>CM022702.1:33989781-34589781 GCA_012295165.1 Asparagus setaceus
TGCTGAAGAATTGGGCATGATTATGCTACAAGAACAAGAAAGTAATAACAAAGCACCTGTATTTTCTTCCCTCACATTATAGCCTATATCATCCTGATTATACGTCAACATCTCAATTAATAATAAATGCATGGGTTTAGGTAGCAACAACATCTATTACCACCTCATAAACCATCCTTTATAATCCCTGACTACTTATATGAGTGTCTGGTAAAGCTAAAGACTTTCCCATTGAAAGTACTAAAGATGTTCAATAACAATAAATGTAGGACTATTTACGGATAAACCACTTTAACTATCGCCAAATTAAACTTACTACCCTTGTACTTCCATTGTTGCAGATGGTGCCCTGATTGACAATTTTTTATCCTTTCCATCGATATTACCTGGAACCATAGACTTTCACTCAGAGGGTCTATCTGCAACTATAGAACTATTTCAGGGGGTCTATGCAAACAACTATTGAAATGGTAATTTAAGTTTGGCAATCTACAACAATAGAACTATTGGAATAGCAATTTCAACTTGTCAATAGTTCAGAAGGTGAAACTAAACTCCATGCATAAAATAAATTCAGTTAGTTTTCTACAAATTATTCCCTGTTTCATAACCAAAAACCAAAATCAAATCAAGCAACAAAGTTTAAGAAAATATACCTGCTTAGCTTAACAGTTAACAAGTCCATCACATGTACCTTCAAAACCCTTGTGCATGTTATTTTTCCCAATCCTCCTATTGCAGCTCGATTGCACCAGAGAAAACCTACTTCATCATTCAATATCCCAACCTGTCAATTCTCATGCAACACTCTCGATTCAATGTCAAATTTTGCTTCTTTGGAAAATATTTTTTTATTTTAGTTTTTATTTTGTAAATAATGAATGGTATGTCTTAGATTAGTTTCAGATTTTTGTATATAGAGAATTTGTGGCAGACTGCTAGGGGTTTTTTCACAATGGAAAAATAGCTCCTGTGGAAGAACTAAGCTGCGCTATTGATGTCCGAAACATACAAGGCCATTCCCACTAAACCAAGTGTATAATAGTACAATTCCATTAAATATCATATTCTTAAAAATCAACACCGCGTTCAAAAAATTCTTTTCCTTTCTCAAATACCTTAACAGTTAACAATTACAAATGTGCTGAAGAATTGGGCATGATTATGCTACAAGAACAAGAAAGTAATAACAAAGCACCTGTATTTTCTTCCCTCACATTATAGCCTATATCATCCTGATTATACGTCAACATCTCAATTAATAATAAATGCATGGGTTTAGGTAGCAACAACATCTATTACCACCTCGCAAACCATCCTTTATAATCCCTGACTACTTATATGAGTGTCTGGTAAAGCTAAAGACTTTCCCATTGAAAGTACTAAAGATGTTCAATAACAATAAATGTAGGACTATCCCATCCATCACTTTCCAATCTAACTAAGCGTATTCATCTCTATCATCATATGCCGAATGCTCTCTTACATCTCCAGCAGATAGTTCGCTAAAGGAGTATCATTTTTCCCTGAAACATGAGTCTCCCTAAATACACTACATCTGCTTATTAGTAAAAGCATTCCTCCTACAATATCTACATCATCCAAAAGTACAAACATCGAGAAGAGAATGAAGTGTACATACAGATCTCTATATCAACACACTTAACCATTTTTTCAGAACTCAATCTGTGATTACTCCCTATCTCATGGGCTAACCTCTTTCATTTCCTATTCACTTTGTCTCAAATCTCAAAATGAAATTGCCCATTTAGCAGGATATTGTTCTAATATACTTCCACCATCAGAATTCTCTACCAGACTCAATAATTAACCAATCAAAACCCCATAGATCTACAGATACAATGATACCCAAATTATTATAAAAAACCCCCATATTTCTCCACCTTCAGGGCTTTAATATTTAACACCATATCTAGAAATCAAATCCCAAACACATATAACATACCAAAGTAGTAAAATTGTCAAAATTAAATTATTGGTTTGTTCTCTGACATTGGGTAATGGCCTAAAGAGGGCTTGGTCCTGATGGAAAATCCCAAGAAAGAGAGTAGCAGAAGCCACAAGAGAGATCTCTGCCATACAAAGACTCTTATCTAAAAAACCCAATTCAGGAGAAATATCCAAGGGTAATAATGAGTTGATACCTCCTACCTATTCTAAAGAATTTAATTTTGCTTCATGAAATACTAAGAGCAAATTTGTGCATTTAGCAAAATCATATCTTGATATATAATGAAACATCCTGCACAATTCCCCAGTCGCCCAATATCATAAAGATTTAGCACAAGAGAAAAAGCATCAGCAACTGCACAAAATTAATAACCATTCTATTGGTGGATACAGATAGTCATGCCTGATAAAGAAGAGAAAGTTGACTTAAGCACAATAATAATAAACATTTAATAATGGAATGTTTAAACACACTTACTATAAAATAAAATGAAATAAGTATTGAATTTAAATCTTGTTAAATAAAAGGACAACAATAGGATGAAGTGTACGATTACGTGCTATAGCATTGCTTTCAAAAACTGTACCATCAGGCATCTCCAATACAGGAACCATGATGAACATACATTGTTTAAGAGCTAAAATTTTAAAAATGCATAAATGATTATCCAAACTCATTAAACTGAACGGCATCATGTACCTTGCCAAAGGGGTTCATCTTAATGAATTTAGGAGTCTTATCTAAAACTGCCATCTGGAAATCTTTCACAAGTTCAACCTTGACCCCACTGTTTTCTGCAGTGATAAGGATCTTTCACAAGTTGAAATAACTAAAAGTTTAAAACTCAAGAACACCTTTGTTTATTGTCTTCTTACAAAATAATATTGACATAAGTATACGAATTGACCACATCAGAAAATAACCCCATAAGCTCAACTTGCTCTATTAAATCTAATGATTACTATCTCTCATTAGTAATGCATTGTGTCATCTCTATTGCATGTGTCAAATCATATCAATTGATTTTCTTTAATTTTATCCTCAATGTGAACAGCATGAACTATGTATTTCTGATGTACAATTTTGTTAATTGTGTTTGTAAGATATATAAAAAGTTGGTTTGATGATATGATATGATATAACACAGGTGAGTGAAGACATGATCTTACTTAGAGAAAAAAGGCATCCATGGTTGGTTGTAAGAGGGACTCCAGGTATAGGCCAAACATGGATCAAGTAGTAACAGAACTCGAGCAAATTCAGGAGATGAAGGATATGGCAAGTAGTCCGCAGTCCAGGTACAGGCCAAACATGGATCAGGTACTCAACCAAATTCAGGAGATGAAGGAAATGGCAAGTAGTCAGCAGGTATGACTTAAGGTTGATAGTCAGGGGGTTCGCCGGAAAAGCATGAAGGAAGTTGAGACTAAAAAGGTAAAATTATTCAAATATATGATCAATATCATCAATCAACCTTACATTTAAGGATCAGGGTTGTGATTTAAAAGCAACCATGTATCCTTTACTTTGTGCTTTTTGTAAGAATTGATTACTTGGAATTTTTAGGATGCATAGGGGAACACTCCCATAATGTTATGATAAATATTTTATAACATATCATAAATATTATAGGATGTTATGATAATGAACTAAAGTATGGATCAATCGTCGAACATAGACCACTTGTTTACAAATTGCTATAGTATATATTCAAATAAGACATATGTGAATTCACGACAGCACCATTATATACTAATGTAGCGACCTGTCAATGTGGAAAAACTTGGAAATGAATGGAGGATATTTTTCATTAACTTTAGACAAGACCAATGATTTGAATTCAGAAACTCGATACATTAAGAATTTTAGATGAATGATCACAATTCAATGTTAGCAGAAAGAAGCGGAACTCTTTATTGATAAAAAAATCTCTAAAACTTCCTCCACAACCTTGTTTCGCTCTGTATTCATAGTCGAACTTCTTAATACACATAGGATACAAACTTCTTAAACTCATTCTCCTAAAATAGAACTCTAAATTATTTTATCCAACTACATGAAAATACACAAAGCAACTGTAGCTTAACTGGTAAACTGATGTTTCATAAAAAAATCTTAAGAATCAAGAAAGAGAGCGTATAGACAAAGAAATTTCAAAATCAAAAGCAAAGTTTAGAAACTGCTCAAATCATACCCGAATATAAACCTTCCTCAAATTTTTTCCTTCCTGATGCCTGAAATCCGAGATTTGAGGAGATGATGGCAGAGAAGGGTTGGTATTTTTCTGAAAACTTGATTTGGGGTTGCATGTAAGATGATGAGGACAATAATAAGCATCTTTGCAAATTGATAATTTCCAATTGATGAAGGTAGAGAGAGTGGGATGGTGTTGCCGTAGCTGAATCGTTACCGATGGAATAGAGAAGGGAAAGAGTGCAGGTTTGGGGTTTTAATTTTTTGATTTTCGTGTAACGTAAAAAAGGATAACTTTGTTAAATTTATGATGGATGAAGGGTATTTTCGGGTAAGGAAAGTTTTTCTAATACACCCTCTTTTAAAGGGAGAATGATATATATATATATATATATATATATATTTAAAGGGAGAATGATATATATATATATATATATATATATATATATATATATATATATATATATATATATATATATATATATATATATATATATATATATATATATATAAATAACTCACATGAGCTTAAGTTCATAATGAATAGTGGTGCACCAACTTTTTATCCACTCATCTTGTCTTGAGATTTGTGATGCACAAATCTCAAAGTGGGCTTTATATCTTTCACGGATCCCAAAGCAAGATGAGTGGTTAGAAAAGTTGGTCTTATCCAATAAATTAAGTTAATAGGGCACTTCTATATATATATATATATATATATATATATATATATATATATATATATATATATATATATATATATATATATATGTATGTATATATATATATATATATAGGGTTGGATTCAATACACCTAGGGTGTAACTAGGTTATTTACACCTATCTCTCCCTACCGTTGGATCTGACTTGATCGATCAAGATAAATAACAATATTATGGGGGGAACATGACCAAGTTCGTTTCCTATTTAAGGTGTGACATTTCCTTTTATTCTTAAATGTGATTTAACTCCACACATGTTGGCGTAGTCTAAACCTCGATATTCTTCCTTCATGGTTAGCCACTGAAGCTTTTAAATTGTGTCATCTTTTTTGTTCTTTTCCATGACTACGAGAAAATTTAATGTCACTAAGTACATAATATAATAGCAAGTTAAACGAAACAAACTCGTGCAGATGCTAATGTGCCACCCACCATTGATTTATAGCCACTTGAATCTAAGAGAAAATAAAATAGTAGGTAAATTAGCTAGAGAAACAACAAAGATAGCGAGAATTTTATGGGGAACATGATCAAGTTCGTTTCCTATTATACTTGTGCTATTTCCTTTTATTCCTAAGTGAGATTTAATTCCATCTTCAACTTTTCGTTTCTTTTATTTTTCATACAATGTTTGGGAAAACTTTGTGATCTGCCTCCAGTGAATTTTAGATGGAACAGAGCAACAACAACTCATTGGAATTGTAAGTAAAATTTTTTTTGTTCTTAATGCACACGGTTTATGTCTAATTATGATTAGTAATTAATTAATTAATTTTGACCACTGAAGCTTGATATTTTTTTAGATGGACTAGAGCCACAGTTAACCCTAAAGCTTGAATTTTTTGTTCTTAATTCACATGGCTTATGTCTAATTATGATTAGCAATTAATTAATTAATTTTGACCTTCGGTATTTTCTTCGCCACAGTTAACCCTAAAGCTTGAATTTTTGTTCTTAATGCACACGGTTTATGTCTAATTATGATTAGTAATTAATTAATTAATTTTGACCTTCGGTTCATATGTTAGATTCATATTCATGTCTTCAATTAAAACCTCCTATATATTGAGCTATTGTATGAATATTGCATAAATTTTAACATCCACTTTTCTTTATTTGAAACAATAGGAACAGGATGGATTTCAATAATGAAGAGCGTGTGGTGGAATCAGAAAATCATGATTTTGATGAATCAAATGATTTCTCTCAAGAGGACTTCCAATTGTCACAATTTACTGGTGATAAAAAATTGAGAATATTTATCGGCATGGAGTTCAATTCGCCGGAAGATGCAAAGAACTACTATAATCTCTATGCTAGGCAAGAAGGATTTGGTATTCGCAGTGACAAAGTAAGGCGAGAAAGTAAGACGGGAGAAATTTATTGGAGAGCTTTTGTTTGTTATAAACAAGGTCACTACAAGGAGACACAAGATCATGAAAGTGGTGAAAAACGAAAAAGAACGGTTATTAGAGAAGGATGTGAAGCTAAACTTCACATTAAGAAAAAAAATAAATTGTAAATGGGAAGTTGAGTTTCGAGATAAACATTGTCATCTTACAGTGACACCTTCAAAGGTTGGGAAGATAAGATCACAAAAGTTATTAAATGAGACAACAAAAAGAATGATAGATGTCTATCAAGATATTGGCATGAAGCCGAGTAATGTATCAGCACTACTAAAAGAGCAATGTGGTGGAACTAATATTGATTCGCAAATGGTGAAAAATTATATGATGAACGAGAGAAGAAAAACTTTAGGCCGAGATGCTCAAATTGTTCTCGACCATTTTAAGGAGTTGCAAACAAAAAATCCTGCATTTTTCTCAGTTTATAAAGTGGATGATGAAAATAGATTAAGTCATATTTTGTGGATCGATGCAAAAGCTAGAATGGCATATGGTTACTTTAGTGAGGTTGTAGTTTTTGATACTACATACAAGACAAACGGATACTCCTTGCCATTTGCTCCTTTTGTAGGAGTAAATCATCACAGGCAGTCAATATTACTTGGAGGTTCATTGATTGCTAATGAGACAGAAGAAAGTTTCACTTGGTTATTCACTTCATGGTTACAAGCAATGCATGGGCATCAACCGGGGGTCATCATAACTGATCAAGATCGAGCTGTCGGTGTAGCCATATCAAAGGTTTTTCCTCAATCAAGACATAGGCTATGCATGTGGCATATAATGAAAAAATTTCCAGAGAAACTATCATCATGCATGGCTTATGATAAGTTTCACAAAGAGTTTAATGAATTAATTTATAACTGCAAATCGGGACCTTATTTTGAGAAGGAGTGGGATTCACTTCTTGTACAACACAACCTCCAAGCAAATGAGTGGCTAGCGTCATTATTCGTAGCTCGAGAAAATTGGGTACCTACATATATTAGAGGCGCATTTTTAGCAGGTATGTTTATCTTAGTATTTTATTCATGACTAATTCATATTCAAAGCATCTCGATCTTGATTCTCTTCGCCACAGTTAACCGCTGAAGCTTGATATCTTCTTTGTTCTTAATGCATATGGCTTATGTCATAGTATGATTAGCAATTAATTTATTAATTTTGACCTTCGGTTCCTATGTTAGATTCATATTCATGTCTTTAACTAAAATCTACTATATATTAAGCTATAGTACAAATATTGCATAAATTTTAACATCTATTTTTCTTTATTTGAAACAACAAGAATAGGATGATAAGACTTTACATACTAAGTGAAGGAATAAACTCTTTATTTGATAGATAAATTTTAACATCCATTTTTAGCAGGTATGTCCACAACACAGCGAAGTGAAGGAATGAACTCTTTAGTTGATAGATATGTAACTGCCAACACTACTCTTAAAGATTTTGTGAAGCAATATGAAAGAGCCTCGAAAGATAGGTCCGACAAAGAAGCTGAAGAAGATTATAAGACTTTACATACTAAACCAAAAATAAGGACACCAATTCCAATGGAGTTACAAATGGCCAACATTTATACTCGAACAATATTTTTCAAGTTTCAGAAGGAACTTATTGAAAGCCTTGCAGGAATGGCAAACTTAGTGAGTAAAGATGGAGCAATTGAGTCATACGATGTCAAAGAGATTAATGAGAAACATGGAGTTTTTACAGTAAAATTCAATTGTGAAAATATTTCTACGAATTGCAGTTGTCAATTATTCGAATTTGAGGGTATTTTGTGTAAGCATATTTTGACCATATTTAAGATTAAACAGATATTAAAACTTCCAGTTATGTATATTTTGAAGCGGTGGACAAGGCATGCAAAAGAAGGTGATATATTTAACAATGTAAGAATTTCTCTCTTTGAAGATGTTGAATCTTCTTTAACCATGCGCTTCAACAATCTATGCTTTGAAGCTGTAAAACTAGCGGAGGTTGCTTCATTGACTAAAGAAGGCTATGAAATAACGTTAAAAACACTGAGAGAAACTCTCACAATTCTTAAAGATAACAAGACACTTAATAGAGTTTTGGATCATAATGGAGATACTTCTCAGAATGTAGAAAGACCAACCGCAATGGACGAGACAAATTATACAACAAGTGAAGACGTCGTTCAGAATCCTCAACGGGCAGTTGTCAAAGGTCGACAATCAAATGTAAGAATGCAGTCTACGTTGGAAAGAAACACAAGTAAGACTTTAAGAAAATGCCGAATGTGCAAAGATCTAGTGGCTCATGATAGCCGAAATTGCCCATTGAATCCAAAAAGAAATAAGAATGCTATGGTACAAATATTTTATCTCTTTTCACTCTAGTATTTTCACTTTATAATTATGCTTTTAACTTTTCATTTTGAATAATAGTTATTTTACTTGTGTACAGGATCCTTCTAATTTTTTTGGCATGTCTAGTCATAACAACAAGAATAATGAAGGCAACGTTTTCATGGTATTAGCTTGATAAGATTTTTTTTGGAATTTTTAGTTATTTTCTTACAAAGCGTGTTTTAACTTACTATGTGATATATATATATTTTGCAGGATCAATTGGAGGTCATTATAGTTTAGCTCGACATTCTACACAAGAGAGTTGATCATATGGAATTTGCAACTTGACACCGATCAAAGGATTTCAAGCAAGATTATGTTTATCACGGGTAACTTGTGAAGTGTTTTTGAGTAATGAACAACTATATACTATTAAGATTTATTTTCCTTTATTATAACAACTTGATTTTGCAAAACAACTTGATTTTATTTGTAAGTTTTCATAGTTTGTTGAGAGGACTAGTTTGTTAATGACTAAATATGTTGTCCTTTTTCATGACTATGAAAGAAATTAATGTGTTACCAAGTAAATAATTTAATAGCAAGTTACCCAAAGCAAACTTGTCCAAATACTCTTGTGTCACATGCAATTAATTTATAGCTATTAGAATCTATGTGAAAGTTTTAATAATTTAATAGCAAGTTACCCAAAGCAAACTTGTCCTACTGTGTCACATGCAATTAATTTATAGCTATTAGAATCTATGTGAAAGTTTTAATAATTTAATAGCAAGTTACCCAAAGCAAACTTGTCGAGATGCTCTTGTGTCACCGCTATTAATTTATAGCTATTAGAATCTATGTGAAAGTAAACCGGAGAGTAATGAAATAAGCGAATAAGCGAACTTGTCGAGATGCTCTTGTGTCGACCACCACTAAATGCATGTTATCGGATCATAATAATTTATAGCTATTAGAATCTATGTGAAAGTAAATGGGAGGTAATGAAATAAGCGAATAAGCGAACTTGTCCGGATGCTCTTGTGTGACCACCACTAAATGCATGTTATCACGGATCATAAAGTTTGTTGAGATGAGAACCAAAATAAATAATAGATTAAAAACAAAATAATTTTGTGTAGGAATAAAAGGTAATGAAATATTTAAAATAGGAAACGAACTTGATCATGTCCCCATAGTATTAAGTATTTTATCTTGATCGATCAAGTCAGATCAGGTAGGGAGAGATAGGTGTAATAACCTAGTTACACCCTAGGTGTATTAACCAACCCATATATATATATATATATATATATATATATATATATATATATATATATATATATATATATATATATATATATATATATATATATATATATATATACATATACATATACATATATATATATACATATATATATATATATACATATATATATATATATGTATATACATATATATATATCATATATATGTATATATATATATGTATATATATATATATATATATATATATATATATATATATATATATATATATATATATATATATATATATATATATATATATATATATATATATATATATATATATATATATATATGAGAGATCAAATGAGAACCCTTCATAAATATGAGAACTAAGTACTAACTCTCTACCCTTAGATCTTTAAACAATCAGCAGTTGTGATTAAATTGTATTACATTCAAAACTTAACTAAAGAGCATGCTTTCGTCATTTTGGTAATAGAAGAATCAGTTACAATATAGGCAGTTTTTATTTCCTAACTAATCATAAAATTCTTCATCACGTTTAAATTTATTTCTTATCTCGGCGTTTTCTTCTCGTGATTGCATGTTATAAAGCGAACATGTATAATTTTTGATCATTTTCAAAATCAATAACTTTGCTTTGTTAGTTTTAATTTATAACAAACATGTGTTATTTGAGAATCAATTTCGTCTAATCTGTAACTTTTTTATTGTATTTTTTTCGGTTTATCATACGTAATCAATTTGATTTAGATCATTTTGTTTATGAATTTTTCTTTTTCTTTTTGGATCATTCTGAGAATCTCCTATTATCTGTTACAAAATGCCTATAATAAGTTCTGAGAATCTCCTATTATCATTCACGAATCTCTATTATCATTCTGAGAATCTCCTATTATCATTCGGGATCTACTTGAATTGTTTTAGATTTTGTATTCTGAGAATCTCCTATTATCATTCTGAATCTCCTATTATCTATTATAGAATCTCCTATTATCTATTATAGAATCTCCTATTATCATTCTGAGAATCTCTATTATCATTCTGAGAATCTCTATTATCATTCTGAGAATCTCTATTATCATTCTGAATCTCTTATTATATGTTGCGGGATCTACTTGAATTGTTTGATTTTGTGTTACGAATCACCTATTATCATTCTGAGAATCTCCTATTATCATTCTGAGAATCTCCTATTATGCATTCGAATCGCTATAACAAGTTCTGAGAATCTCTATTATGCATTACGGGATCTACTTGAATTGTTTGATTTTGTGTTCGAGAATCACCTATTATCTATTACGAGAATCTCCTATTATCATTCTGAGAATCTCCTATTATCTATTACGAGAATCTCCTATTATCATTCTGAGAATCTCCTATTATGCATTACGGGATCTACTTGAATTGTTTGATTTTGTGTTACGAATCACCTATTATCTATTACGAGAATCTCCTATTATCGTAAGTTGGAAGGAATTAATAAATCAAGAGATTTAGTAACAATTCAAGTAGATTACGTAGCAGATAATAGGAGATTCGTAACACAAGTAAAACAATTCAAGTAGATTCGTAGCGGATAATAGGAGATTCGTAACTTGTTATAAAAGATTCATGTGATAATAGGTGATTACGTAACACAAAATGAAGCAATTCAAGTAGATTACGTAGCGGATAATAGGAGATCCTGTAACTTATTATAGGAGATGCATGTAAGATAATAGAAGATTCTATAACGGATAATAGAAGATTCTATAACGAATAATAGAAGATTACGTAGCAGATAATAGGAGATTCGTAATGATAATAGAAGATTCTATAACGAATAATAGAAGATTACGTAACGGATAATAGGAGATTACGTAACTTATTATAGAAGTGCAGTAGAGAGATAATAGAAGATTCTATAACGAATAATAGAAGATTCTATAACGATAATAGAAGATTACGTAACATATAATAGTTACGTAAAAGAAAAGAAATATTGAAATAAAAGGATCTAAATCAAATTGATTCTGCGGACAAATCGAAAAAATACAATAAAAGTTACAGATTAGACAAAATTGATTACGAAATAACACATATTTGTTATAAATTAAAAGCGAACAAAGAAAAATTATTGATTTTGAAAAGCGATCAAAAATTGTACCGGTTAGTTTTATAACATCAAAATGCAGAAAGCGAGGATAAGAAATAAATTTAAGCGTGATGAAGAATTTTACGATTAGTTAGGAAATAAAAAGCGCCTATATTATAAAAATATGAAATTAATTTTAGGTTTACGGGTTTATAGCAAATATTAAGTTATTTCCATTATAGTTCGTGCCTTTTAGTTTACCCTTATTTAAGATTCTAATGTCTTCCTAATTATAATTACGCCACCTAAACTTTCTGAGAATCTCACCTTTTATTTTGTATCATAGATGGTTGATATTGGGTTCTTAGTTCTCATATTTATTTGGGTTCTCATTGGGGCATATATATATATATATATATATATATATATATATATATATATATATATATATATATATATATATATATATATATATATAAAGCAAGGCTCTCTGAACTTAAGTTCATAATGAATAGTGGTACTTGCCTTTTCTAACCACTCATCTTGCTTTGGGATCAGTGAAAGATATAAAGGCCACTTTGAGATTTGTGCATCACAAAACTCAAGGCAAGATGAGTGGATAAAAAGTTGGTGCACCACTATTCATTATGAACTTAAGTTCATAGGATATATATATATATATATATATATATATATATATATATATATATATATATATATATATATATATATATATATATATATATATATATAGAAGCAAGACTCCTAGAACTTAAGTTCATAATGAATAGTGGTGCACCAACTTTTCTAACCACTCATCTTGCTTTGGGATCCGTGAAAGATATAAAGGCCACTTTGAGATTTGTGCATCACAAAACTCAAGGCAAGATGAGTGGATAAAAAGTTGGTGCACCACTATTCATTATGAACTTAAGTTCATAGGATATATATATATATATATATATATATATATATATATATATATATATATATATATATATATATATATATATATATATATATATATATATATATATATATATATATATATATATATAAAGATTAATGGGTATCATATGTCATATGAGAGGATTCACTCATATACAATGATGTGGTACAATCTCCACCAAGTGTTGTTATGAGGCATTATCTCTCTACTTTATTAACTTGGTGGAGATTGTGTCACATCATTGTATATGAGGAATCCCTCAATGACATATGATGCCCATTAATATATATATATATATATATATATATATATATATATATATATAGAGAGAGAGAGAGAGAGAGAGCAAATCTCTTATAAACTTAAGTTTATAGGTAATAGTCATACACCAACTTTTCTATCTATTGATGTTGCCTTGGGATCCATGAAAGATATGAAGCCCATTTTGAGATTTGTTCATCTCTTGATGACACAAATCTAAAGGCAAAATCAATGGATAAAAAGTTGGTGTATCTAATCCTATAAACTTAAGTTTATAGGAGATTTGCTCTATACACACACACACACACACGCAGTGTGTATTATACAATATATATATATATATATATATATATATATATATATATATATATATATATATATATATATATATATATATATATATATATATATATAGAAAAGTTTTGTAAACTTAAGTGGACTGAGGGCTCACCACCAAAGTTTTAGCCGTTGGATGGATGATCTTGATCAAGATCTTAATCAAATAAAGATCCTTTATTTATTACAAAGGGTAGATTAGGAATAATTAGAAAATCAAACAAATTAAGAATAGCGCTTCCTCTTCTTCGAGGGCTCGATAAGAACGACTTCTCCTCTCACGACGATTACTCCCTCCCCGTGGAGCGGACTTCACGCAATTTCGCCCGACGACGGCCTCTCCTCTCACAATCGCCACAATCTTCTTTCTATGCAAGCTCTTCAAGCTCGACTCGGCTCTTCTTCTCGATTTCTAGGGCTACAATTCAAAGCAAGGGGAAAAATCGTGCTGCAAGCAGACTTAGCAATTTTGCCCACGACGACGCCCTCCTCTCTGCAATTGCCTACAATCTCATCTTCTCTATGCAAGCTCTTCAATTTGCTCGACTCTTCTCAGATTTCTAGGGCTACAATTCAAAGCAAGGGGAAAAATCGTGCTGCAAGCAGACTTAGCAATTTTGCCCACGACGACGCCCTCCCTCTCTACAATCACCTACAATTTCATCCTCTTCCTTCTAACAGCAATTTCACCCACGACGACGCCCTCCCTCTCTGCGCTCTTCAAGCTCGACTTGACTCTGACTCGCGAGCTTTTCAAAGCTCGCCTCTCACGCTATCTCCTTGGTTGCGAATATCTATGCTTTCCTATGTCGTCTCGAGCTATTCAAAATGAGACTCCAATTCCTCCCAACATCCATGCCTTGATCAATTAACTTGTCTGGAGTATATGACCGATTGCAAAAACTTGAAATAAAAGTTTGTGTGTTGTATTATAATTATTTATCCATAATACCATTTTTATTTAGATTTAACATTGCTAAATGTTGTTGTTGATATTTTCCTTTCAGATGCATTTGTACAATCTTTGTTCTATTATGAGCAACAATGGTCATATACTCTTGGAAGACACTACTAACATTGTTTTAGCAAGGGGACTCTGCTGTACCCATTTGCTAAAATGGCTTTCCTCATTTATAAGAGGATATGTTTTGATGTATTCTCTATATTGTGCTTGGTCAATGCCTGTGAACTTCTGTCATCATCAACATAGATGACATGCTAAGCAAGACACAGAATAGTTGCCAGTATCCTTAGCTAGAAGTGCCAAACGAGCATAACAAATTATTTATCAAGAGATTCTTATCAGCCAAAACAAAATTTTGCACACTGTAGTTATTTATGAGTACAAGTAATTAGATAAAATTAGCTGTAAATGAACATGGACATCCATGTCTTTCCACCAGAGAAAATATATAAACCCAGACCCTCAATAATAGGCATGTATTGCAAGTAAATAATCGAGACTTGTCCTGGCTTGCAGAGAAAAATACATGAAGACAAGTTCATAATTCAGAATGTATGCTTTATTAAACATTTGAGCTATAGAAATTGCTGATAAAGTATACTGGCATAAGCCTGACACAGACAAAATGATTTGTATCTAAAATAAATAGGAGGACAACTCCTCCTTCTTAATCTCGACAGGATGCAGCAGAACGAGAACCTTCATTGTCGTCAATAGCCTTATTTTCCTTAGACTCATCAAGGTATTGCTGATACATGTGAGAAACAAAACCCCAAATCGCTATTAGCATTGCCATCACTTTTACTCCATCCATCTTATCGTGGAAGAAGATCACTGCAAATACAGAAACAACCGAAAAAGCCAAGGTGCTGATCACATTTGAGAACAGTGATGATACAACAAAGATTAGCCCCACAACTCCAGCAGAAGCAACTTGCCATGAAATTCCAGTCCCCACCAGAGTCATCACATAAGCAATCTTCCCCTTTGCAAATCCATCCATCTCCCCCTCCGCAGGCTTTTTAACTGTTTCATGAACTAACCTGACATTGCTACTCCACATAAAATCACTGAACCAGAGAATATAAAAAAAGTACTATGTTCATAAGAACCAAATATATCCCAAAAAAATATTATGTGTACTGCTAAAAATTTATAAGAACCAAAGCCTAAAAAAACATTTAAAACTTCACACTTGTAAATTAAAATTTATGCATTCAATATAAGAACTCTGAAAATTTAAAAAATTAAGAATCTAAAAAACTCTGAAGATCTAAAATCATATTCCATTATTCGTCTTCTTCAGTATCTTCATCCTCCTCTTCCTCTTGTTCCTCAATGGCCTTCCAACTTGAATTGTTCCTTTAGCCTACATGAATCTCGATATTAGTCACATAATTTTAGAAATGTTGTATTAAATAGAAACATTATACTTTATGCTACAGTAGAAAACTAAAACTTCACCTTGCATGTTCGACTATTGTCGCCCTTCTCATGACATTTCCCGCACGTCCTTGGCTTTTTGGCTTTCAACTCGGATGGAGGCTTGAAACGTTGCATCTTTCTTCTTCCTTTGGAATTTGAAGGTGGGGGATCTCTCACTATACAATTACTATTAATAATACTTTGTTGCGCTTGAGAACATGTAGAAGCCTCAATATGCATCACATTGCCATGCTCCAACCTAGTTTCTTGTAACTGCCTTCTCGCCACAACTAATTCACCAACAATCTGATCTATCTTTTAATTTGCTAAATTATACATCTCACTACATGTAGATCCTTCTACAACTAATTTCATTATTTTTTGGCACAAGCTATTGAACATTAGAGTCTTTGAGGAGGAACTCGATGGAGCGGTGGTAAGACTTGGGTGCATATCAATATCGCCTTCCTTCGCTAATTTTGTCCATCTCTTTAGAATATATTGAGAAGGTATTTCAAATATATCAAGGTGCAGTAGTACCTTAGGCACATGCGAGCACAACATTCCACTAAATTCAAACATTTTACAATTACAGGAAACTGTCGTGGGGGCTTCGACGGTGACCATATAAGTTTTCCTTCTAGCACTTGGTTTTTCTGGATTTGGGACTTGCACTAATTTATACAGCGTTTTGTGCTCTATATCATGCAGAGAAAAGGAAAATATCTCTTTTAATTGATCTCTAAATAACCCGAACATTGCTCTAGTATATATATCTTGTGCATGCCTCTCTAGTGGGCTTGGAGACCATGAAGATGACTTGCATTGTAAAGATTGGAAATCCTGCCTCTCTATGTCATATCGGTCCTCTAGAGCCTTCTCATATTGCATGACAAACTCATAAATAGTTGTATGGTTATTTACCCTCCCTTTGAGAAGTGCATTGAAACTCTCACTTCTTTGTGTTGTGGACATGAAAGCATGAATGTGTCTCTAAAGTATGCTGGTACCCAATTTTCTCGAATTGATATAAGAGTTGCATGTGTGCTATCTCTAAGCTCATGCTTCTCTAACATGAAAGTCCAACTTGATTCAAAATCTTCAACTGTTAGGCTGAAATTAATGCAACACAAAAATCTTCTTGAAACTTCTCCTTCGTGCCAAATAAAACTCCTAGGTGCTCACGTGCTTTTAGTAGGATGTGCCACTTGCAAAACCGATGAGTTGTATTAGGGAGGACTGCTTTATCGCTTTCCTCATTGCGGGATCTTGATCCGTTAGAATACACTTAGATGGTTACCAAACATTGCATTAAGCCATGTTTGGAACAACCATATAAAGGAGTCGGCAGCTTCATCTCTAACTAAAGCACAACCAAATAATATAGTCGAAAATGGTGGTTTACCCGATAAATGGTGCAAATGGCATGTTGTACTTATTTGTACAAGAGGTTGTATCAAAAGTGATCGATCCCCAAAATGTTGGTAGGCCATCCTTGATCTCCCATCAATCCAAAATATATTCTCTGCACAATTATCATTATCAATCAATGGCGTAAAAGAACATAGGGTTTTCGGCTTGTAGTTGTTGAAAATGATTTAAAGTTGAGGAAACATCAATCTCAAAAAGGGATCTTCTTTGACGCGTAGCGAAGTTACTTACGTCCTTCCTTGTAAAAGATACATTACGAACTCCTCCATACTGAGATGCAATAAAATCCATGATATGTTTTATTGATATGTTTTGCGCACGCATGGTTCTTATTAGATCTGCTTCTTCATCCCCAATATTTCGTCGACACCGAAAGAAACGAGCTTTTGAGGGGCTCGATACTAGGTCATGATTGTGCCTCTTCACAAAGGATGACACAATCCAATTTCCTCCATCATCCAATTTCACACGCATGCTAGCTTTGCAACCAGTTCGCATGCTAGATATCTCCTTAGAAGGACTTTTATCAAATGCATGATCGCTGTGTAATTGCTCCTTCCCCTTGCTTTTAGGACGACCCTCATGAGAACAATTAAAAGCTTGCATTGTGATGGCATTCTTCCTCTTGGACCGATAGTTCGATCCCTTTCTAATACCAAACCCAGTGAGTAGTGCATAAGCACTATAATACTTCATTGCTTCCTCAAGGCTTTTGAACTTCATATTTATTTTTGGTTCATCAACATGCTCCTGTAACTCGTCATATTGTGTCATCTCTTCCATATTACTTGATTCTTGCATTGTGGCACTAGAGCTTCCATTCGTGTTAGCCCAACTCTCACGTATGTTCATCATCTATCTGCAAAAATAAATTAAAAGTATTAAACAAATAATTATGAGAACTATTTTACTATCAATTAACCACAATAATTTATTTACAAATTGAATAAATGTATTATAGTCATTACCATTTGTTCATTTGCACGAAAAATATCACCATCCGAGTGATCTCCAAAACATGCCATAACGGCAAACTGAAGTTTAAATCTAATGTTTCAGAAACACAATCTAAAGTCAAGTAAATTAAGCTCAAAATGAACAAAAGGATACAAAAATAGAGTAAGCTAACAACTTGTTGAAATTAATTGATTATTTAATAAATTCAGTTTCTCTTAACCTCACAAACAGAGAAGGACATGACAAAGCAACAAGCCATGGCTTCTCTTAACTTTGCAATATCACATTTGATTATTGATATCTTGACGCCTAAATGAACATTATGCATTTCATATTTATTTTTCATCTCTTATAGACCCTCCTATAACATGACTTTATTTATGGATAGCTTTATAAGAACATTCATCAACTTGGAATCATCATCGATTATTTACTTTGAATTTGTTATATATGCATGCATAATTAATTGATGATATATCTACAATAACTATAATCGCTGTAAATTGATTCATAGTAAGTTACCATGCAAGAGCTTGAAGAGCTTGCATGGAGAAGGTGAGATTGTAGGTGATCAGAAGAGGGAGGGCATCGTCGTGGGGCTTAAATTGTTGTTAGAAGGAAGAAAATTGTGGGAACAAGAGAAGAATATGGAGCGGAGATGGGAGTCGAGAGGGAGGGCATCTTCGTGGGCTAAATTTTGAGGTCGATATGTCTTTGCTTTACATACCGTTACACTCATCATTAGTCATTTCAAGGGGAGAAGTTATTTTTGGACACATGAGGATTTCGTAAAACCGCATTCAAGTGAGTTTGGTCGATATAATTTTTCATGGGCAGGTTATTGACATACTTCTCTTCAAAGGAATGGATGAGCTCACAAACGTTATCGATCACCCGATGCAGAGGCACCACGTCATAGGTCACTATGTCATCGAACAAGAGGGACTTGTGAAGGACTTGGGTAAAAGGACCGTGGAAGCTCGATTTTCTCAACACTTACTAAGCAACTCCTTCGATTCAAGTTTGAATTTTGTTTGATCCTCGAAACTAAAACCGTGCGATAACCAACAGAAATATACTAAAGGACCTCAATGATAGTTTGTACACGATGTTTAAGGATAGATTAATCAAACTATAAAAGAGTCGAGAAACTTAGATATTTCCATTGCTTGAGACAGTACTTGATCTTATTTTGCAAAAGATGTTCGGAATATGTATTAAAAAACACTTCCTAATAGATAGTTTGAAAACTTGAATTTTCTTTCTTCCAACAACGAAATTGAACTCTTGCTAGTGAGGAAAATTTAATGTTCACTATATAATGATGTATAAATACAACGTTTCATCTCAAGAACTTGTATATATCTGCACAATGACAATTATTACTACGTACAGCAGAAACTTTTTATAAGAGAGATGGAGAAAATACTTGTTCTATATCCAACGAAATTGCTGTGAGTCCGCTTGCGGGAGGGAGGGCGTAGAAATCTGAGAAGAAGAGTCAGAATCAAGCCGAGTAGGCGATTGCAGTGAGTCCACTCGCGGGAGGGAGGGCGTAGTCGTGGGCGCGAGAGGGAGGGCGCCGTTCGTATCGTAGCCTGTGAGTCCGCTCGCGGGAGGGAGGGCGTAGTCGTGGGCGCTAGAGGGAGGGCGTCGTTCTTATCTGAGCCCTAAAAATCTGAGAAGAAGAGGAAGCGTTATTCTTAATTCTGTTTGATTTTCTAATTATTCCTAATCTACCCTTTTGTAATAAATAAAGGATCTTTATTTGATCAAGATCATCCATCCAACGGCTAAAAACTTTGGTGGACTGTGCCCTCAGTCCACTTAAGTTTACAAGAGCTTCTCTCTCTCTCTCTCTCTCTCTCTATATATATATATATATATATATATATATATATATATATATATATATATATATATATATATATAAAAGAAACATGATACAATGACAATAGTTGTCTTATTATTTCACAATATACTTTGTCCATTTTATTTAAATCGCTAAAATCATTTATACAAAATTCAAATTAAACTTAATTTATAATACAACGACTATATAAATACATTACATAGACCTTCAAAGGTTAATATTTTAATTCATTTATCATGCACTTTATTTTTTATTGGTTTTTATAATTCACTTGATGAATATATTATTTATCTACACTATTTTTAGGAGAAATATTTCTTTTGCAATGCTCAAATCATGGGAATTAAGGAGATATCGGGTTGGCGATATCCTTCTCATATTGATTGCAATAACAAGTTGAAAGAGATCAATGGGGTTCTTTACCGCAGTCATCACAAAAAGAAAATCAAATATGTAGAAGAAGGTAATATGATATTATAAATTTTATAAATATCAATAATTTATAGTATAAAAATTAAATTGAATTAGCAATATATGACCAAATATGTTATTTAATTTTAGGTACAAACTTACCTTACAAGTGAAGGATGGAGCATGCATCACTACATTTATAATATTCCATCACGGTGTTCTTCGTTTGATGAAAATTGATCATTCAGAATTAGCAACTTGGCTGGGTTTGGTAAATTATACTGAAATTCAATTAAAGTTTTAATACATTTTTTAATTTAATAGATGAAGTTGAAAATTATTTTTATATTTGCTTAAACATGATGTAGAAAAGAATGATATTCCACTTGCTATCAAGAGATTAATTAGTAGAAATATGTGTTTCCATATTAATGTTAGGGAGTTTAACACAAGTAAATGCATTGAAGACTACATGGTTATTAAAATCGTTGATGATGACGTGGACGATGAAAAACTCAACGGACTATTACTGCTAACTGATGAAAATATAACATTTCGATAATCTAATTAATAACATTATATAATTTTATGTACTATATTCATTGTTCTAATACTAAATTTATTTTTATCAAAGGATGAGAAATCACTCGATATGACACTGGTTGATGCCGGTGAGAGTTAATCCATTGAATATACTCCAGACTTATCGACACTTGGAAATACTTCTGATAAAAACTCTAAGAAGAAGGTTTTGCTAAATTTAATATTAGTTTCTTTATTTCAAAAATTAAATTATATTTATGTTATTCTAAGACGAATGGATTACTATCACAGGATGAGAAATCAATTGAATTGAATCGGGATGGTACCATTGATAATCATTTTGTTGAATTAAATCCAGACTTATCCATACCGATATCCACCTCTAATAGCAAAGGCAAAAATAAGATTTTAGATGTATCACCTATTGCTACGCTTGATTTTTCTGCATTTAAAACCCCATCTATAACCAATAAAAATAAGGATACAATCAGGTTGGCTTATTTATACATTAACTAATTCTAATACATAATTTTTAATGTTAAATTTACTAAATAAAATATTTTATATTTTACGAGATGGATAAAGAACCGACTCTTTCAACTTGAAGAAGAGGATTAAGACGGAGAAAAATGATTGAAAATTATTAGAACTTTTCTTAATGTTTTGCTTATTACATCCTATGATTGGTTGATTGATTGAGAACTTTTTTGGTGATGCATCATTTACTGAATATTATTTTTTATTATTAAACTGTCTTATATCTTAATTTCATTCAAGTTGCATTTAGATATATTTTGATTATCTTTATTTTATTCATTTCTTATGAAAAAATTAGTTTAAATGATCTTAATTTTAATTATAGCTTTATATAAGTTATTCAATATCCTTATTTCCAAGCGGGGACATGTTTTCTAACCTCAATGAGGGTGGGGGGAGGGTGGAGTTCACGTGTTTCAAAGGGGGTTGAGTCATTAAATCTTTTGAATTATAGTCAGATACGAGTGATTAAAACACGATAAAATATAGATGAATTGTGATAAGACCGTGCTTAGCACAGGCTAAAAGACTAGTCTTTAAAAGATAAAAAAACACAAGTAAAACTGAGTGTAATAGCTACAAGTGGTGGACAGATGGGATATTCGATTTTTAATTCAATCGTAGCAAGATTCTATGATACTAAAAGAACTAATCACCACAAACATATTTTCAAGGAGAAAGATACTCAAGAAAAATGGTGAATACCTTGGTTACTTTCTCATCATCAAACATGAGAGGAAAACACCACCAAATAATAACCTTCCAGTAATCATTTTCTTGTACTAGTATCGAGCACGTGCGTTGCATGTAGACATATTTGTCATATATTCTAAATCCATTTTGTGGACCGGAAAATGAGAAAGTGACTCGATAAAACAAGAAATTATTGAAATATTATATATTTTTATTGTATTTTATAAAATAATAACTTTATGTATTTATAATAATTAGATGAGATGCACGTGCATTACACGTGGTCTTATATCTTTATTGCTTATTTTGGTTTTGTTTTCGGTTACGAAAATTATGTTTTTTCAACCACTAGAGTTTAGTTTAATTGATACAAATTACTTATACTCCAAACATGTAGTTAGAAGAATGAACTAATACTCCGCAAAGCAAGTAGAATGATTTTTATTGTTTTTAGTAACTTGGAGAGGCTAGCAATGCTTCACCGCCGATAAAGATTACGTCTTTATACTCTAGTATGTCAATATGTATCATGTAATATTACATGAAATCAACATATCACTGTGGTATTTATGCAGAATCCACGCAAGCTTATCAAAAGAATAGAAATATAAAGCAAAGTTTATTCCTTTACCCCCAAATACATGACTAAAATAGATTTTAACAAATGGAATAAATCCGATCATCATAATTTAGCAATCTTATCAAGCCAACTAAAGCATCTCTTGTTAGAACCCTTAGCTTGAATCTAAATCGAGTAAATCCTAGAACAGAACTCGAACAAACAAAACAGAATGAAAATTCATGGAAAAATAAGATAAATCCACAGAACTATCATACAAACTAAGACATTAATCAAAATTCGATAGATAATACTTCAAATCTTCAGAATTACGATTCAACAAGCTCAATCCTCAATAGAGAATACTTACATGCTTGTAGCAGATTACTACAATCTGAATAGAATTTCATCATTGAAGACAACTAACATCATAATTAACATAAATCATCAAGACTAACAAGTGGGTATTTTAATAATATTAGCATTCTAAAGAAAAACAATGCTACAAAATCCAATAACTCTCAATCACCATCAAGAGAGTATGCATGCACCATCACCTGTAGTAACTCAAAATATATAAAATTCCATAAAATTCATAAAGTTGTTCAGTAAGGTAGTGAAATATAAGGATTTGGGAGAACCCAAATGAAAATTTCAAGTACAATGTCCCAGCATTGACAAACTGATTCATTTTAACTTTAATCAGCAACGCTAAAAGATCTACAAGTACAAATTCAAATGCTTCGGGGACTATCAATCCATGCATCAAGCATTTGAAAAAAGAACTATCTGCACCAATATGACCTCATAAATCATGTTAAATGAATGACATAAAATATCAAAGGCAAGCAAAAGACAATAGAATAAAATCAGACTAATCTATATATACTGACTCCTTATATAACCATCTAACATTAGGAAGTGAAAAACAGGCAACAATACTGCCATCATAGAATCACAATTAAACATTCTAGACGTTAGAAAGTGGAGAAAATAGTATTGAGTTCTTACCAGACATAAAGTTATTTCTTATTCCTACATCAGGAATGATAGAACGTAATAGTTCCAAGTAAGCTTCACATGTATAACCACATCGCATTCTCCCAAGCACAGTTCTAGTAGGCTCACATGAAACAGGTACATATATGAAAGCCAATATGTGTGATAAACTATATGTTGCAGTTTGTGCACTTCGATTTCACAATGCTCACCTTCATGTTTAGTTTGTGATCACAAATATTTCACTATTGCATGTAGTCTAATATCTTTTGTTTTCTTTTAGTTTTTTTTTTTTTGAAGCAAACAAAGTGCACTAACTTCTCACAAGTTTTTAAAATGAAATTCCATTTTAGAGTTTTAGTTTAAAAATGTGTTTACATAACATCTAGATAGAAAGGAGGAGAAACATAGGGATGATGATGAATGATGATAATGTTTATATTGGTCTATTAACCAAATATTTTTAACAATATCAGACAAATGATATCAGTATGTATGTTATGAGAGAATCACCGCAATTTTGCAAAACTCCTACTAATTTGTCAAATGAATGGTTATGCAATAATTCAAGTTTAAGACATCCTTCATTTGATCTCAAAATCATAATGAAGTTGAATGGACATAGAATGGTATGCTATACATATGACGTCCTAATATGATCTTAAATAATAACACCAGTTAGATATATAGTATGATGAAGTCTCATGTGAATATCAAATATATAGCTGAATAGCAAATACACAATTATTATAATAAAAGAAGAAGGAACAGAAATAATGTTAAAGACACTCTTAAAACTGCAACTAAATTCTACAAACTACCTAGAACAAGAACCTTTCTTCAGCCACAATCTTTTTACATATTTACAGTAGTTTGACAAAGAACAAAAATAAAAGTTAAAAATACATCAATTAAACAAATAAAAGTAATTACATGTGATAGGGGAAAGGATATAAGGATAAAAATATAATGGTAAGTATTGGATACCATCAAATTTTTTTGTTTTATTTTGTTTTTTATTTTTTGGTTTTAGTTTTGGGTTTACTATTTGGTTTTGTTTTTGTTTTTTTCGAATAAAGGATGAGACCTCACAAAATGAGATCCCAGCCAGTACCATTACTCAAAAAGGTTGGTTAATATTGAGGAGTACACTCCCAACCCAAGACTACACTCCACTGTTGTTTCACAAATGAGAAATCTCGAGCATAGCAGTTGAATAAACTCATAATTATTTCCAAGTTTTTCAAGTATTTCACACAAGCAAGCTCATAGCACAAAGTGGCCAAATCCACTGGAAAAAATATATTAAATAATCGTTCTCTAGTTATAAACTTATTCCATATGTCAATAGAGGCATTCAGGGAGGGGATAATGTAATGTAGAGCTTGAAGAAAAAATGGGAATGGGCTAATATGGAGGAGATAGTGTCCTTCTTTTAGTCAGCAAGATTGTTAAGGACGGCTATCACTGCTGAGGGTTGCATCATGGAGGTGACTAAAATGGTGAAGGAGAAGCTCGAGAGGGTTGGTCCGGTGTTTGGGAGACCCGCAGATGCTATGGAGAAATGGATTAGGCTCTGCAAGGCTGTAGGGTCTCAAAAACTGTGAGCTCTTCTTATATTAAAACTTAAATGATCACAGGACAAAAAAATAGATAATCTAATTTATGCTAAATTAAGTGTAGAAATGTTTACTAAAAAAATAAGATGATAAACCTGTCACCTTTTTATCGCCTATTCCCACTGTGCGACTAATGAAATTTCCTCACCATTGTCAAGAAATAGAAAAATTTATAAGTGCACAATACTTCTGATAAGAGATGCATCTTCATGTTAAAAAACAAATTAATTAATATTAGAAACTTGCGTTCTACCTTCCATTCTTCAATACCTATAAATACAATATTGTATCATAATTTGTGGTGTATGTCACAACATTGAAACAACGTCAAATCTACTATTAGATTTTTATTAGCTAATATAAACTGAACATGAGCTATTTACTAATGGTTCATGCATGCTCTCATTCATATTACTTGTTAGAGTATTATATATTATGTGAATAAACTTGATATGGTCTTATGATATTCAATTTCTAAATAGCAGGTATCCGGTTTTATTATGTGAATTAACTAACCAAATTTTAAAGAGCAAATGAGATCAAATCCCAGGAATAATCAATAATGCACAGTCAAATTTCCTTGAGGAAAGGGATCATCATATAATTTCAAAGTCAAATAATACGCTAATATTGCATACCAGATTCCTGTGTTTATTTGATAACAGTTGTACTTCTCTACAATGAATAATTTCCTTCATTGCTAAAATGGATAGATAGATAAAACAAACCATCATGGAATGAAACTCGAAAAAGAATGAAATGTTAATAATTGAAACTATATCTTGATGGCAAGGTGGCTCAATAAATTTAAAGATCCAACAGTGTAAAATTCCTTCGCATAATTCTTAACATTATATTCAAGGTAATCTTGTAATTACTTAAAGGAAAAATAAAATTTTATGGATGTATGTACTATTTAATAGTTTTCAGAGACTAAATCAAGCCAATTCACACGGCGTAGACATCACTTCTTCATCACACCAGAAAAAAACCCAAAAATATTTAGAGAGAGAGAGAGAGAGAGAGAGACCCTATCATCTTGAAGTCTACACATAAAAGAATTCGTTCACATAAAGATCATAGTATCAAAATATCATACCTGATTTATTTTGGGATCACCAATAGCTTCCTAAAATCATACGAGAAATTCTTCTCCCTGATACTTTAATATCTGTCCCCATCCTGTTTCTGCATTAAACCTTAAGTTATGGCTGCCCAAGGAGCATTTTAGGGGATGGGAGTACGTAGCAAGGGCAATGCCGCATATTTCTAATTTCCCAATTTTTTTAAATTTCTCGTTAGGGTTGCGGCTGCAATGATGAATCCAATGAGTTTCATTATATTGTAATTAATTCAAAAAAAATTGATTGGAGGGAATAGAAAGGGGAATTGATGATCGGGTAATTCATAAAGGCTGAGAGAGAAAGAGAGGGGAGAGGAAGAGATTGCGGGCCTCGGGAGAATGAAAAGAGAGTAAATAATAATTAATAATATCTGCGGTACAAGTTGGGCTAGGTAATTTATTAAATTTAGTGAAATTTGAAGGGTAATTTTGAAAACATAAAGTTTTACCTTAACTCCCACTTTTAAAGGGAGTATGATATGACATGATATTGTGCAACTTTATAATATTATATAGATTTTTTGATATTAGTCCCTAAAATCTTTCATAATTTTGAAATACCTCAAACCATTGGAATTGCTATTAGCTTGGTTCCTTATTCCTAAGTAATTTTGAAATTAGCCTCCAAATCATTAAAGCTGCAAATTTCCACCAATTTATCACTCAAATTGATACTTCTAATCTTGATTAGAAAGACTAATTTCACAACAACTTAAGAATTTTGAGACATTATAGCAATTTCAATGGTTTGAAGAACTAAATTCCAAATAACATCTGAATCGGGCACCTATAGTAGCTTGTTCTTTTACACTTTAGTTGAGGCTTTATACATGTTTTTATATGAAAATGAATCATAGCTACATTTGAAAATTCTAGAAAATATGAAAAATAATAAATATTTAAAGATTTGAATGTTAACTAGAAATCATAGGGAGGTTTTTATTATTTAAACTGAAATAGAATGTAATAATATAAAGATAATAACTATGCTATGACATAAATTAAAATTGAAATAAATTATGTTTAAATGTATTTATTTTCTTATTATGGAAAAGAAAAGTATGGATAGATATAATTGTGATCATCCTTACATTACCCTTACCATTTTATGCTAAAAATTTTATATAACTGTTTTCTGCAACACTATGTATTCTTAATTTTGTTTAGATACTAAGATACATAATTCATAATATGGTAACTTTTAAATAAAATAATGAAAATAATTATTTAGATTATAAATAATACTACCTATATTTCCTTTAAAAATACAAACTAAATAATTTTTATTAATTTATTGAAATTTTTGTCATAAATATAACTATAAAAAACCTTGAGGAGTTATAATTTGTCATGTAATTTATCAAAAGGTTGGTCTTGGATGTATTATAATAAACCTTCAATATTTATTTGGAATTTTCTCATCACTAAAATCTTACTCTTAATATAATTTTTGTGGGTTTCATCCTTAAAATTTTTAAAGGTTAATCTATAAATTTATAATGTTTGAAGGTTCTTTTGGTAAATTTATGAAATTCAAGAATTTTTCCTGTGAATTCTAGTGTCTGTAAAGTTATCAATATTAGTGGTTTTTTTCCAGATTTTAGGGTTTGCTATGTAAATGTTGCAATTTTCTGGTGTTTCTATACAAATTTGCAATCTTTGAATGTCCTTTGGTTTTTCTACAAATTTTGTAAGCTTTTGGATCTTTTCTGTGAAATCTAGCAATAATTTCCGAAGTCTTAAGGATTTTTGTAAGTTCTGTTGACCCTAACATTTATAGAAGGAACCTTTAGTTTCTTAAACTCATAGAAAAACTCTAAATTGTCATGAATTTACATGTTGACCCCCATAAACTTCAACAATGGACTCATAAAAATTATATCTGGTCTAGGATTTTAGTGATGCAAAATTACAAATAAATCCTCAAGTATTGCTATATTACACAGAAAATGAAGGTATTCTATATATTAACAAATTAAATATAACTCCTGAAGATTTTCTATAAGGACATCCATAACCAACTCTTTGAATAAACTACTAAATAGATTTATTATGTTCTGATCTTTGATAATATAATTATTTTTGAATATAACCATCCAATTTGGTGACCCTGATTTCACAATTTATTATACCGATCCCGATTACAAATTAATAAATAATAATAGAAATAACATTATAGCACTACTCATTTTGTGTAACTTTTTTATATTTTATTTTTTCAATTTTTCAATTTTTCAATTTTTCAATTTTTCAATTTTTTTACTCTTTAATTTTTTATTTTTTAAAAACTGGATGAGATCAAACAAATCCTAGCCTCTACCACTACTAAAAGGTTGGTTACAAAGAAAACCCATCATCCCAACCATACAGTGATGGGTATAAATAGTTTTTGCCTGTTACATATCACCAAAAAAAATTTAACCCACGAAAT
This sequence comes from Asparagus setaceus, assembly GCA_012295165.1. Classification (NCBI taxonomy): domain Eukaryota; kingdom Viridiplantae; phylum Streptophyta; class Magnoliopsida; order Asparagales; family Asparagaceae; genus Asparagus; species Asparagus setaceus. The sequence continues at coordinate 34,018,862 of CM022702.1, forward strand.
CCACATAAACCAATACCAAAAGCGTATAGATAGAGCAACTGCAGGCAATTCTAAGATAGGAAAATACGAAAGCACAGATTTATTCAATTTTAGAGACAACAACATGAATTAGATCTTCATAGTCCAAAAGCCTTCAGCTCCCGCTGGCTACAATCTCCAGCTCCTCCACTTCCACGTCTACACTTGTTACTACATCAGCAGCAACTCCAAGCTCCCCAGCGTCATTTTTCTGTAAACTTATAGCTAATTACCAATATTGTAAGGGTCAAAAGGAACGAAATTTTGGTACAACTTCTGAATTTGATCTTAATTCCTAAGAGAATAAGTGAGCTAATAAGAAGACAAATACAATTTGAATATAACATGTTCTTTTCTTACGAATAATCACCGCAAGATTCAAAATTAATTCCAAAAGAGGTTAGAAACGCAGGCACGAAAGGGTAATCGTGTGATCAACGCCCTAGAACGATAGTCGCCGCCTTAGCAGGCGATTCGATGCGACCACGCCTAGCGGTAGAACCCCAGAAGTAGGCACCAAAGCGTCTTCGCGAACCGGTCTCTTGCTCAATGGATGTTTGCCGACAAATTAAAAACAAAGATCAAAATTGTAGAGAATTATGAGAGAGGGAGAGAAGAAAATTGCTCACCTTTTCCTTGTATTCTCCATCCTTCCTCGAGATCCTTTTATAGCCATCTTGATTTTTCCGTTGAGATAATTTTGCCGTGATCTGCCGCCATGAGGAAAGAGCGGAGGAGGAGGATATGAGAAACGGAAGGGGAAAGAAAAAAGGAATTTGCTGGAGTTAATTTGGGGAAAACGTGATATGGAGAAGAGGATAAGGAAAGAAATAAATATTATGCAAATACACCCCTCAAAAATTATATTTGCATAGGAATTAAAGAAACTCAATATTTTATTTAATTCCAACAATCCCCCCCAAAAGATTGAGTTTCGGGGAATAAAATAAAGAAAAGTTAACAACAATAATAATGGTAACAAAACATAAGTCAGGCAACCTCATATTGTGAATTCGGCAAAGATAGCTTTTGGCTTTGAATCTTTGCTTAGTGACATTTGTCGCAATCTGAGGGACATAATAGATTAGACCTTGAATTAGGCCCCTTGATCAGAAATTAACAAAAGCACACACAAGATGCATCCATTTATGAGCGAGCAGGTCAGAGCGTTAATGGCCATGCTCACAATAACCGTCTCATGAGAGTTACTAGGAATCAGCCCCATGTCCCCAACCGCGGCCTTCACGGTTCCTCTCACGTAGGTAAGTCCTCCAAGGGTACTGTGACTGGATATTGCACCCCCCACAGAGGTTGGACTTATTAAGAGTATAACTCATCCTACCCAGTCACATCATAAGAGCACTGTCACCATAGGAATGAGGGAGTAGCTAACATGGTGCAAGTCATAAATGCATCCAACACTACAAAAAGGAGTATAACTCCGAAGGTCAGTGCTCCACACGAGATCACCAATCCAGCTTGTTTCTACCACATTGAACCTTTTCCATGAGAATAACTCATCAATCAAAGGTTGGGTTCCCGCTGTCAGTGAACTCTAGGCTTAACCCCATTCCCCTCGATGATTCTAGGATTGCACTCCTAGATAGACCCTTTGTCAAGTGGTCTGCCAAATTTTTCTCTGACTTTACAAAGTCTAGAGCAACATATTTTCCCATAAGGCTTTGCACAGATTTAAATCTTATCTGCAGATGTCTGTTCATCTTTTTATTGATAGTATTTTGTTTTAAAAGTTCTATAGTGGATCTGGAATCTGTGTGAATAGATAAAGGAGGAATAGATCCAGACACACAAGGAAGCTCAGATATAAGGTTCTTTAACCATTAAACCCGGCGGCAGAATCTAAAGCTATAAGTTCGGACTCCATAGTGCTTCTGGCAATCACTGTTTGCTTACAAGATTTCCAAGATATAGCAGCACCGCCAAGCATGAAAACAAATTCAGATGTGGACTTCACATTATCGAGTCGATGACCGATTAGCATCACTATACCCTTCAATCACATCGGGTATCGAGAAAAAGTTAGACAATAGTCTGTACCTCTCAAATATCTAAAGACTCTTTCTAATGCATTCCAATGTTCTTGACTTGGGTTACTAGTGTATCTACTTAGTCTACCTCTTGCATAAGCAATGTCGAGGTAGTTCGGTTTGTCACATAAAGAAGAGAGCCTATCAGTTGTGAATATCTATGTTGGGATATAGGTTCACCATCATGTTTGTTCAAGGTGATTGAGGAATCATAAGGTGTACTCACAGGTTTGCTCTTATGAAATTCAAATTTCTCTAACATTTTAGAATGCTATGGGAGAGACTCAAAGAAATTCCTTTAGAAGTTTTGGAGATTTTCATTCCAAGAATCAAGTCACTTCTCCAAGATCTTTCATGTCAAAATTCTTTGACAAATGATTTTTAGTTTCTAGAATGATTTGATTGAGGTCCCAAAGATGAGAATATCATCTACATATAAACACAAGATGACACAACCATTATGAACAACTTTCGAATAAATACATTTATCAAACTCATTGATAGAAAAACCATATACGTAATAATTTTGTCAAATTTTTGGTGCCATTGTTTAGGAGCTTGTTTAAGCCCATATAGTGATTTCACCAATTTGCGAGACCTTCCTTTCTTGACCTTTGGCTATGAACCCTTCGGTTGGTCCATATAAATCTCTTCTTGAGATCACCATTTAAAGCGGTCTTAACATCCATTTGATGAATGGTCATCTTATGAATAGAAGCTAAGGCTAGAAGAACTCTAATTGTAGAAATCCTAGCTACAGGGGGTATGTATCAAAGTAGTCAATACCCTTTCTTTGAGTATACCCTTTGCTACTAGCCTAGCTTTGTATTTCTCAATTGTTCCATCAGTCTTAACTTCTTCTTGAATATCCATTTACAACCTCTTGGTTTACATCCCGGAGGTAAGTCACCAAAATCCAAGTATTATTTTTCATAATAGATTTAATTTAAGCTATCTATGGCTTCTTTCGAGAAAGGAGCTTGAAGAATCCATGGCTTCTTGGTAGGTGTTTGGATCACCTTCAACCAAAAGGTAAAGAACTCTTCTCCAAAGTTCTTTTGATTCTTTCTCTCTTACTTCTTAGGTTCTATCTCTATAGATTGTGGAATACTAGAAGGTGAGGCAAAGCTAGAAGAAGGAAGTGTGCTAGAAGAGAGCTCACTAGGAGTTCTAGTCTTGAAAGGAATATATCTTCAAAATAAAGCGCATCTCGAGCCTCAATGATAGTGTTGTTGGTTATATCACTAATATCCGAGTTGATTACTAAAAATGGGTTTGTGTTGCTATCTAATGCATATCCAATAAATGCAACATCTACAGGTTTTGAACCAATTTTCCTCTTCTTGGGTTCAGGAATTCCTACCTTAGCTAGACATCCCCAAACCTTTAGATAATCTATTCTAGGTGTTCTACCTTTCCAATGTTCATAGGGAGTGATATTAGATATTTTGTGAGGTACCCTATTAAGGATATATCAAGCGGGCGAGTGCTTCACCCGAGAGATTTTGGTGCTCTGGTGAGAAGCATCTGATTCACCATATCCATGAGGGTTCTATTCTTCCTTCGGCAACCCCATTAGATTGAGGTGTGTAGGGAGCAGTGACCTCATGAATAATGTCGTGCTCTTGGCAATATTCGGTCATGTTATTTGAGGTATACTCCCCCCCACGATCCGATCTTAGGATTTTAATTTTCTTTTCAATTTGATTCTCAGCTTCTGCTTTATATATCTTAAATTTTCCTAAAACTTCATCTTTAGTTTTGAGAAGATAAGTATAACAATACTTTGAATGATCATCTATAAAGGTTACAAGTATCTTCTTCCACCCTAGTAAGAACTCTGTTTGAATCACAAACATCACTATGTATGAGTTCTAGGGGTTGAATTTCGTGAATAGAATGGAAAGGTTTTCTAATGGCTTTAGCTTGAACACAAATCTCACACTTAGAAGGTGGATCTATCCTGGTTTTGGGTATTAAGTTCAAAGATGTCATCTTTCTAATGGTTCCATAGTTTATGTGTCCTAACCTTCCATGCCATTTGTCACAAGTTTCAACATTTAGGATTATGGAAGAAGAACTTTTATTATCAAAAGGTCTTATTACATTCAACTTAAAAAGACCATCACAAACAAAACCTTTACCAATGAAAATATCATTCTTGGTAATTACAAACTTATTTGACTCTTTGACAATTCTAAATCCAACTTTCAATAAAAGCAGTTCACTAATCAGATTTCTTCTAAGCAATGGTACATGTAAGACATTGTGGAGAGTCAAAATCTTTCCGGAAGTCATCTTAAGATCCACACGTCCGCTTCCCATTACTTGTCTAGTTGAGTCATCTGCTAGGATTACACTTCCTCCACTTGATTCCTGATAAGTTAAAAACCAAGAGCGATCAGAAGAAATGTGAATATTTGCTCGAATCCAACCACGGTCATTAGAAAAAGTGGTAAAATTTACTACATAAGAAGAGGAAGCTAACCTAAAAGAGTTTGAGTTATTTTCTACCATGTTGACCTTATGACTTGCTTCTCCACCATTTACGCCAGGAGTCTTGATAGGGGCTTTCTTTTTAGAAGCTTGGTCGAAAGATGATTGTTTCTCCCACGACATAGCAAAATTTAGTCTCGGACTTTTGGTGATAGGTTTGTGGTTTCTAGAATGATTTGTATGTTGGTTAGGACGATGGAAGTGATTCTTCTTCTTGAAGTTCTTGCCCTTAGGTTTGTGATTTGGGTTTCTAAAGTTCTTAGGCTTATCCTCCACTAGGTTTACTTTGGCTTTCATTTCATTTTTTGGTTTGGAGTTTTGCCTATGTTGGTCTTCTATCCTAATACCTTTGAGAGCTTGCACAAGGGTCAAGTCACCTTGTAGATGACGGAGATCCTTAGCAAAGTCAGACCAAGAAGGAGGAAGTTTATCAATAAGACTAGATACCTTATATTCTTCAGTGAAAGTATTTCCTTTCGACTGAAGGTATCGGATGTAGTCTTGAAATTCATGGAGCTGATCATTGATAGGTTTACTATCTACCATGACAAACCTATTGAAGGAGGAGGAGGAGAAACGTTCTATACCGGCATCGTCTAACCCGTATTCAGACTCTAATGCTACCCACAATTCTTTTGCATCCTTATACTCATAATAAATGTCATACAATTTGTCTGAAAGAGCACTAAGGATTCGGTTGTAACAATGAAAGTTTATTTCCTCGGGAGATTTGGAAGTTGTGGATGTTATAGAAGGTGTAGGGGTAGGTTCAGCTTGTGATGATGAAGAGGGTGTAGGAGTTGATATAGAAGGGTCAGAGTCAATAGCAGAAATAAGTCCTAGAGTTGCGAGCCAGTATTTCATCTGATTAGCCCACCGTTTATAGTTTAAACCGGTGAACTTCTCAGGCTTGGCCGACTTAGACAGATCGGAACTAGCCATAAGGTCTGAAAATAAAATTGCTAGTCTTGGTAATTCAAGGATCTGGAAAAAACTTGTTTGTGAGATACTAGCTTAGTACTATACTACAATGGCTAGCAAAATTCAAGAAATAAATCTCACAATTGTATGCTATCAAGAATGGGTAAATACGAAACTATATGCACACTAAATCTTTTAAAAATACTGAGAACTACAAAATTGCTTTGCAAGGCAATATCAAATGAATAACACTTTGTTTGGATATGAGATAATTTATAGACTTTAAGTGCAAGATGTTTTACAACAGAGTTCTAGAAAATGCAGTGAAAGTTAAGATGGAAATTTAACTGCAAATACTAGATATCACAAAGCAATAGATAAAAGGAGAAAAAATTAAATATGAAGGCTCTGCTTATAGACTTTGCTAGACTAGGCAAACATGAAATTAAAAAAATGTGAGCAGATACTTGGAACTTATATCACGAACCTTTGTGAAGATTTACCAGCAAACTAACAAATAGATTCTATTAGATTTGTTGTTTGAATAGAATAAGCAGTAGGTAAATCAAGGAAAAGCACATGCACCAACGTTAATTATCTTAGAGCATCTTATGCTAAGCACAACAAACATATCAACTTAGCTTTTGACATGAAAGATGCGTGTCAAGACCTTGCTAGGCTAAGAAAGTAACAATTAATAACGTAATGACGAAATTAGTTTATATAGATGCTTGAAGCTTTGTAAATTTTACTTGTCCTAGCACAAAGGATATTAGCGACTTGATGTTTTAATAGTGTTCACAATAGGTGATGAAAGATATTAACATATGAGCGTCTTAGCATCGATGGTTGAAAACAAATTTATATGTATTAAGCAGAGAGCGTGAGAGGTGAATTACAAGAATGAGATGTCAAATTTCACAAGGCGATCCGCAGTCAAAAGGCAAAATAATCGTATGCAACAAAAAACAATAATTAAACCTAGTTTAGAAAATTAGCAATGAGGCAAACAAGGCGAATAATGAGAACACACTTTTGGGGTGATTATTTGAAAGAGAAACAATATAATTCAACTATCGTTCTAGATTGTTACGAATAATCACCGCAAGATTCAAAATTAATTCCAAAAGAGGTTAAGCCTTGGGCTGAAAGTGTCGTGTGATCAACGCCTAGAGCGATAGTCGCCGCCTTGCGACGATTCGATCACGACCACGCCAGCGTAAGAACCCCGAGAAGGCCGGCACCAAAGCGTCATCGCGAACTTCGGTCTCTTGCTCAATGGATGTTTGCCGACAAATTAAAAACAAAGATCAAAATTGTAGAGAATTATGAGAGAGGGAGAGAGAAGAAAATTGCTCACCTTTTCCTTGTATTCTCCATCCTTCCTCGAGATCCCCTTTTATAGCCATCTTGATTTTTCCGTTGAGATAATTTTTCCGTGATCTCGGTAAACTGCGAAGGAAGAAGCGGAGGAGGAGGATATGAGAAACGGAAGGGGAAAGAAAAAAAGGAATTTCTTTGGAGTTAATTTGGGGAAATGGAGAAGAGGATAAGGAAAGAAATAAATATTATGCAAATACACCCCTCAAAATTATATTTGCATAGGAATTAAAGAAACTCAATATTTTATTTAATTCCAACACTTTCATCACAACAAGATTCACATAACATTTTATTTTAGTTTATTTTTTTGCACATGGGGTACACAAGTTAATGTGTATAAAGAAAGCACACAACTCTTTTTCTAGAAAGCACACGGCTCTTTTTCTAGTAGATCTTTCATAACTATTGGTACGTAGAGGTGGGTCGCAAATTATCATAAAATTCTTTTTATAGTGATTTTTTATTACTAAAATTGGGTTAGTAACTATATATAACTGTATTACATGGAGTACATCATATTTTTTATAGAGACTATATTATATTTAAGTACTAATCATATTAGCTTTTAGCCATAATTATTTAAGTTCTATTATTATTATTTAAATTAATTTATAATTTACAATATGATTTGCTAACTATTGCCCTTAGTAATTTAAAATATGGTTTTGCTAAGCATTTACCAAAGAGAGCGAAAGAGAGAGGTGAGGTTGAGTAGGGCCCTATGTTCCCACAAATTCTCTCTCTTCTCCTCCATTTCTCTCTTTCTATGGTTAGCAAAACCTTTCAAAATACATTGGGAAGGAGTGGATCGATTTCTTAGAAGTTAAAAAGTTAAAGTGCTAAGAATTTGCCAAGTGGCAACTAGAACTATGCATTGCACGATATACTTAATATATAAAAAATATTATCGTGCACCTTGATAAATAATTATGAACTTTTAAATTAAAATGATATAATATGGATCAATTAACCAACCATATGACCCGTGCGTTGACGGCCAACCTCAATGAAGAGAGATAACACGCACTAATTTGTGTGAGCACAGATTCCTGATAGTAGTTTTATTGAACCTTGTGCTTCGTACTGCAACCAAAACATGACGAGTTGTGTGCCAGCAAGGTTATTAAAAATTTTAGTCCAATGATGAAAAAGTGCACATGAATGGGCAATAATTTTTACAACAAAAATATTAATGAATGGCATTACTAAAATATTTTACTTAAAAAAATAGACAACTCACTAAATAAAATAAGAATTTTAAATTTAAATATTTCGTTACCCTCATCCTATGCTTTTGCATCGCTACCTGCTTTAGGTCCAGCCATACATGTATCATATCACCCCGCTTTGTTAACCAATAAAGAATAATACAAATAGAAAACATGCATGAGTTATCTCAAGAAAAAAGGCATGAAATTGAAAAGTATTAGCGATTTGACCATATTTTATTACTCTGAAGGCAATCTACCGAGAAAATGAAGTTGTTTATATAGAGTGTTGCAATGGACTAAAATCTATTAGAATCTTTGGCTTATTGCATTCTTACATTATTTTTAGAGGTTGTGACTGTTATGGGAATTTAATGAGGAGGACAAATTTTCATTTTAGACCTTTTTAGGAATTTATTTCCAAAATTCGACCCCATTCAAATTTATTTTCAAATTTGACGGTTTTTAACCTGGCAGAGCGAAATTAACAAATAATCTTCACGGATTTCAAATCCCGTAAAGATTAGTGCTAATTACCCAGCCCAGCGTACTTAAAATACAACCACGCTGAGAAAAGAACCACATACTTCACGGGCTTTCAAATCCCGTGAAGTTTAGTTATAGTAATTAGCACTAATCTTCACGGGATTTGAAATCTCAGGAAATTACAAATTTCTACGATTTATTAGTAAACCAGTCGAAATAATAATTAAATATGAAATAGGTCGTTTTTTGGAATTAAATTCCTAAAAGAGTCTACAATGAAAATTTGTCCTAATGAGGATGTTGAGAATATGAATGGGTAGTGGATAAATGCATTTTTTGTGCTTTTCATTGCATATGGCTAGAACCGCGGGAGTGCAAAAGATTATGAGAAAGGTTTACTAAACTAACCTTTTTCCAAATATAAAAGATATGCATATAAGTTATGTATAAAATGCTTGGATGTATCAATTAAATTTTTATTATAATTGGATGAATAAAAATTAAAATGAGGACTCTTTGGTCATTTTACATTCAATTTTGAGGATATTTTCAGGGAAAAAGTTTTAACATCCTTCGCACTTTTAGAATAGTATAGTATTAGATTAGATTAGATGGGCAATAAAAGTGTTCACGGATGCAGTTGGCTACATGACCTTCCCAAATTAAACAAGTCTCATAGTTGCATGTCCAATTATTTGAACTCATGACTCAGTTCAATCTATGCTATTATTCTTTTGATCTTATGAAATATGACAGCATGCACAAATTAGAATATAACCTGCACAGTTTAGAAAAAGCTCAGATCCTATTTATATTTGGTTTAATTACACTTAAATATCATGTAGTTTATCCTTCTTTGCACTTATATACCCACATTTTTTGGCAGCACTTATTGCCCTAAATTTTTTAAAATTTCCAGTTAATTACGCTCGGTCATGCAAATGCCAGAATTTCTCCTGAAAATTATTCTGCGACATTCACATACTAATTTTAGATTATTTAACCCTTATTTTTGGGTTAAATTTATTGTTAAAGCTACCGTGATTCTATTTTAAACATACACTAATTCTATTTTAAAATATAATTTTGATAGTTTTAACAATAATTAAAAGTTAAACAGCTCTAGAATTAGCATCTGAGCATCACATGAGAATTTTCAGGGGAATTTGTCATGTTTGCATGACTAGGAGTATTAAAGTGCAAAGTTAGAAAAGCAAATGAGGGTATACAAGTGCAAAGTAGGGGAAACTATAGGATGTTTAAGTGCAGTTAAGCCTTTATTGATTTTAATGTCCAAAAGTTTAAAGGGAATAGATATAACAAGCAAAATTGACCCGCGCGTTGCCGCGGCATTTGTATGATGAAATTAAAAAATAATGGTTAAATACTTTGCTTAGAAAATTTCTTTCTTAATTTGTGGATAAAAATATTTTTAGGATTTGCAATATAGGTAAATTAGTGTGAACTAATTAAAAAATGGTTTAAGCATTTGGTTTTAAAAATTTAGCTTGTCAACAAAAATATTTTTGGTTTTGTAACATAGATAAAGTAGTCCATGAAAATTTTAAAAATAATGATTTAAGCATTAGGATAATTCTAATGCCTTTGGTAGTTGTATTGTAGATAAAGCCAAAAATATTAATATTTTAAGCATATTAGTGAGGAGAAAGGCAAAGAGAAAAGCTCATTTTATTTGGAAAAATATTAGCTAAAGTATTTATATGATACTAATGACTTGGTAGTCATTACGCACACAAATTAGTATGGAGAAAAGAAATAAAATAAAATAAAGGCTCATTTGTTTTAGAAAGAAATATTTTTGAAAATTAGTCCCTCACAACTTCAATAATTCCATATTAGTCCCTCAAATCTCAATAATTGCTTATTAGTCTCTCAAATTCTAAGGGGCCTTACAATTTGGTTCCTTAATGATGAAAATAAATCTTAGTTATAATTTCCTTGTTAAAGCTCATCTAGCTCAAAAAAAAAAAGATTATTTACAGTTTGGTAATCTAAAGTTCACACATTTTAACTATAATACCAAATATTTTTGGCAATTAGATATCCTAAAGTTCACACCTTTTAATTTTGATACCTCAAAGTTTTTCTTAACACTTTTGTTAAGACAAAGTTTATATCTTGTTAACTTTGATACCCAAAGTTGTTTTGACACTTTGATACATTAACTTTTTCTTAAACTTTTATTAAACTTTAGGGTATTAGAGTTAAAAATGTTAAAACATTGGGGTTACCAAAGTAAAAATTAGGATCTTTAAGGTATGAAAGTTAAAAATGTATAAACGTTAGGGTAGCAAAATGTTAGAAAAGGTTTGGTATCAAAGTTAAAAAGGCGTAATGTTTGGGGTATCATAGTGTTAAATAAACTTGTGTATATCAATCTTTTAAAATATTGTAAACTTTAGAGTGCCAAATTGCAAACAACTCTTTAAAAATATTAGATGATGGTATTTTGGACATTTAGGGTAAAATTGCAATAAGACACTGATTTGATGGAGTAATGAGCAATTATTTAGATTGAGATACTAATGTGAAATTATTGAAGATTTGAGGGACCAACATCTAAACAACGCTATGTAAAATACCCTCTAAAATGCTAAATTACAAATAACCCTTTAAAAATATTAGATGAGAGGATTTTCGTCATTGAGGTACCAAATTAGAGTTACCTTGGAATTTGAGGGACTAATGAACAATTGTTGAGATTTGAAGGGCTAATATGCAATTATTGAGAATGTGAAGGACTAATCAACAATTACTGATATGTGAGGGGCTAATATACAATTAATAGAAAAGTTACTATTTATTCCACAAGAGCTACAGTACTACTAAAGCTAGTTCTTTCATTTAACTAATTAATTTTTCATTTAACTAATTAACCAATGATTAAAGAACTAACTAAAGTTATTGGGAGTTACTGTAGCTTGAAAAGACATTTGCTACAGTACAACTCCCAATAACTTTAGTAAGTATACAAGCAAAATTGACCAGCGTTCTTATGGCATTTGTATGATGAAATCAAAAATAATGGTTAAATACTTTGCTTAGAAAATTCTTTCTTAATTTGTGGATAAAAATATTTTTAGGATTTGCAATATAGGTAAATTAGTGTGAACAAACAAAGAAAATGGTTTAAGCATTTGGTTTAAAAAATTAGCTTGCCATCAAAAATATTTTTGGTTTTATATCATAGATAAAGTAGTCCATGAAAATTTTTAAAAATAATGATTTAAGCATTAGGATAATTCTAATGCCTTTGGTAGTTGTATTGTAGATAAAGGCAAAAAATAATACTTTAAGCATATTAGTTTGGAGAAAGCCAAAAAGAAAAGCTCATTTTATTTGGAAAAATATTAGCTAAAGTATTTGTATGATACTAATGACTTGGTAGTCATTACGTACACAAATTAGTATGGAGAAAAGAAAAAATAAAATAAAATAAAGGCTCATTTGTTTTAGAAAGAAATGTTTTGAAAATTAGTCCCTCCCAACTTCAATAATTCCATATTAGTCCCTCAAATCTCAATAATTGCTTATTAGTCTCTCAAATTCTAAGGGTCTTACAATTTGGTTCCTTAATGATGAAAATAAATATTAGTTATGATATCCCTCTTAAAGCTCATCTAGCTTAAAAAAGATTATTTATAGTTTGGTAATCTAAAGTTTACACCATTTAAACCATTTAACTTTAATACCAAAGGTTTTGACAATTAGATATCCTAAAGTTCACACCTTTTAATTTTGATACCTCAAAGTTTTTTTTTGACACTTTTGTTAAGACAAAGTGTATATCTTGTTAACTTTGATACCCAAAGTTTTTGACACTTTGATACATTAAATTTTTCTTAAACTTTAGGGTATTAGAGTTAAAAATGTTAATATATTGGGGTACCAAAGTAAAAAATAGAATCTTTAAGGTATGAAAGTTAAAAATGTATAAACGTTAGGGTAGCAAAGTGTTAAAAAGGTTTGGGGTATCAAAGTTAAAAATAGCGTAATGTTTGGGGTATCCTGGTGTCAAATAAACTTGTGTATATCAATATTTTAAAACATTGTAAACTTTAGAGTGCCAAATTGCAAACAACTCTTTAAAAATATTGGATGATGGTATTTTGGATATTGAGGGGTAAACTTGCAATAGGACAAGGATTTGATGGAGTAATGAGCAATTATTTAGATTGAGATACTAATGTGAAATTATTGAAGATTTGCTTGGGACCAATATATCTAAACAACGCTATGTCAAAATACCCTCTAAAATGCTAAATTACAAATAACCCTTTAAAAATATTAGATGAGGGCATTTTCATCATTGAGGTACCAAATTACAATGACCTTAGAATTTGAGGGACTAATGAACAATTATTGAGATTTGAAGGGCAAATATGCAATTATTGAGAAATTGAAGGACTGATCAGCAATTACTGAGATTTGAGGGGCTAATATGCATTTCCATGTAGCTACAGTATATATATAAACAAAAATAAATTAATCTTTCATTTAACTAATTAACCAAGGATTAAAGCACTAACTAAAGTTATTGGGAGTTACTGTAGCTTGAAAAGATGTTTGCTACAGTACAACTCCCAATAACTTTAGTAAGTCTGGCAAAATTGACTCAGCGTTCTGCGACATTTGTGTGAAGAAGCCAAAAAATAATGGTTAAGCATTTTGCTTAAAGAATTCTTTTTTAATTTATGGATAAAAATGTTTTTGGGAGTTGTAATATAGATAATTAGTTAATTTGAAATAAATCCCTCAACTCGTTGAATTTGTTATTAGGTCTCACGATTTTTGTAATCTCAAATTAATGACTCCGGTTATTACTTTTACTCTTTATAAGAGTTATAAGTCAGTAATATTAGGGGAAAAAAAGAAAGAGGCTAGAGTACATGAATTTCAAAATAAATGGGGTAAATTTTGAGTCCGGTTGTTAAAATAAAAATTAAACTTTTTTTCTTTTAAGTAGATAGGCATCGAAATCATTAAAATTACTATTGTATCCTTATATTCCAAAATTATTTTGAAATTAGTCCCTAGAGTTAATAAAAATATTATTATATCCTCTAATTCTCTAATATTTTTAAATATATAAAGCTTTAACTTTAGTTACTTCTACTTTTATTGAAGGAAATTATTTCAAAATAACTTTTAAATATTAAGGAACCTAATATCAATTTAAGGATTTGAGGGGTTAATTTCTAATTAACCTAAGGAGTGTCTGACTTAAGAACAATTTTCATTATTTGAGGGAGAAATTTCAAAATATGAAAGATCATATTGGGAAAAATAGAAGGTCGCAGAGTCAAACCCAAAGCCTCTGGATCAATGGCCTACTGTCATTCCAACTGACCTACTTCACTTTTGTATTGTTTTAGCTCCAGAAATTCTATATATAAATGTTTATACTATAGCTATGACAAGACTTTCTACAGTGGTAAACCCAATAACTTTAGTATATACCAGCAAAATTGATCCGCGCGTTGCCACGGCATTTGTGTGATGAAATGAAAAAATAATGGTTAAGTACTTTGCTTAGAAAATTCTTTCTTAATTTGTGGATAAAAATGTTTTTAGGATTTGCAATATAGGTAAATTAGTGTGAACGGACAAAAAAAATGATTTAAGCATTTGGTTTTAAAAGAAATTAACTTGTCAACAAAAATATTTTTGGTTTTGTAACATAGATAAAGTAGCCCATGAAAATTTTAAAAATAATGATTTAAGCGTTAGGATAATTCTAATGCCTTTGGTAGTTGTATTGTAGATAAAGCCAAAAATATTAATATTTTAAGCATATTAGTGTGAATAAATCCAAAAAGAAAAGCTCATTTTATTTGGAAAAGTACTTGTATGATACTAATGACTTGGTAGTCATTACATACACAAATTAGTATGGAGAAAAGAAATAAAATAAAATAAAATAAAGGCTCTTTTGTTTTAGAAAGAAATATTTTTGAAAATTAGTCCCTCACAACTTCCATAATTCCATATTAGTCCCTCAAATCTCAATAATTGCTTATTAGTCTCTCAAATTCTAAGGGAATTTGGTAACCTAGTGTCAAATAAACTTGTGTATATCAATTCTAAGGTGTAATGTTTGGGGTATCATAGTGTCAAATAAACTTGTGTATATCAATGGTTTAAAGCATTGTAAACTTTAGAGTGCCAAATTGCAAACAACTCTTTAAAAATATTAGATAATGGTATTTTGGACATTGAGGGGTAAAATTGTAATATGACAAGGATTTGATGGAGTAATGAGCAATTATATAGATTGAGATACTAATGTGAAATTATTGAAGATTTGAGGGACCAACATCTAAACAACGCTATGTAAAAATACCCTCTAAAATGCTAAATTACAAATAACCCTTTAAAAAAATATTAGATGAGGGGATTTTCGTCATTGAGGTACCAAATTAGAGTCACCTTGGAATTTGAGGGACTAATGAACAATTGTTGAGATTTGAAGGGCTAATATGCAATTATTGAGAATGTGAAGGACTAATCAACAATTACTGATATGTGAGGGGCTAATATACAATTAATAGAAAAGTTACTATTTATTCCACAGTAGCTACAGTACTACTAAAGCTAGTTCTTTCATTTAACTAATTAATCTTTCATTTAACTAATTAACCAATGATTAAAGAACTAACTAAAGTTATTGGGAGTTATTGTAGCTTGAAAAGACATTTGCTACAGTACAACTCCCAATAACTTTAGTAAGTACAAGCAAAATTGACCCGCGCGTTGCCGCGGCATTTGTATGATGAAATTAAAAAATAATGGTTAAATACTTTGCTTAGAAAATTCTTTCTTAATTTGTGGATAAAAATATTTTTAGGATTTGCAATATAGGTAAATTAGTGTGAACAAACAAAGAAAATGGTTTAAGCATTTGGTTTAAAAAAATTAGCTTGCCATCAAAAATATTTTTGGTTTTATATCATAGATAAAGTAGTCCATGAAAATTTTAAAAATAATGATTTAAGCATTAGGATAATTCTAATGCCTTTGGTAGTTGTATTGTAGATAAAGGCAAAAAAATAATACTTTAAGCATATTAGTTTGGAGAAAGCCAAAAAGAAAAGCTCATTTTATTTGGAAAAATATTAGCTAAAGTATTTGTATGATACTAATGACTTGGTAGTCATTACATTACACAAATTAGTATGGAGAAAAGAAAAAATAAAATAAAATAAAGGCTCATTTGTTTTAGAAAGAAATGTTTTTGAAAATTAGTCCCTCCCAACTTCAATAATTCCATATTAGTCCCTCAAATCTCAATAATTGCTTATTAGTCTCTCAAATTCTAAGGGTCTTACAATTTGGTTCCTTAATGATGAAAATAAATATTAGTTATGATATCCCTCTTAAAGCTCATCTAGCTTAAAAAAGATTATTTATAGTTTGGTAATCTAAAGTTTACACCATTTAAACCATTTAACTTTAATACCAAAGGTTTTGACAATTAGATATCCTAAAGTTCACACCTTTTTAATTTTGATACCTCAAAGTTTTTTTTTGACACTTTTGTTAAGACAAAGTGTATATCTTGTTAACTTTGATACCCAAAGTTTTTGACACTTTGATACATTAAATTTTTCTTAAACTTTAGGGTATTAGAGTTAAAAATGTTAATATATTGGGGTACCAAAGTAAAAAATAGAATCTTTAAGGTATGAAAGTTAAAAATGTATAAACGTTAGGGTAGCAAAGTGTTAAAAAGGTTTGGGGTATCAAAGTTAAAAATAAGCGTAATGTTTGGGGTATCACGGTGTCAAATAAACTTGTGTATATCAATATTTTAAAACATTGTAAACTTTAGAGTGCCAAATTGCAAACAACTCTTTAAAAATATTGGATGATGGTATTTTGGATATTGAGGGGTAAACTTGCAATAGGACAAGGATTTGATGGAGTAATGAGCAATTATTTAGATTGAGATACTAATGTGAAATTATTGAAGATTTGAGGGACCAACATCTAAACAACGCTATGTCAAAATACCCTCTAAAATGCTAAATTACAAATAACCCTTTAAAAAATATTAGATGAGGGCATTTTCATCATTGAGGTACCAAATTACAATGACCTTAGAATTTGAGGGACTAATGAACAATTATTGAGATTTGAAGGGCAAATATGCAATTATTGAGAATTTGAAGGACTAATCAACAATTACTGATATGTGAGGGGCTAATATGCATTTCCATGTAGCTACAGTATATATATAAACAAAAATAAATTAATCTTTCATTTAACTAATTAACCAAGGATTAAAGCACTAACTAAAGTTATTGGGAGTTACTGTAGCTTGAAAAGATGTTTGCTACAGTACAACTCCCAATAACTTTAGTAAGTACGAGCAAAATTGACCAGCGTTGCGACATTTGTGTGAAGAAGCCAAAAAATAATGGTTAAGCATTTTGCTTAAAGAATTCTTTTTTAATTTATGGATAAAAATGTTTTTGGGAGTTGTAATATAGATAATTAGTTAATTTGAAATAAATCCCTCAACTCGTTGAATTTGTTATTAGGTCTCACGATTTTTGTAATCTCAAATTAATGACTCGGTTATTACTTTTACTCTTTATAAGAGTTATAAGTCAGTAATATTAGGGGAAAAAAGAAAGAGGCTAGAGTACATGAATTTCAAAATAAATGGGGTAAATTTTGAGTCCGGTTGTTAAAATAAAAATTAAACTTTTTTTCTTTTAAGTAGATAGGCATCGAAATCATTAAAATTACTATTGTATCCTTATATTCCAAAATTATTTTGAAAATTAGTCCCTAGAGTTAATAAAAATATTATTATATCCTCTAATTCTCATAATATTTTTAAATATATAAAGCTTTAACTTTAGTTACTTCTACTTTTATTGAAGGAAATTATTTCAAAATAACTTTTAAATATTAAGGAACCTAATATCAATTTAAGGATTTGAGGGGTTAATTTCTAATTAACCTAAGGAGTGTCTGACTTAAGAACAATTTTCATTATTTGAGGGAGAAATTTCAAAATATGAAAGATCATATTGGGAAAAATAGAAGGTCGCAGGAGTCAAACCCAAAGCCTCGGATCAATGGCCTCTTGTCATTCCAACTGACCTACTTCACTTTTGTATTGTTTTAGCTCAGAAATTCTATATATAAATGTTTATACTATAGCTATGACAAGACTTTCTGATGGTAAACCAATAACTTTAGTATATACCAGCAAAATTGATCCGCGCGTTGCCACGGCATTTGTGTGATGAAATGAAAAATAATGGTTAAGTACTTTGCTTAGAAAATTCTTTCTTAATTTGTGGATAAAAATGTTTTAGGATTTGCAATATAGGTAAATTAGTGTGAGCGGACAAAAAAATGATTTAAGCATTTGGTTTAAAAGAAATTAACTTGTCAACAAAATATTTTACGGCTTTGTATCATAGATAAAGTAGCCCATGAAAATTTTAAAAATAATGATTTAAGCGTTAGGATAATTCTAATGCCTTTGGCGGTTGTATTGTAGAAAAAGCAAAAAAAAAAAAATTAAGCATATTAGTGTGAATAAATCCAAAAAGAAAAGCTCATTTTATTTGGAAAAGTACTTGTATGATACTAATGACTTGGTAGTCATTACATACACAAATTAGTATGGAGAAAAGAAAAAATAAAATAAAATAAAGGCTCTTTTGTTTTAGAAAGAAATATTTTTAAAATTAGTCCCTCACAACTTCCATAATTCCATATTAGTCCCTCAAATCTCAATAATTGCTTATTAGTCTCTCAAATTCTAAGGGAATTTGGTAACCTAGTGTCAAATAAACTTGTGTATATCAATTCTAAGGTGTAATGTTTGGGGTATCATAGTGTCAAATAAACTTGTGTATATCAATGGTTTAAAGCATTGTAAACTTTAGAGTGCCAAATTGCAAACAACTCTTTAAAAATATTAGATAATGGTATTTTGGACATTGAGGGGTAAAATTGTAATAAGACAAGGATTTGATGGAGTAATGAGCAATTATATAGATTGAGATACTAATGTGAAATTATTGAAGATTTGAGGGACCACTATCTAAACAACGCTATGTAAAAATACCCTCTAAAATGCTATATTACAAATAACCCTTTAAAAATATTAGATGAGGGTATTTTCGTCATTGAGGTACCAAATTACAGTGACCTTAGAATTTGAGGGACTAACGAACAATTGTTGAGATTTGAAGGGCTAATATGCAATTATTGAGAATTTGAAGGACTATTGGCAATTATTGAGATTTGAGGGGCTAATATCCAATTTATATATATTAAATAACTATCTTGTAGAAACAAATCAATAAGGTAATCACATTGAAAATAATAGATTGTTCATACTAAAACATAGTATAGAAACAATAACATATCATTCTAGTACTCTTGGAAGTAAACTCTAAAATCAACTATAGATGAAATCCAAAAGCAACTTATCTCGTGCTAAAATCATTCAAGAAATTAGAAAGAGATGTGATGCATACTATCTTTATTGCTAGCTCTTTCACTTTGCTCCTCAAACATTTCTATGTATCTCAGTGCTTAGAAATTTTGAGCTCTAAGTATAAATTCTAAGCTCTAAGTATATAATTTTGTTCACCTTGTGGTCATTTATCTTATAAGCTTGGTTCTCTGTGAATTAAAATCAAGTAGTATGGGAAGCTTTTTGGTGCTACAGTCAGCTACACTATTGTTAGACATCTAGTACATTTAGAAAACTATGTAGATACTAACCTGGCTCTCCCTGAACATGACACTTAGCTTGCTAGGCCACCTCAACATTTGACCAAAAATAAAATTCCCCATGTCACTTTCAACTTTACACATAAGTCCCTCTATTCATTCCATAAGTTACTTAACTAATTAACCAATGATTAAAAAACTAATTAAAGTTATTGGGAGTTACTGTAGCTTGAAAAGACTTTTGCTACAGTACAACTCCCAATAACTTTAGTATATACCAACAAAATTGATCCGTAGCGTTGCGGCATTTGTGTGATGAAATGAAAAATAATGGTTAAGTACTTTGCTTAGAAAATTCTTTCTTAATTTGTGGATAAAAATGTTTTAGGATTTGCAATATAGGTAAATTAGTGTGAACGGACAAAAAAATGATTTAAGCATTTGGTTTAAAAAATTAACTTGTCAACAAAAATATTTTCTAGCTTTGTATCATAGATAAAGTAGTCCATGAAAATTTTAAAAATAATATTTTTGTATTGTAGATAAAGGCAAAAAAATAATGCTTTAAGCATATTAGTTTGGAGAAAGGCAAAAAGAAAAGCTCATTTTATTTGGAAAAATATTAGCTAAAGTATTTGTATGATACTAATGACTTGGTAGTCATTACGTACACAAATTAGTATGGAGAAAAGGAAAAAATAAAATAAAATAAAGGCTCATTTTTTTAGAAAGAAATATTTTGAAAATTAGTCCCTCACAACTTCAATAATTCCATATTAGTCCCTCAAATCTCAATAATTGCTTATTAGTCTCTCAAATTCTAAGGGGTCTTACAATTTGGTTCCTTAATGATGAAAATAAATATTAGTTATGATATCCCTCTTAAAGCTCATCTAGCTTAAAAAAAAAAGAGTATTTACAGTTTGGTAATCTAAAGTTTACACCATTTAACTTTAATACCAAAGATTTTTGGCAATTAGATATCCTAAAGTTCACACCTTTTAATTTTGATACCTCAAAGTTTTTTTTGGACACTTTTGTTAAGACAATGTGTATATCTTGTTAACTTTGATACCCAAAGTTTTTGACACTTTGATACATTAAACTTTTTCTTAAACTTGAGGTATTAGAGTTAAAAATATTAATATATTGGGGTACCAAGTAAAAAAATATAGAATCTTTAAGGTATGAAAGTTAAAAATGTATAAACGTTAGTGTAGCAAAGTGTTAGAAAACGTTTGGGGTATCAAAGTTAAAAATGGCGTAATGTTTGGGGTACCATAGTGTCAAATAAACTTGTGTATATCAATGTTTTAAAATATTGTAAACTTTAGAGTGCCAAATTGTAAATAACTCTTTAAAAATATTGGATGATGGTATTTTGGATATTGAGGGGTAAACTTTCAATAAGACAAGGATTTGATGGAGTAATGAGCAATTATTTAGATTGAGATACTAATGTGAAATTATTGAAGATTTCTTGGGACCAATATATCTAAACAACGCTATGTAAAAATACCCTCTAAAATGCTAAATTACAAATAACCCTTTAAAAATATTAGATGAAGGCATTTTCATCATTGAGGTACCAAATTACAATGACCTTAGAATTTGAGGGAGTAATGAACAATGATTGCGATTTGAAGGGCTAGTATGCAATTATTGAGAATTTGAAGGACTAATCAGCAATTACTGAGATTGAGGGGCTAATATGCAATTAATAGAAAATTTACTGTTCATTTCCATGTAGCTACAGTGCATATATAAACATAAATAAATTAATCTTTCATTTAACTAATTAACTAAGGATTAAAGAACTAACTAAAGTTATTGGGAGTTCTTGTATCTTGAAAAGATGTTTGCTACAAGACAACTCCCAATAACTTTAGTAAGTACAAGCAAAATTGACCGCAGGTCACGTGATTTGTATGATGAATCAAAAATAATGGTTAAATACTTTGCTTAGAAAATTCTTTCTTAATTTGTGGATAAAAATGTTTTAGGATTTGCAATATAGGTAAATTAGTGTGAACGGACAAAAAAATAATTTAAGCATTTGGTTTAAAAAATTAACTTGTCAGCAAAAATATTTTCTGGCTTTGTATCATAGATAAAGTAGTCCATGAAAATTTTTAAAATAAAGATTTAAGCGTTAGGATAATTCTAATGCCTTTGGCAGTTGTATTAATTCTAATGCCTTTGGCAGTTGTATTGTTGAAAAAGCAAAAAAAAAAAAATTAAGCATATTAGTGTGAATAAATCCAAAACCAAAGCTCATTTTATTTGGAAAAGTACTTGTATGATACTAATGACTTGGTAGTCATTACATACACAAATTAGTATGGAGAAAAGAAAAAATAAAATAAAATAAAGGCTCTTTTGTTTTAGAAAGAAATGTTTTTAAAAATTAGTCCCTCACAACTTCCATAATTCCATATTAGTCCCTCAAATCTCAATAATTGCTTATTAGTCTCTCAAATTCTAAGGGAATTTGGTAACCTCGTGTCAAATAAACTTGTGTATATCAATTCTAAGGTGTAATGTTTGGGGTATCATAGTGTCAAATAAACTTGTGTATATTAATGGTTTAAAGCATTGTAAACTTTAGAGTGCCAAATTGCAAACAACTCTTTAAAAATATTAGATGATGGTATTTTGGACATTGAGGGGTAAAATTATAATAAGACAATGATTTGATGGAGTAATGAGCAATTATATAGATTGAGATACTAATGTGAAATTATTGAAGATTTGAGGGACCACTATCTAAACAACGCTATGTAAAAATACCCTCTAAAATGCTATATTACAAATAACCCTTTAAAAATATTAGATGAGGGTATTTTCGTCATTGAGGTACCAAATTACAGTGACCTTAGAATTTGAGGGACTAACGAACAATTGTTGAGATTTGAAGGGCTAATATGCAATTATTGAGAATTTGAAGGACTATTGGCAATTATTGAGATTTGAGGGGCTAATATCCAATTTATATATATTAAATAACTATACTGTAGAAACAAATCAATAAGGTAATCACATTGAAAATAATAGATTGTTCATACTAAAACATAGTATAGAAACAATAACATATCATTCTAGTACTCTTGGAAGTAAACTCTAAAATCAACTATAGATGAAATCCAAAAGCAACTTATCTCGTGCTAAAATCATTCAAGAAATTAGAAAGAGATGTGATGCATACTATCTTTATTGCTAGCTCTTTCACTTTGCTCCTCAAAACATTTCTATGTATCTCAGTGCTTAGAAATTTTGAACTCTAAGTATAAATTCTAAGCTCTAAGTATATAATTTTGTTCACCTTGTGGTCATTTATCTTATAAGCTTGGTTCTCTGGGAATTAAAATCAAGTAGCATGGGAAGCTCTTGGGTGCTACAGTCAGCTACACTATTGTTCGACATCTAGTACATTTAGAAAACTATGTAGATACTAACCTGGCTCTCCCTGAACATGACACTTAGCTTGCTAGGCCACCTCAACATTTGACCAAAAATAAAATTCCCCATGTCACTTTTAACTTTACACATAAGTCCCTCTATTCATTCCATAAGTTACTTAACTAATTAACCAATGATTAAAAAAGTAACTAAAGTTATTGGGAGTTACTGTAGCTTGAAAAGACTTTTGCTACAGTACAACTCCCAATAACTTTAGTATATATATATATATAAATAATATAAATAGTAAATAGTAATAGTAATAGTAATAATATATATAGTAGTAATAGTAATAATAGTAATATAATACTTCCTCCACAACTCTAGACAAGAGTATCTCTTCAAGATCTTTCTTCCCATAAATAAGTAGTTGATATTCAACTCTATCCAATCCGAAAGTGGAACAATCCACAAAAGCTGACCAGTGGGCCGTTGGCGTTAAAGAGTTAATAGAAGGACCCGACCCGAAAGCTTCAAACGGTTCGGACCCAAAACTACGCTTCCGACCCGACTCAGACGTCACCAGAGCCACAGATATTTTCCCCCCCCTCAAAAATATCTATCTGCGCATCGCTGTAAGGCCACGTGTCGCTAGACCGATTGTAGTGCCACGTGTAAAAGCGCTGCCACGATTGATAGCGTTCGGTCCCAACATCCCCTTCCCCTTCGCCCTTTTGGCCTTTTGCTTCCCATTCTAGAGAGAGAAAGCGGGAGTTAGAGAGAGAAAGAGCATCGAAAAATATAAACAAATTCGTTTCTTTGAGATTTGCGTGCAACAATCTACTGGATCGATCGATCTTAGCCGATAATTTCCTGAGATTTTTAGGCAAAGGTGATTTTCCTTGAGATTTGTTTATTTGTTAATTTAATTTTCGGTGGAATTTAGTGGTTTTTTACTGGTCCTTTTGTTTTTAATTTTGTTCTTAGGTTTTGATTTGTCGTCCTCTATAATGTGGAATATAAATATTACTCTATAAAAGGAGGTCTGCAGGAAATTGTGGGGAAATTATTGTTGCCTGAAATTAGGAAGCTTTCCTTGTATCAATAATGGTTAATTGTGCTGATTAATTGTATTTTCTTGAAAGGATGCTGATTTGATTATAATCTGAGAGGTTCTTTTAGACGATATTACATGTCGGAAGTTTGTGCTTTTTGTGATGAATCAAAATGAATTGCATGACTGAGATCTGCACCGAGATATCGAGATGAAGGCTTAATATTTTTTTTGCGCCGCGCCAAACCTTATATCCGTGGTTTAACTCGTTGATTTTAGGAAAATAATCTCTTTTTTGTGTTGCCCTAATATAATAGTAATGGTCATGTCTGTTCTACTAGCACAGTTTATGAGTCTAGAGTTTTTTGACTGTAGAGGATCCTACCTGTAGGAAAGTAAACAAATTGATGCTTACATCGTGTTTTATCGAGTATATATTGTGAGGAAATGCTTGTTTTTTTTTTTTTTCAATTCTTTTCCCTGCTTACTGTATAGCATGTCTTAGAAATTAGCTATTGCTGGTTTCTAGTTTATTTCCTGTGCACAGTGCCTCTATTATACACCTGGGTTTTTATGTTTATTAAATTTCAGTCATGCATTTGCCTATGCCTTCATTTCCAGATACGGAGAAGTAACCTTTAGTCACCCTCATCAATACATGCCAGATGCACACTGAATCGGCAATGTTTCAACTTTCATGTCCTATGCAACACACCCTTTTTTCATATGAACCATGTTGAGGAGCTTGAGTAATCTGTGAACAACTGGCAAATATTTAGTATGTGAACCTAGGCTACAACCGTCAATGTTATTGTTTTCATGGAATTTATTTTGTTCTTTTCATCCATGGATGAGATTCTTTCATGATTATCTTTGACGGATAAAATGTGGTCTTTGAATGACACTGAACCCATTCATTCATATAATAAAAGTTGATCAATTCCTTTCCTTGCATGTCTACTAGTTGTAATATGTGAGCATGCTTTTAGAAAGCAGCTTTATTGGGGAAGTATTTAAATGTCAAGCTTTATCATGGGCAGTTCCTCTGCCTTTAAAACCGCTCTTTATGAACACATTTATGAATGTGATTTTGATGATTAGCTTTCATGTAAACTGAACAGTTTCCAGCTCCTGGTTAGTCGTGAGGATGTTTTTTGAGGAGCCAAAATATATCGATGCATAAGTCAAAAAGAAAGAAAAAAAAAATTCTCTGATGTAACTTTGCTTCAGGAGTTGTTCAAATGAACTGCTGATTGTCTTTACAGAAGTAATGAGATAAACAATTCACTTGACACAACGAACCTTCAAGGCTTCAACCTGATCATCCAATCAGATAGCAAGAATCAATTTCAGAAATTGCATTTTGATTCTGATTCTCAGAACACTGGCCTTTACTTTTAGATAAAATTCTGAACAGTTCCCAATTATCCTGGATATCCCAACACGGGAAGACAGGGACGAAATATTACCAATGTGATGGATGGCCAGACACCTATGAAGTCACTAGACGATAAGATAACATCGTAGTCATGGATGACATGTTTGAAAGGAACATCTTGATAATGGCTAGAAGTTTACTTGTTGGAAAATAAGGTCATATACATGTACTTTTTAAAGCAAAATTATAAAATCCTACCACCTAATGTACCGTTTTCAGTTATGCAGTAAGTTAACGCTGTGTAAGAGAGTTCAATACGTTGTATACTATGTTGCAACTTGCAATCATATGGATACAAGAGATGGATATGACACTATACAAATACAGACAAGACCTGTGCCGAATACTACAGATTCTGGACATTTATTATGTGAAAGAGTGTATACTAAAAAAATAAAAATAAAAAATGCATGTCTGCTGAGTGATATATTTATATCTAACATGAAGTTGTTACGCCATAATGGCTAAAGTTTGAAAAACATGCGACTGTATCCAATAACTCAGAAAACATAAAAAGTTTTCAGGTTATATTAATTAAAACGTACTAGAATAAACATTGATCATCATTGAGAAAAGTGGTCAAATTATCTAAATGCGTCTAAAACCAATGAAATATCCATGAAGTGTCCGATTATTGAAGCACTGGATAAGTATCAATATAGGTATACATTCTTTTTTGAAGTATTCAGCGTGAAGAGTGTCACCAGAATTAAATTTGATTACCAAAACTTCTTCAACTAGTAGGCATGCTTTTGAGTTCGACGTGTATCACTTTCTCAATGACACTCTGATTGTCTGCAATTTATTATGGACCCTTTGCATGTACAAGATTAGCATAACCATTTCTCTAGAAGATGACATGAATATCCATATATCCAACTCTTCTTTGAACTTTTTATGCTTTTCCACCTTTATTTTCTCAGAAGATGTGCATAATAAGTTATTATTTTACATTGGTAAAAGTGGCGTGTATCCACTGAGTGTATATGTATGCGCTGTATTTGGGAGGAAGGACCCACTTTAAAGATTTAGACTCACTGAATTTTATCTAGACAATTGGCAAAAATGTTTAAGTCCTTAATTTTCTTTGCCCGTGATCAAGGAGTTGCAAAATAGACGGCTTAAATAGCGTGTTTGCTTTTCTTTTTGGTCTAGATGTTTTAAATCCAATAAGAATTGGTGTAAAAGGGTTTTAAACTTTTTGATCATGCAAAGTGTGTGGATCTTAATCTTGTAAGAACAAAATTGCAATCTAAAATTTATTCCCTCTTTCTACCATCCAGTTTGTATAAGGTTAAATTGTACTTAAATACCCTATAGCTTCACCTAAGTTGCACCTGAATGCCCCCAGTTGTGAAACCCTGCAGTTAAATACCCCAAAGCATTTTCCATTAGAAAAGTAAAAAACTTGACGTCATTATAGTTTTCCGTAAAAGAAAATGTCCCCCGCTATTAAGGTAAATTGCCCTCAAACTCTAAGGTAAATTAGCATAGGGGTTTCATCTCTATGGTAATTACCCTCAAACTCTTTGCAAATTAAGTTGGATTGTGCAAATTAACTTGGATTTTCAAAGAAATTAGTGAATTAGAAGAGAGAATGTGAGGTTGGGTGCAAATTAGATGAAAAGGGGTAATATAGCATAAGGGTGGTTTAATTGAAAGTTAGATGAACTTAAGGGGTATAGAAATGTATCAGAATTCACCTGACAGGTCACTTGGGAATATTGCACAAATATTCTAACGGATCACTAACAGAGGGGTGTCGGCATGCAACATTTTGAAATTTTAGGGTATTTGTGCGCAACATTTAGAAACTTCTAGGTATCTACGTGCAGGCGTTTGCCACTGGGGACATTTAAGTGTAACTTAGGTGAAATTATAGGGTATTTAAGTGCAATTTAGCCTTTGTATAGTTTCGTCAACAGATGTAGAAAATCAAAATTTGGGTAAACTTCAACGGACATAAAATCTCAGGTTTAACAGTATATAAGGTGACTTTTCCCTACTTTTTTTGTGGGGTGTTCCTTTTTTATTTTTTGATATTTTGTGTGTGTGTGTGTTGGGGAGGGGAGGGGAGATGTGGGGTGGGGTATATACATTAAAAACAAGAAAACTGATTGCATTGAGTATACAACCAGCATAAAAGTGCAGCCGAATATGAATCATTACTATATTTATATTTCTACAAGAATAAAAAAGATGTAACCAAAGAAGTGCACCTAAAGATTGAGCTGGAATGAAGTAAACAGTGCTATTGGAGAATAATAAGGGAAAATATAGGTAATAAATGTGTCAAGCAAATGAGATATACCGGAAGGTCTAGTATGTAACTTGGAAAACCTAAAGGCATAACATATAAATTAGGAAACCAAGAGAACGTATTTGTACCCAGACAAAGTAAATATTGGTGTTAAGAATTTCTTCGTGATAAACTAAGAAGCTGACAAAATAAGGTAGTTCTCAGTGTTCAGTTTTGAGAGAGTAAATTTCAATGTTCATTAACAGATGATATCAGCTTTTGATGAATGCAAAAAAATTTCTTCCTTGCTTCTTGTTCTTTATTGTTTTGAGTGGAATTGGCATATGATATAATGATTTCTTTAACTTCACTTGAGTGTGTATCAGTTGTGTGAGCTAACTAGCACGAAAGTTTGAGCGGTCATTTTATTTTTTAATTTTGATTACAGTCATTTTCATAAAAATTTACTGTTACTGTTTTGTGGTTGTTAATATGTTATGTTTCTTTTCGTTAGGGCTTGTTTGGTAGCCAAAAAGTAAACAGAAAGGGGCTAAAAAATTGGAAAGTGGCCGACTTTCTTTTTTCTGTCTGCCAGTTAGAAATTGGAAAGTGACGACAAGTAAATGTAAAGTGGAGGGTGCCATGGAATTTTTAACTCCTTCCAATTTCTCAAAAATTCGGAGAATTTGGATGGAAAGTGAACTGAGAGGAGAAAGAATTTAATATTTTATTTTCTCTCCTCACCCTTTTCACTGTTTACTAGCCACTTTCCACAGCAACCAAACAGTACATATAAAGAAGTGATGCCACATCAACTGCCATTTCTACTTTTCATCTTTCAGCCATCGAAACAAGATGTGCAACTAGAAAGTTATGAGAAAGTAATTTCTTGAGAGAAAATTCTTTCTCTTCATTTTCTTCTTACATGTTTCTTTCTGGTTGCCAAACACCCATGGAATCTTAGCTGAACTAGTGTTTTAGATCATCATTTCCCCTTCCATGTTGTCAATGGATGGATGTGAATGACCATACTGTACTTCCTCTCCCAGAAGCTTATGTTGAACTAGTGTTATCTGTGTACATATCTTTTCCAGTCTTTCATGGGAATTTAATTTTTTTCATCACTCTAGAATGGTGCTTGTTTGCACATAGAAACAGGCAAGAAGTTGTTGATCTAGATCAATCTGATATTGCATAATGCATACATGTTTCGTTGTATTTCCCTCCAGAAGTAGTTTCTTTTTCTTATTTCCAGCGTCATCAAATTTTGAAGTATTTGGATCATTTCTCCTGATTTTTAGTTGACATGCAATGATACCATATGCTGTCATTACAAGAAAAAGCTGAAACATTTTTGCCAGTCTTTTTAAAGTACTTATGTTTTATTAATTGCAAAAGTCTGTGCAATTTTCCATAGGTTAAGCTCCGCGAATATATCATTGAGAATTCTTCCTAGTTTAGTCTTGACAATTAGTATACTCAGGTTTGCATCAAGATTTCTCTTGACATCTTCTCACAAACTACCTCTGTCAAATATCTCAGGTGATAGGTTCTATGGCCACCAAATGGACAGACGAGAAACACAGGCTCTATCTTGATTCCATAGAAGCATCATTTGTCAAGCAGTTGTACAACAGTGAATATAGCTCAAATGATCTGTTTGGTTCATCGTCAAGAACTCAAATACACAGAACTTCATCTTGTTCTGAATCTTCCAATCTCAAAAACCAGTCATTTGGTCAGGTATGTTGACTTGATTATAAAGAAAATTCTTGCACTTAATAAAGCCTTTTCTACTTTCTTAATGCAAGAAATCTGAATTTGCAGTTTAAGGTTCTACGTAGGGGCTGCTGGGAGAAACTTAAATCTGAAAGGGCTAACACTCGGTATGAAAACGAATCCCAAAAGCTTCCAGCAGGTCCTTGGATTCAGCATTTCAAGGCAAATTCTACTGCCAGAGAGCCACATGTAACTTCAGAAGATCAGATGGTTGAGAAGAACCTGGTTAACCAGTCAAACAACTCAATTTATCGGAGGCATGGAAGAGAAGCAACTAGTTCAAAGCAGCCACCACCATTTTTCTCACAGAAAGTCAATAAAGTGTCTGTTGGAAGTATTACAGGTACATTTTACCGGCTTTACCTGATTAGTTTCAGGTTTTTTTTGTAAACAGAATATTTGCTAGGTTTCTACTACTATTACCATAAATGCTTCCATACAGGGTATTTACACATTTCAATGATTTTCATATTCAAAACTTGATATGTCCAAAGCTGATTATTTCCATACGAGGGAACTCTATATGGTATATATTCGAAAATCTTTTTGTATTCACCCCAGAAAAAGGCTTACATTCATGACTTCTGTATCATTTCATTTGCTATATAATCTTCTCAAGTTATAGACTCGGAGACCCATCTCTGTATTGTGCTAGAACCATTGTTCTCGCCCATTTATACTACATTAAGTGCGCAGCGTATGTAAATCTATATACGTGCAGGTGGCTCCTGTGATTACTTTGCATGTAGGCATGGGTTCAGGCTTCTTTCTATCACCAGGTCATGGTGCATCTTAAATGCAACATGATCTAACTTTGCAAGGTGGTAATTGGATTTGGTTCATGTCAACTCTTATAGGGATGAGACAGGTCGGTCACTTAGATTTCTCAGTGAAAGAATCTCTGCTACTAGGCTTGCAGTTTGGGCACAATCGCTGAGGGAAAAAAGTCTCAGCAATTCATCACTTACACCCCCCTACTCCTGAACTGTTATCGAAGTTTTGGGGGCCCATGTAATGGATCTTAATCCTTTCCCAACAAATCTATCCATTTTCAGAGGAGTAACCCTGAAGTTCTCTTTTGCATATATATAATTCTCAACTATGTTTCTATAGACCTGTTTATACTCACAAAATTAGTTTTGTCATATACACCTTTAAGAATTTATTTTCGATTAATTTCTCTAGTTTCTTTGAGGATCTCAAAGATAACCTCAGTTTTAATGCTGGGTGCTTCTGGACACTGCAGAAAACCTATAAACCTGGGCGTCATCTAGGCACTCTTTTTGCATATTTTTTAAAATGAGAAGAGGAAGAATTAGTTATCTAGGAGACGAAGAAGATGATGGCAGCAACTTTGCAATGTATTTATAGGATTTAACAAATGGGGCAAGCAGTTTTTTTTTTAATTACTTCCAGTTTGTCTGTTAGCGTTCAGCAAAACTATAGTAGCAGTAGGAGCAGGAGAATGGGAGAACATCAAACAGTAGCAGCTGCAGGTGGTAGCAGTAATGCATCAGCCTCAGGTGGAGGCAGCGACAGTTACAAGAAGAGGAAAAAGAGAGATTGAGAGGGACAAATTAAAGATCAGATTTAGAAATTTGTACTCAAAACTATTAGTTTCCTAGTCCAGCTCCTGTGGGATTGTTCATCAGAACTTCAATGGATGATGGTGGTCAGCTTTCAACGACAACGTCAATGGTCGATGATTGTCAGCATGGAGATGAGAATAGATAAGAGATGGAAGCTTCAGAGTCAAAAACTCGAGTTTGATCAGATTTAACCTGCTTACCTTGGTTAGAATGACCCACATTTGATTTTGACAACCACCCAGGGCTAATGAAGAATGAGACGTCTAATCAGGATAAAAAATACATAAGCATATCCCTAATTCTTAATTGCTGACATTTATTCTAACTTTTTAATATGGTGTTTGACACATACAACATGCATCGACTGGCAGGCTCGGCCCAATCGACATGCACCAAAGTAACGGGACACAATTGGTCGCCTGTGGTGGAGCCCCGTCAGTCGACATATCTCGGTCCGTTCGAGCCCCATGGCCCGTGGTCGAGCCTCTGGTCGCCCCTCCCCCCACCCCCCACTCATGAGGTCGAGCTCCCTCACTCGCGGTGTTGAGCCCCATCGTGCATGGTGGTCGACCCCTATCACGTGCGGTGTGCAAGCCTCCTCGCACGCTGTGAGCTAGGCCGTTGCATGTGCTATGCGATCCGTCGTACGTGGTGTTTGAGATGCTCGGTCGCACACCCGCCAAGCCTTATAAGAGATTATGTGGCCCTTAAAAAATTTGTGTGCATCCAGATATAGTTTAGACTTCAGGGCTCATCTTGGACCTACACATACTAATCTATATTAGAAGGTAGCATGTGTTTGGTCCATTTGATGCTCGGTATGTGCTTGTTGCGTGGCTTCGCATGAGAGTTGTATTGCCAGCTTAAGGTCGCCAGCCAGTCTGTGTCGCCCACCCTCGGTAGCTGGGCAGACGGCGTCGGCAGCCGCCTAGAGGAGCTCCGGCTGTCGGTTGCATGAAGGCAGGGGGAGCCTGATGGAAGATGCAGTTATAGAAATAGTCGCATAAAAAAAATGGTAGCGCCACGTGAGGCCTCAACTTCCTATGCCATCGTGCCTGAACTGGCAGCTCAAATAATGGAACCCAATGGGATATGAAAGGCACAAGCGAGGGAGCTTCGCCAAGCACAGGAGAAAAATGACATTGGCAAGGACTTGGAAGCAGAACGCAACATACCAAAAGGCAAAAGAAATATACAAAAACTGAGCCAGAAGGTGGATGGTGGCAGCAGCGGCGGCTGAGCCACTGTCAGCAGCATGCACAGACCTCACTTCCCATCTTGCCTGCCACTGGGGGCACCATGGGCGGATGCCATAGACTAGCAGGTGACCGTGGGCGGGCGACATTGTTCCTAGACTGAAGCCACTCAGCAAGCACATTTCTCAAGCACACACCACAACATCAAGTAGACCACACATTCTACCTTCTAATAAATATTAGCATGTGTAGACCCAAGATGAGCCTTTGAAGTTCGAATTATCTTTGGATGCACACAAAATTTTTTAAGGACCACAACCTCTTATAGGTTCTAAGGAGTGTGCGACCAAGCCTCTTGACCTCTGTGTGCCAGGGGGCTTGTGCAGCGCGTGTGAGGGGGACTAACCAGAGGTTCGACCACAGGCCATGTGCCTCGAACATGCTGACATACATCGACCAATGAGGCCCCACCCGAAAATGTGCACTAAAGTTATTAAAATTTACACTTTAATAACCTCAATTATGCAAACATGAGAATTTCCTCCGAAAATTCTCATGCGACGATCATATGCTAATTTTAGAATATTTCAACTCTTAATATTTGTTTAATTTATTGTTAAACCTATCCAAATCCTATTTTGAAATATAATTAGGGTAGTTTTAAAATAAAATATAATAACGGTAGTTTTAACAGTAAATTGAACCAAAGTTAAGGGCTAAAAAGTTCTAAAATTAGCATGTGAGACCGCGTGAGAATTTTTGGGGCGAGATTCTGGTGTTTGCATAACGGTGGGTATTTAAGTGCAATTTTAAAAAACTTTAGGGCATATGAGTGTTGCCAAGAACAAGTGAAGCTATATAAGAGTAAAGTTGGGGAAACTATATGGTATTTGAGTGCAATTAAAATTAGATACAAATTATCCACATTCATTTTTACACATACCTCCATCGCCACCTTCTCCCTTCCGTCTTTAGGTTTCTTGTTATCTTTGTTACTCCACGTCCATGATCCTTCGTCCATTTAGGTTTCTGTGTGGCCACTTATATTATCTGTAAGTTAGATCTCTAACTGTACCTTTTTACTTTTTATACCGAAGTTCTAAGTCTCTGTTGTACTTTTTGCCTTCTCTTCCAGAATCCTGAGTATAGTTGTGTTGTTTAGGATAAATTACGCAAAACCCCCAAGAACTTTCAACATTTTGTTGTAAACCCCAAAACTTTCAAAATCACACTAAACCCCAAGAACTTTCAGCGGTTTGCAGTAAAGTGTAAACCCCCTTTCCCCAATAACTTTCAAAATCACGCTAAACCCCCAATGACTACTGGAATTGCAGAAAATCCCCTATATGTTTCCGCATTTTGCAGATAACCCCCATGAATTAGAACCAAAAAACAAACATGAAAAGGCATTTTGAAGGACACTTCAGAAAAAGTACAATTAAGATTTGAGACCCCAACCTGGGCGCGAGCAAGAGGAGAACAAATGCCAAAGACGAGAGATTTCTGTTTTTAGGGTTGAAAATATAAAAAGATCATAAAGTTGTTTTCTTAATAATTTAAGGGGTATTTCTGCAAAAGTTATTAGGGGTTTAGAGCGATTTTGAAAGTTATTGGTGGTTTACTGCAAAATGCTGAAAGTTCTTGGGGGTTTAGTGTAATTTACCCTTTTGTTTATCTGCTACAAATAATGCTGATAAATACTACCTTCAAATTGCATAATGCAAAGTTTTTATTAGTTAATTCTTTTCAATTTATTGAAATCACTTCGCTGATATCTAAACCATTTGGTTTTCTCTCAGAGGTTTCAGACCAGAACTTTGCAGACATGGAGGTTGAGAGAGGGGAAGAGTTGAAGAAAAGTTGTGGTGCGAAAAGAGCTAGAAATGCAGCATCCTCAATCAGGGATCAAGTATGAGGCACTCTGTTCTAACCCAAAATGGGGTCTTTTACAAGAGTTCAAAATTATCAAATCTTGTTGTCAAAATCCTTATCCTTGTCTGCTTTATTTAATCCCTCTTTAGGTTGTTCCATTTGTGGCTCCAATTCCAGAGCAAACTGCAAGTTTGAAAGAGAACAATGAAGAACAGCCACCAAATGAACCAAACCTAGAGGGTGGGTGATTCAATTGTGAAAGGTGACACAGTTTATAACTAGAAGAAAGACGATAAAGAATGAATTAAGCAACTATTCACATATGTGAAGTAGTTCCATTGAGAAAGATTGGATGAAGTTTTTGAGGTCAGATGCGAATAAGTTCATTTTGAGCGGTCGTCATACTTGAAATGCGAAGGAAATATGACTGATTTTCATAAGTACAGCCACAGTACTTGTTTCTTTAAGTTTTGTAGGTAATCTCTGTAGTGATTAGTTTTAAGTTCGTATCAAGTGTTGCTGTTGCTTAATAGAGTATGGAATACAGTTTTTGCAAAGTGCATGGAAGAGCTTCCTGAATATATTATGTTGTAAATTACTCAAATAGACTTGATATTCAGTCAAGGACAATGTTGCTTTGCCTGTAAATTTATTGGCATTAGGAACTTGTCATGGTGTTTCATTGGGTTTGAGTGTTTTGCTCCATATATCTAAAATTTACCGAGAGTTTCGGCTCGTCGCCATTGTTAGCCTGTATGATTTTGGTCTGGTAATCTGTTATGCTCTAATTTATCTATGCCTCGCTGATGCTAGACAGATAACAAAATTCATCTAGCCGTCTTGCTGAATTTTCCTCTGTTGTATTCCTTCTAATCTACCTCTGCAAAGATCGGAATAAAATACTGTCATGAATACTATTTTCCATCACGCATGCAGAGTCGCAGGCATTGACATTAGCAGAAGACCTTGTAAAACTCTATTTTTTTTTTCCCAAAATACGCGTTTTGACATTTTAATATTTAAAACTTTATTAAAAAGATAAACTATCTTATAAGCATATATTTTGTCACTCCTTTTAATTTCATTTGAAATTTGAGAAAGAAAGAAAAATGAAGAGAAGATGGAAAAAACTTTACAGTTGAGAGGTAAACAATCCAAACCTTGCAACTGCAGCTCTCATCTGACATTCCACCCAATCTTCTTTCTTAGAAGGACGCATGCTTTAATAATTATGTACCTTTCGCTAAGTTGGTACATGATTGTTTGTTAACCAACCAACAAAAGAAAAGGCTTTTTTTTAAAAAGATATTAGACCCTTAAATCTTCAATAATTGCATATTAGTACGTCAAACCTTTGAAATTGCTTATTAGTCCCTCAAAACTTATGGTTTCCTGCAATTGGGCCCTCTCTCACGTCAAATTTAGGGGGAATATTCCCTGAAATTTAACGGGTTCAGAGAGAATCTATGTTTTACCCCTCTGCTAAGCTTTCCAACCTGTTTCTTAATGTGTTTAAGCAAAATCCGGTTAAAATTATTTAAACCCACTAAGATCATCGTCTCCCATGGTTGGAGAAATTGCCCTAAATTAATCATTTATGATTTCCCCAACGATCATATCCCATCTAAAATGAATAAAATCCTCTGAGGGGTAATTTGGTAATTGAGGGTGTTGGATTAAGAGTTAGTCCAACCATGGTTTAAAATTTTAACTAGAAATCTAAGAGACAACCAATTTGCAAGCCACATAGGATTTGAGGAACTACTAAGCAATTTTAAAGATTTGAGGGAGTAATATGAAATTATTAAAGATTAATTATTAAAGATTTCAGGGACTAATGCCTAAAAAATCCAAAAAAAGTGAAAGGACACTGGAAAAGCTTAAAAAAGGAAAATGAAAAAACAAAAGAAAAGAGTTATTCAGATATTAGTACCTTAAATCTTTTAGGCTTATAGTCCCTCAAATCATTGAAGCTGCCATTAGGTCCCTCCAACTATATTAGTTTGAAATTAATCAATTAGTTACAAAATCCATCCAATTTGTTAAGCGTGGTTGAGTTATAATTTAAACATCAACAGGTAATTATTGAACTACTACGGGTGGCGCTTAGAAAGGTCGGGAGGGGGGCTTGGCCTCCACAAGCCTTGAGCAAAAACTTATCATATCATCATATCATATCATATCATATTATACTCCCTTTAAAAGTGGGAGTTTGGGAAAAACTTTCTCTGGACAAAAATATCCTTCAACCATTTGGATATTACAATATTATCCTATCCTAATTAATTTTTCTAAGTAATTTATATAAGCTTCAATATCCTATCCTATTTTAATTAATAGGTAAATTATACGTACTTTTGATAATATATATGTGAATAAAATGATTCCAATATTATTGGCTAGGTTATATATCTTGATACTTGTGCGTATTTAAGTTTATCCTCAAATTATATTATTAGCTAGGTTATCTTGGTACTTGTATCGTTATAAGCTCATCATATTTGATTTAAGTATATTAAAATTATATTATGATTAATATTATTGGCTAGGTTATCTTAATTAAAAATTATATTAAGCTTAACATTATTGACTAGGTTATCTTGGTAATCATATATGTTATAAGAAATTATATTAAGATTAACATTATAGACTAGGTTATCTTGGTACTCGTACATGTTATAAGCTCATCATATTTGATTCAATGGTGATATATACTAGCTTGTATATGCATAATTTTGTAACAATTTATTCTATTATTTCAGATCTCCTTTGTTAATGTCTCCTTCAACATGTATGTTTCGTTGCCTTTATTGTTTTTCTTTAATAATATTGCGTATTTGATTCAATATTATTATTTTTAGTAATACTACTATAATGCACGTGCTTTGCACGCCAACGACATGTTTGAAGTTTTAAATTTTTATTGAATAGTAAAACTATGTGTTAATAAATAAAATTGTATAATAAGATTGCTTAAAAGAAATGTATGAATTAATTATTATTATGTAGTTATTGTAATTGAATGTTTTTCTTATAATGATCGTCCAATGTTAACATTTTTTAAATAAGTCCCCAAATCTAAAATTGTTCTTAAATAAAGCGCCAATCTATAAGTTCTCTTAAATACATCACTCCAACTTGAAAGTTGTTAACTTAACTCTAAATTAACTAAGCTGCATTAATCTTGCTAGCTTTTTCCCGATGTTCCATAGATAGTTACACTTGATACCTATAATATATTGCAATAGTTACTTCTCATTATAATTATATTTAATAGGTAAATTGCACTAAACCCTTATGAACTTTCAGCCCATATGAACTTTCAAAATTACACTAAACCCCTAATGACTTTTCTGTTTCAAAGAAGACCCCCAATAACTTTCTGAATTTTGCAGATAACCCCTATAAATTAGAACCAGAAAATGGCATAAAAAGGCATTTTGAAAGTTATTGGGGGTTTGGTGTAATTTATCTAAAAGATATTGGGGGCTTTCTACAAAAGTTATTAGGGGTTTAGTGTGATTTCGAAAGTTCATAGGGTCTATTTACTGCAAAATGCTTAAAGTTCATAGGATTTACTATAGTTTACTTTATTTAATATTATAATTATTAGTTCAAGTAATACTATTAAAATAATTATATTGTCTATATACTATAAAATATTATCTAATTTAATTTATTTAATTATGCTCTTAAATAATTTAATACTATAAATATTTTATAAATTTTTATTATACTATCATTAACAATTAATAGTACTATTATTAATATTAAATAAATTTTTGGTACAAGTATAGATTATTCAATATCGTGTAATAATCTTTGAGAAAATACTCTAAAAATAATATTAAATTATTTATTTAATAATATAATACTAAATAAATAGTGTAATTTATAATTTGTGATATTATTAAAATAATTACACTATTTATGCTATTCAAAATTTATTCTATTTATTTAATTGCTCATTGAATTATCGTATAATTCTTAATAGTATTTAGTAATATATTATTCTATTTATACTATTATTTTAATTATTTTATTATAATTCATAAATAATTATTATAATAATTTAATTGGTTACTACTAATAATTGTGTATACTTATTATATAAATTATTTTATTTTATTATTTTTAAACAATTAATTAATAGTTATAATATTATTGATAATTATAATTATTTAGGAAGGTGAGGAGGTGCATAATTAATAAGAGGTTATATTTATTTAATGAAAGATTAATTAGAGATAATGGCAAAGTTAGAATTTATCAAAATTTGAGAGGGCAAAAAGGAAATTAAAAGTTTTAACACCCCAATCCTCTTTTATAGTAGTATATAGAAGATATAGATAGATATAGATTATGAATAGTTTTTCTTTACTAATATTATGTAACTTTCATAATTTAGATTTACTAAACTCTCACGCTTCAATACAACATGGAAAATTATTTTGTTAATACTACTTCTTCCGTCTCTCAAAAGAAAAACTATTAAACAAATTTTTAAAGCAAATAAATTTGAGTGAAAGGATGAAATTTTAATTTTAATTTTTTCCTAACCAAATATTCCCTATCGCCTCATCTTAGATAGGAATACACAGCAATTAGTGTGTTTGTAGCGGTACAATGTAGCTTCTCTTGCCTCCGCCTTACTAAAAAATTGTATCATGATTAAATACTTATTAAAAATCCTCATTTTCTTAAAAAACTCAGCAAGGAATTTGGATATTTTTTAACAGATTGAAGAAAAGAATAGTGATGCTCATTGATTTCTGTGGTGTTTTAGTGTCCTTATTAAAATCTTGGAATTGATAAGACAAAGAGAAATATAGTCTATTGGTGAATTATACATATAATTAAAGTTCCTTACTAAAAGATATGTTAAAAATATTTTGATGAATTAATAAATAAAACCTTATTAAAAAATAAACTCCATATCGAATTTTAATAAAAATAATTTGTTTGATGAAAAATAAATATAAAATATTTTTAATGAAAAATTTGTGATGAAAATTAAAAATAAATTTAAAACCTCCTTATTAGAACAAAAGTAACAAATAAAGTTTTTAAGAAAATAAATTTAAAAATTGTGTTGATGGTTTATACACATTGAAGACTCCTTATTCAACTTACCGGTGAGAATGAACAGATAAGAAAAGCATGATATTGATCGTTATGGATTCTTTAATTTAGTAGATTTGATTCGCTCCATACAACTTTTACTAACATCATCCTATATGGAGTGAGTTTCTTTCTTCCGATTAATTAAAATGATAATATTTTAATACTAAAGCCTCGTACAAATTGATAAATAAAATTAGGAAATGGAGAAAATATTATAAATAAAATAAGTAATTACTATTCATGCTTTACTTTTAATCTTTATTTTTTCCCCTCCGAGTCACTTCATTATTTCCCTCTCAATGAAAAAAACTCAGAATATAAAACAAGTATGTCTAAGTTCCACGTGCAAAGCGCACACACTATACTGGGGAAAAGATTGAGACTAACAAGTTTACCCATGAAAGATATCCAAAAAATTTAATTTTAATATATTTTATGATAACTATAAATATTCTGCAACCCAGTTATAGTAAACATAAACTCAAATGATACAATCAATATTATTTGACCACGCGCAATGCACGTGCATCCTAGCTAGTAAACTAAAATCCTCAAGCCAAAGCTTTCAAGTCACAGGCTCCCCCCTAACCCCCCTTACCCCACGCCACCCAATGCCCTTGCGACCCACCCTCCTCAAAACGCAACTTTCGCCCCCCAAAAGTCATCTCTCTCTCTCTCTCTCTCTCTCTAATGTTTTGTCTTACGATAAAGAAAAAAGTCCTCTCTTTATCGCTCCTAAAATCAACACCAAAATTCTTCCATGTCGTCCTAAATCAGGTATGGGGTTGTAGTGGGAAGGGTATGACTGACATCTCACCCCAAAAAGTTAAATCTGAACAAATATCTCTCTCAATTCAAACGGCGCAAATGGGGATTAATTTCAAACAACATTAACATTTGGAGGACTTAGAAGCAATTCAATGATGTGGAGGACCAATCTCAATATATGAAAGATTTTGGGGGACTAATACGAAATAACCCAAAGAAAACCCCAAAATTTTGAAAATGTCAGCACACGGAGAGAGAAATAAGAGCAGGACGGATCACAGCCGCCACCAATGAAAGCTGATCTCCAACAATAACAGACCCGAAACCCGAACCCGAATCCGATGAGCTCTTCCTCTCAGCAGCAGCAGCGGCGGCGATGGTCGGATCTGTCGGTCCCTCTCTTCATCGGCCTCATCGTCATCGCCGAGATCGCGTTCCTCGGCCGCCTCGACTTCGCCGTCGTCGAGAACTGGACCAACTCCTTCTATTTCCCTTCCTCGATCACGACGGAAACAACGGCAACGACGACGACGACGAATCCTTCGTCTTCTTCCTCTTCGATTTCTTCCTCGTTCGCTGAGACGATTGGTGTTGGTGATGATGCCGATGAGGGACGCAGATGCGAGCAGTGGCTGGAGAGAAAGGATGCGGTTCCGTATTCTAGGGATTTTAGATCCCACCCTGTTCTAGTCTCCGGAGCTGACGAGGTTTTGTTCTCAATTTTGTTTTGGGCATTTTATTATTATTATTATTGAGAGTTTGTTGTCTTTGGTAGTAATATTTCCAATAAAATTGCGATAGTTTCCTTTTTTTTTTTTTTATTTTGAAAAGAATTAGATAGTTATAGTTATATGGTTTAAAGTCATACATTATTCAAAGATTAGCCAGGCTTTGTTTATGTCATGTGTTGTTAGGTGTGAGGGATTTTGGTTTGTATTTAGGAAATATAGACAAGTTCTTGTACATATTTCGTATTCATATCCCTACACAAAACCACATTAATTGTTTCTCAAGTTTGGTAGAGAAACAAAAGGAAGACGATAGTAACATCCTTACTACCATCACCCCTCTAAGGCTGTAATTTTTCCCCTAAACAAAGTAGCAGAGTGTTCTTGTGCATCTACACATGTGTCTCACCGGGCATCCTGAGAGGATATATTATTTGCACGACTGGACATGGTGTTTCATACTCTGGCCATATACTAGGAAAACGAAACTTCATGTACATTTTGTAACTCCTTTTAAATTGATCGTCTGTTTTTCGTTATCATTTTAACATGCAGGGATGTGGAATCTGTTAAAGGCACCTTCTTGTGGCATGGTGCATATTCCATGAAACTTGAAGTAGAACCATTTCACTGCATGCAGATTGATAGCAGAAATTTTTTTTAGTGAGAACTTTACTGGATATGTGTATTCAGTAAATTGAAAATGTAACTTCAAAATGTTCACTTTTGTTTTTTTACTACTCTAAGCACCTTTATTTAGTCAAAATGAGATATTGACCCCAAAAAAAAAAAAATTTACTGTCTTTTCATAGATGGGATTTTGATCTTGTAAGTGATGTTGGATTTATCGGGTAATATTTAATTGGGCCTACATGCAAAAATACTTTTAAGAAGTTATGTGTTGCTAAAGGCTGCCTCATCAATTCTCTCCATATATGCTGCTAGTTTGCTACTGATATTTGTTGTTTCTTCTTCACCCTCACCTATTCTCTCCATATAGATTGTCATTTGCATGCATTTTACTTTGTTAAGTTCATAAGGATTTTCTTATCTTCATATCTTTTTGGCATGCAAAAGCGAAGTTTTTTGGTTTTCTAGAAATTGTGTTCAGAAGCTTGTAATTGTCGTTATTATAATGAGATTGGGATGAGATAAATCATGTGGAAATGCTACTGTTGTAGTTCTGCTTATGTATCACATATTCTGTATTCATATGGTTATGTGAAAGCACTGACATCAAACTACTTTTTGGTTTTATGATGTGAATATAAAGCTTCAAAGACGTTTGCTTTACATCCATATTCTTTCTTTTTTCTAAAATTAGTCTTATACCAGGATTGGAGTTCATGCTCTGTGGGCTGTAGATTTGCATTTTCTGCTGACGAGATAGCGGATGCTACATTTGGGCAACCACAAAATCCAAAGACATCTAGTGTCCTCCGCTCAATGGAGTCATCACATTACTATGCAGAAAATAACATTGATTTGGCACGCCGGTGGGTAAGCACAGTTATTGTTTTTATCAGTAACTGTAATTGATGAGTATGAGTGCTTAGAAGGTAGACACAGAGGATAATGCATGTATTTAAATTTCTTTAGCACTACTCATTAATGTTATTCGACAAATAATTTTATGACTTTTTAAAGTCATCGAGTACAAAGAATTGTATTTGAATCAAACCAAAAGTGCTTAAGCATGGCAAATGCCTGGTTAAACCTTTTACAACTTTTTATAGTACTTCTGTTCAGATTCTGATAGGTTGGTTGGTGTAAAGAACGAGAATCGTAACTCTGCATTCGTCGTTATGCAGAATTTCTCATATGTGGATGCATTTATGTAGTTTATGTGTTTCCCTTCTCTCCAGTAAAGTCTGTGCTTTCCCTCCCTCTGCATGTATGCATACATTACGTATATATACAACATATACTCTGGTTATCCTACAGACAAGATGTAAGCTCAAATCCTATCAACGGAAAATGTATATACTAGAGTTACAACATTTAAAACCAACCTGTTTACTTGTGATCATTCATCTAAAATTCTTAATCTTTTGAGAATAACAAACCATACAATCAAAGATTTTTACCCATGTATCCACAGATTCAACACCTTATCGAATTTCTGAATTCAAATCATTGGTCTTGTCTAAAGTTAATGAAAAATCTCCTCCATTCATTTCCTAACTTTTCCATCATTTTTATCAACACCTTACAGACTGAAACTGAAAGGCCTAAATAACACTTTGAATAAAATTATGGTTGAAAACTTTTGGTCGAACCATTGATGTCCTCCATTCATTTCCCAGTTTTTCCACATTGACGGATCACTACTTTAGTATATGATGGTGCTGTTGTGAATTCGCCTATGTGTTATTTGAATATATACTATAGCAATTTGTAAACAAGTGGTCTATGTTCTACGAGTGATCCATACTTTAGTTCGTTATCACAACATCCTAGAATATTTATGATACAGATATCATCCTATTGGAGAGTGTTCCCCAATGCATCCTGTAGATTCCAAGTAATCAATTCTTATAAAAAGCACAAAGTAAAGGATCCATGGTTGCTTTTGAATCACAGCTCTGATCCTTAAATGTACAGGTTGATGGATGATACTGATCATATATTTGAATAATTTATGTGTTATTAAAAAGCTAGTGTAGGGTATTCCTGTTTTCTTCATCTTTCTGAAAAACCAAATGATTCAATGATCAGTGATGCAGGATATCTTGACGTTGCACTTCCATTTTGGCTCGTTATAATCAGCCTCACTGTACTAGTTACAGTTCTTGACATCATAAAGATGGTGGAGGCCTTAACAATAAACTGAGGCCAGAGTTTTAGCAGTATCATCTGTATAACCTGCATTAACAGTGTCTAACTCAATTGGAAAAACCAGCATGCTGATGTTTTTCTTGATCTCTATGATTTAGTCTTTTGGAGGACTACATTGAGCCAGAGCTGTAAGTAACTAAATGGAATTTTGTGAAAATCTACTAAGCTATCTATTTAGTACATACATGACATTATCGATAATTATTAGCTTAGTGGAGGAGATTGCACTCAACAGAAGTAAGTGGAAGAGTAGGATTCATGTAGCCAACCCTAAAAATTTGGGATTAAAGCTTTGTTGCTGTTGTTTTGTAATGTTATCTAGGATTTATCTATTTGTAATGGCGAACCAGGGGCCTTCAGCTTTATCATAGGCTCTTTTTTATGGGGTGATGTTGATAGTGCTCGTGACATGTGGGTGTGATTGGATTGTGACTAAGTTGAGGTTATATTGAGTATTCTTTTGCAAATTAGATCCAACATAACTGATTCGTTTTTATATGAAGTCTGAACGTTAAGTTCCTGTCATGCAAATGTCACTTACATTCGTTAAATATTAAAATTGTATCTAATTTTTCTCCGAAATGTTTGGTGTGCTAGGAGGGGGTACAAGATCATAATGACGACTAGTCTCTCATCAGATGTTCCAGTTGGCTACTTTTCATGGGCGGAATATGACATCATGGCACCAGTGGGTCCAAAGACAGCAGATGCTTTTGCAGCTGCCTTTATTTCTAATTGTGGAGCACGCAATTTCCGACTGCAGGCTCTTGAGAGGCTTGAAAAGTTGGAAATTAAGATAGACTCATATGGTAGTTGCCACCGGAACCATGATGGCAATGGTACGTTGGAGAACTTCTGAAGTTTTTGTTATGCTTATGACATTTAAGGTTAAAATTAGATTGTGACTCTTAATTTCTGGACCAAATTTGTGGCATATAGTATTAGATTTCTATTTCTAGGCAGCATTGTAATGAGATGGACACTTACGCTCTATGAACATTATTTTAGGAGTTTGGACTTTTGGATGTGCTTTGAGGATTCTAGTAGGGGTTAGCGGCATGTTATTTACTTTACATATTGTGTGTGATCGTGGGCATTGATGGCTTTCTGAATTAGGATGTTGGACAATCAGGAAATATGTCCGATAAATGAGT
The DNA here is from genome assembly GCA_012295165.1 of Asparagus setaceus. NCBI lineage: Eukaryota > Viridiplantae > Streptophyta > Magnoliopsida > Asparagales > Asparagaceae > Asparagus > Asparagus setaceus. Next base: position 34,063,328 of record CM022702.1, read on the forward strand.
GTAACCTTCGAGAGAATGTTGAGGTGGGCGAGTATCTTAACAGACAGGATAATCTCCAACATCAGGAAATATGTCCGATAAATGAGTGTAACCTTTGAGAGAATGTTGAGGTGGGCGAGTATCTTAACAGACAGGATAATCTCCAACATCAGGAAATATGTCCGATAAATGAGTGTAACCTTTGAGAGAATGTTGAGGTGGGCGAGCGAGTATCTTAACAGAAAGGATAATCAACCCCTAAAAGTTTTGGGCTTCATTGCTGTTTTGTTGATGCTGCTGGTGACTTGATGGTTGCCAGAAAGGGATATGTATTGCGAGGGTTGGAAAAAATCTTTGGAAGACTTTACAAAGCCAAAAACGGATATGTGTCTTTGCTCGCTCTATGTCCACTTTCTCTCTCAACTGCATCATGTGCAATGGCCTAAGAAAGCCCACCTCTCCTCCCATAGCCGAAGACTTCATCAAGTCCATGCACAATTTTCTTTCTTATTGGAGTTCACTGTTTCTTCCTTCGAACATGCCTTGGTGGTTGACAAGGACAACTTCAGCTCGACATCTTTGTTTACTGAATTAGCTTTCCTGTTTGACAAGTGGAGGACAGGATGAGGCAGAGATAGAATGAGAACGAGGGAGGAGACTGGGGTAAGGGGAGAGGTGAAAGAGTGAGAAGGCCAGGAGACGAAGAGGGGAAAGGGAAGAAGGCAAGGAGAAGGGAAGAAAAGAGGAGTGCCATCACTTAACCAGTTAAAATATGCAAATTTGGTTAAACATTGGATTACACAATTAGCTAAGGGTAATTACTCATTTTTGAAATATAATCATTTGGACATAAAAATTGGAATCCTACAGTTTTATTTCTAACGTTAACAATTTGGTAATAATAATTGGGGTTTTTACTAACCCACGCATGACATGCCATTATGAGCTGGCACCACATTTAGCGGAATGAGCTGCCAAAAGATAAGAGTGGTGAGGTCCAAACACTCGATGTGACTAGCAAGGTGGAGCTTACCACTAGTCCATTTCTTGGTAGCTCATATAGTGAAATGAGCTGCCACCTCATGCCATTTTTTCCACACACACATGTAATTTTATGTCGCTATTTACAAAAGCCTTCAAGAGTGGAGCTTTGCTTTACATTTGTTAGACGAAAGTGATGGACTGAGGACTCATTTGACAATTTGTTTCTGCCAGCTTGATGATTAGTTAATATATGGTTGCAGGAAAGAAGTTTGTAAATTAGTAGACAATACTGTCTGAATCTGAACCATACCTGAGTTTCTCAGGGTATGATTCAGATTTTGATCAAGCATTTCTTACCGGATTTGGGTTTTGATTTGTTGTTTTCTTATGATCCATATCAGGCTTGTTAAGTACATGATCCTGACCCGACCCGACCCATTTACTACCCTCTATGTTACCTGGGTACTCCTTCACTGAAGCCGTACCCGTACCCGACGCGTACCCATACCTGTATCCGTACTCAAACTCTTTGGACACTCCTTGCATATATGAATATATTTATTCAGACTTGTACTCACCTATGAAATGTATGTTTTAAGTTAAAACATTCCTCATACTCTTCTTGTACGCATGTTTTTACACTTCACATGCCCTTCTGAAACTCGTTGGATATAGGTTGGATTTCGAACTGTTATTTAAGGATCATTAGGGTGCCTAGTTAAAAAATGATAGTTTTCCAATTTATAATCCACACATGATATAAGAAACATAAAAATATTATAGGAATTATAATTCTTATAGCACGTGAATGAAAAACAGTATTGATCTCATGTAAATTATTAATTTCAATATACAATATATGTATGTCTATAAATATTTATATAGTACCTTACCCTTTACAAATTTGTGTGTCTTACTTACAGGTGCCCATCCTGGCATCATTGCATTACCGTTTCCATGCAAACTTAGACTGCCCTAGATGTGCTGTAGTCTCTTTCAGATATATATATATATATATATATATATATATATATATATATATATATATATATATATATATATATATATATATATATATATATATATATATAAATTATTCAATCATTTGCATTCTCTTGGATTCGACCGTTATAATGTTAGTTAGCCATTAATGCATTCCTTTTCTTGTTACAGTTGATAAAGTAGAAACTTTAAAGCTACAAATTTAGCTTGGCTTTTGAGAATTCCAATGAAGAGGATTATGTTACGGAGAAATTCTTTCAATCCCTTGTTGCAGGTATTCTAACTTTATTGGTAGATCAACATATCAGCATATATAAATACTGTCTACAAATTGAGTTTAATGAATTGATGATTTATTTGTCATTGGTTGCTACTTAATTTCGATTTTTTTATTACAGATCTGTTATGATTACACTAAATATCTATTTATATTTGATTACATATATTTTAATCGCTGTTTCCATTATCATTTACAGTCGCTGAGATATGTTCTTATTTTCTTCAGAATATCACTGTAGGAAAGAGATGTAATCGTTCTTTAAGTGACGGTTTTCCTCACATAGTAATCCACAAGGCACTAACGTAAACTGACAGAGAAACTTCTAGAGCCTTTAAAAATCTAGATCTTGACATGTTGTTCATTGGTTTGTGGCTAATTTTCCAATAATGCCTATGTTGTATATTTCATATGTTTGAAATATATACTTCTTGCTGAAGTTAGTGACCTAATACTAAACTAAGGATGTGTCTAAATTTTAATGAAAGGGATATGGTTGTGATAATTGTTGTTTCTGCAAGTGCGATGCATGCGAGTGTCAATATGGAGCGGACACATGCTTTTAAAGAGCATTCAGCATTTCATGGATGTGTATACTTTTTAAGAGTATTCATTGTATAATATGCATCCCCATACTTGTAAAGAGCATTCATTATTTTATGGATGTAGAGCCGATATACTTTTTAATAGTATTCAGTGTAATGTGTATCCCTATATGAAAAGCTGGGTGGTAGAACATTCTGTTCTCAACTTTGGTTTTAAATTGACAGTGCTATGCACATGTGTCATAGAATATAAATGTTTCAAGGCATATGCAATTTTAATGTGTATAAAATTCCTATGTAATGTTAAGTATTGAAGGAGGTAATGTACCGATAGAGTCAAAATGAATTGTAAATTTGTCTTTTATAGGTGGGATATTCATATTAGCGAAAAATTATATTGTATGGGAAAAGCTATGGAAAAGTGGAAAAGAAATTTCGTATTAGAAAAAAGGTGAGTTGATGTCAAAGTTTCAAACCAAGGTTAAGCGGCAAGCTGCCACTAAGTCAAAATTGTTTTATTTTTAAAATTTTAATTAGGGACACAAATTAAAAAAAAAAAAAAAAAAAAAAAAAAAGAAAGAAAAGAAGGAAGAGTCGAGAAACAAATCTAAAATTAAATGGAGGAAAATTTCTACAAATATATATATATATATATATATATATATATATATATATATATATATATATATATATATATATATATATATATATATATATATATATATATCTCCGATGATTTGTAGAGATGATCTGTAACAATACTTAGATCCAATGACACAATACTATTAAATAATATATACAGTTTAATGTGGTAAATTATCTTGAAAATGGACTTCAGACATCAAACAGTCAATGAGAATGACTTAATGTAAATTATCGAAGAAAAGAAAACATACATATTAAAATACAATCACTATCAGTTATTGCTCCAAGTTCCTTCCAAAGTCAAGTAGAATCCTCTCAGGAAAAGGAGAAAAATCATGAAAACATGGAAAAAACCATCACAAGCGGTCTAACGCTTAACATCATCTTTCAGACCGCTTTCATGTTGAAAGCGCTTTTTGGCATGCTTTTGCAAGATTAAAGCGTTCTAGCCGCATAATGGGCCCGCTTTGGGACTTAATGGAGCGGCAAGGTGCCACTTTCTCTATTTTAGTGTTTTTTGAGCGCTTTGGCTTGCTTTTTACAACATTGTAGATCTCGTGGGCGTCGATCAAGAGGATTGATAAGGTTTGGTTACAACTTTGATTGAAATCAATGGCTAAGATTATATACGGAAGAGTTTGAAAGGTTAATATTTTGACAGACTAATAAATAAAAGTAAAGATAAATAAATATACAAATTAGGTATATCAGTTTTACACACAACATCTAACCTTTGAAAGCGACTTCACACTATAGCAAATCAAATGCCTCTTGTACTAGTAAATCACATGCTAAACTTCATAATTTTATTTCTCAATTCTCCATCCTCTACAATGAAAATCATAATCCATATATATAGGGTTTGAAATCCTATCTCTCTGAAACTCCAAATATAAATAACCTTCTAATCCAATTACAACTCAAAATAAAATAACTCTATCCTAAATTAGAATCAAATCAAATAGCTAAACTTTAAAATATAAATTTAATATCCTATCAACTTTATCTATCCTAATTAGTTTTTTTCCCACATCAGGACTCTTCAAACAAATCTTAATTTGATTTTGAATTGTCCTACATAAGACCTTCTTTTGTTGGAGAAAACTCAGCCTCAAGTTTTAAAATGTGATAAATTTGATAAATCTTGAGACTTTTCTAAACTCTGATTGCACAGTTTCTAAGGTTATCAACAATATTTGCGAAACTTGATAACGTGCTGGAAGGGAATCTGATATAACAAACTCTATTTTTGTTTCACCATGAACTGGAAGTAACTTTGATTGAATGACGATTTGGTTCCGTATTAGAATTTCAAGTTTAGGTTCACACTCAGGCTTCGGGTACGATTTTTGATATGGCTCCGGTTAAGCTCTCGTTTAGGCTTCAATTTCACCTTTAGTGTTGCCTCTTATTCTTGCTTTGGATTTGACTCTGGATTATACTGTGGTTCTCCATATGGTCGGGGCTGGGACAATTTCTTCTCGTTCTTTTAAGAAAAACAATAATATTTTCTGGTCCTAGTTGGATGAGTAGAATACCTCTTTTCAAGTAGAAACTTCATAGGTGTCCACTAATGTATACATGAATGATAATCAAAATAATTTTAAAACCATCGATCTTCAACTTTTCTTAACCTACACTTAGCATATACATACATCTCCCACTTCGACATAACATTAATAGTAAATAAGTTTTTCTAATTCTTGCATCCATTGTTTAAAATCACACATCTATCAAATCCTCAATAATAAGACAATACCAAATTTTAGCGGATTGAAATTTTATTGTTGTGAAAGTAGTAGCGATACTTTATCCATGATAATCACGGATCACATAAACTTGCTCTGAAACTGATCGAAAGTTTTGTTGCAACTTTGATTGAAATCAATGCCTAAGATTGTATATGGAGGAGTTTGAGATGCCAAGATTTTTGTGGACTAATGAAATGAATGAAAAGATAAATGACGATATAAAAGTGCGAGATAGGATTCACACACATCTAACCTTGGAAAACAACGACTTTGTACCATGGCATATCACATGTTACTAGACTTGCAAATCACAAGCTAAATGTCATAACTTTATTTCTCAATTCTTGTCTTCTACAATGAAATCATAATCCATATATATAGGGTGTGAAATTCTGTCTCTACTAAAATTCGAAATAACAATAGTGCCATCAAAGGTGCTCACCTCGTTGCCCCTCATGCACCCTGCGATGTGGAGTGGCGGCGAAGCGTACCGCAACTGATGCGGCAATGCTTTTTGCGCCTCGCAAATGCCCTGCAAGAGGGCGTTTTGAACAGTGTGCATGCAAGACATGACCTCGTATTTTTTTATTCTTTAACATTTCAATCAGGTCTTTATACCTCGTAACTCATGTCCCAAAAAGAAAAATAACCTATTAGGCCTTTTTAGTAGTCTGATTCAGGACCCTAACTTGTTTTTGTTTACTATTTAAATTTGGTTCGATATTGGTCTTGATTTGACTTTTTATTTGGAAAATTGTGAACTTCGTTACTACGATGGTTGTGTAAGCATTATGAATTAGGACCTTATTTTGTAGTTTGGTAGTAGATATTATTTATCTTGACTTATTTTGTATGTGAAAATACATAAACGTGGTATTTCATGTATGTGTAAAGGGATTTTGCTCCTCGCATTGCTCCTCGCGCATTGATAACACTGACAACAAATTTCTAATCATAGTTAATTCAGAATAAAAAATAACTCTTTCCCGGAATTAAAATTTAAATCAAATAGCTAAATTTTAAAATAGTTTTTCCATTGGATCATGACTTTTCTAGCAAATCTTAATTTGATCAAGTTGTCCTACATCAAGGGCACTTTGTTTAATTTGGCTTCATGTGTTCAAGATCAACCATGAAGACACTGGCTGTAGAAAGAGAAGATAAGAGATATAGATAGCATAGAGCGACTTCATATTTCCTCCCTTAAAAGAGGCCAACACACATCAGATCGCTGAGAAATTTTTTTAATCTTTTTTTCCCTTTTAACCACATGGGGCCTGTGGAGCCAACAACCAACATGTAGAAAATAAATTGACATGTGAACCTGGTAGTTCTTGTAGCAGAGAAAAGAAGTAATGAGTAACAATTAGCTGTTTACAGTTTAGATTATGGAAAACAAGTTATAATTGTTAATAAATACGGTAGTGAGATATGCATATGTAGTGAGATAAAATAAACATTATGCAAATAGATACAGTTCTAGATATGTTACAATTCTGCGTGAAATATAGTAGATCATTATTTTGAAAATTAAGTTGCATGACTTTGACCCAATACCCTAGTGAAGGAGATATCTTCTCATTATCATAAAATCAAACCTTGAGTATCCACCTTATCTTAGTCAGGTGCCTTTTTCATCTTAACTCAAGTTTTTTTTTGTCGTGCAATGGTTCACATAAGGAGGTGCACGATATAAAATGAGTATTGACAAGGAAAAAGCTAATTATAAAGATGAACCTAGTAAATGTCGATTAACTTGTTCTACTCAAATAATCTTTTGTTTTTTCTGTTATTCTTTTGTAGGAACGATCCCTGTTGTAGTTGGTGCTCCAAATATACAAGATTTTGCTCCTTCACCTGGTTCAGTTTTACATATTAAAGAGCTTGCTGATATTGATTCAGTTGCTAAGACCATGAAATACCTTGGATCAAACCCTGACGCTTTTAACAAGTCATTGAGGTAATGTTGCTCATAGCTTGTCTAGCATTTATCTCCTCGATAATATCCGATGACACGTTATATTTACCTTTGCCCTGTAATTTAAGAATCTTGTTTCCACATTTTTTCTATACTAGTTAGCACGGGCACGTGCAATGCACGTGCCAAATTTAGTAGGGAGTTTATGCAAAAGAATGCTATATTTTATATATGCAGAAATTAGAATAACAAAGACTATATTTACAAAATTAAGTTTTATGCCCAACTTTTATAGTAATGATCAATATGTATGAGATAATAGTTAATATTCCTTAAAGTTATTTTAAATGTAGTCAATATCCAAAATATTTTAAAATTTGAAATTACTGCATTTATAATAAACATAGGTTAGGGTAAATTGTATATAAATCTCTCATCTATACATTCATTTCCACTTAACCCCTAAGTTATTTATTAGCACAATGCACTCTTCCCTTAAGAATTGAGGGGGGATACATGCTAATAAATGATCTAATTGAATGTATATATAAGGGAATTATGTGCAACTTACCCTTTAGTTTATTATATCTTTGCATTTTTATTTTATTCTGCGATTTGTCAAATCATACTATTTTGATTCAAATCATATCGAATCTTTGAAGAGCAGTTGTACATAAGCCCCTCATCGAAATTAATTCCTCTAATTACCAACTACCATAACTTTATTGATTGTAATACATGTCAAAGAAACATTGTTTCACTAATGATGTCTTGTTACGTGGATTTACTTGCTCACAAAGTAAATTACGTGACTACCTCAGCCAATTGGATAGTGACACATGTACCGCCTGATTTGCTTAGACAATTGGCATAAATATTGCCCCCTACCTAGGTAAATGTACCTCATACCTTTACCTCTGCTCAGTACTGCCAAACTTGCGTGATGAATCCTATTCTTTAAAACCACCTTTTTATCTTTGAAAACTCAAAATTTTTTTAACACTTTAATACCCCAAAAATTATAAATATTTTAACTTTGATACCACTAAGATTTGCATTTTTTTACAGTGGTACCTTAAAGTTTACATATTTTTAGCTTTGATACTCTAACCCAAGTTTGGGGTATCGATGCGTCAAAAGCAAACATTTGTATGTCAAAGTCAAAAAAGTAGAAAATTTGTCATAATAAAGTGTCAGAAAAAAATTATATAGAATTATTGTAGATTTGAAGGAGTAATATGGAATATTGTAGATTTTGGGTATCAAAGTTTAAAGAACTATGGATATTAAAGTGAAATAAGGTGTTTCGGTCTTTGAGGGACTAATGAACAATTTCAAAGATTTAGGGGATTGATATGGAGTTATCGTAGATTGAGGGACTAATATGCAATTATTCTAGATATAAGGGACTAATTTGTAATGTCCATCTTCATTTGCGGCTAAACACGTGAAGTTGCCGCAGTTTAAGTAAGATGAAAAAAAACCCTATTATAGTGGTCGAACTCCAGACCACGCGTTAATGAACGTGGGCTCCCAACCAAATGGGCTAGATGCTGCGTAGCTTAGTTTCTATGATTTTTAATTTTGACCACGATTTTCAGTGTATGATGCCACAAACAAAACCACGTTGAAGGCTCTTTTTATATAGAGTGATAGCTTTGATACTCTAACCCAAGTTTGGGGTATCAATGCGTCAAAAGCAAACATTTGTATGTCAAAGTCAAAAAAGTAGAAAATTTGTCATAATAAAGTGTCAGAAAAAAATTATATAGAATTATTGTAGATTTGAAGGAGTAATATGGAATATTGTAGATTTTGGGTATCAAAGTTTAAAGAACTATGGATATTAAAGTGAAATAAGGTGTTTGGTGATTGAGGGATTAATGAACAATTTCAAAGATTTAGGGATTAATATGGAGTTATCGAGATTGAGGGACTAATATGCAATTATTCTAGATATAAGGGACTAATTTGTAATGTCCATCTTCATTTGCGCTAAACATGTGAAGTTGTTGCGCTTTAAGTAAGATGAAAAAAACCCTATTATAGTGGTCGAACTCCAGACCACGCGTTAATGAACGTGGGCTCCCAACCAAATGGGCTAGATGTCGCGTAGCTTAGTTTCCATGATTTTTAATTTTGACCACGATTTTCGGTGTATGATGCCACAAACAAAACCACGTTGAAGGCTCTTTTTATATAGAGTGATAGCTTTGATACTCTAACCCAAGTTTGGGGTATCAATCGTCAAAAGCAAACATTTGTATGTCAAAGTCAAAAAGTAGAAAATTTGTCATAATAAAGTGTCGAAAAAAATTATATAGAATTATTGTAGATTTGAAGGAGTAATATGGAATATTGTAGATTTTGGGTATCAAAGTTTAAAGAACTATGGATATTAAAGTGAAATAAGGTGTTTCGGTCTTTGAGGGACTAATGAACAATTTCAAAGATTTAGGGGATTGATATGGAGTTATCGTAGATTGAGGGACTAATATGCAATTATTCTAGATATAAGGGACTAATTTGTAATGTCCATCTTCATTTGCGGCTAAACATGTGAAGTTGTTGCGCTTTAAGTAAGATGAAAAAAACCCTATTATAGTGGTGAACTCCGCACCACGCTAATGAACGTGGGCTCCCAACCAAATGGGCTAGATGCTGCGTAGCTTAGTTTCTATGATTTTTAATTTTGACCACGATTTTCAGTGTATGATGCCACAAACAAAACCACGTTGAAGGCTCTTTTTATATAGAGTGATAGCTTTGATACTCTAACCCAAGTTTGGGGTATCAATGCGTCAAAAGCAAACATTTGTATGTCAAAGTCAAAAAAGTAGAAAATTTGTCATAATAAAGTGTCAGAAAAAAATTATATAGAATTATTGTAGATTTGAAGGAGTAATATGGAATATTGTAGATTTTGGGTATCAAAGTTTAAAGAACTATGGGATATTAAAGTGAAATAAGGTGTTTCGGTGATTGAGGGATTAATGAACAATTTCAAAGATTTAGGGGATTAATATGGAGTTATCGTAGATTGAGGGACTAATATGCAATTATTCTAGATATAAGGGACTAATTTGTAATGTCCATCTTCATTTGCGCTAAACATGTGAAGTTGTTGCGCTTTAAGTAAGATGAAAAAAACCTATTATAGTGGTGAACTCCGCACCAGCGTTAATGAACGTGGGCTCCCACCAAATGGGCTAGATCTTTGCGTAGCTTAGTTTCCATGATTTTTAATTTTGACCACGATTTTCGGTGTATGATGCCACAAACAAAACCGCTGAAGGCTCTTTTTATATAGAGTGAAATTATGATAGTGTCTTACTCTTATTGTCATAAAAACTATTCCTTGGTGATTTTTAACAAATTATATAAATACTTACAGTTTCAAGAAGAGATTCTACTTAGAACATGAATTACATACAACCAACTAACTAAACGGTATGTTTATAAACATGTAAATCGTAGGATATTGATAAACTAATGAGATATATAATCTTTCAAATAGTTGATATCTAATTTCTTTCAAGAGTTTCAAAAGTAACCAAAGGTATTTCTATAGGAAAGAATTTAAGAAACTAAAGTTAATAATTTTAATTATTATAAAATATTTCTAATATAGAATTAATCTAGATTAGTAAACGATACATTTTGTTTTAACTCGAATTCCTTAGTGTTTATTAAAAGGGTTTTTTCCTAGAAATCACCATAAAAATAGGGTAATTATACGTAAACCAACTTTCATTTTAATTTATACATAAATCATCTTTAAAGTGGTGTTTTCATTGCGATCAACCACCTCACGGTCAATTTTTCATTAAAATGTAAAAATAAGCCTAACAACATCAAGTTCTCATTATGTGAGTTGTATCCTACAAAAGCCTAATTATTAAAAACGAGTCACATGCTTTGAATGTGAGATTTTTAAGGCAAATTTTGGTTTTAGGAAAATTTTGACTAGAAGGTGGTTGATTGCAACAAAACTCACTTTAAAGATGGTTTATGTATAAATTGAAATTAAAAGGTGGCTTTTATATAATTATCCTATTTTAAGGTGGTTTATAGGGAAAAAACCCTTATTAAAATAATGGTTAGATTCAATTGCATATAGAAAACATGTTCACTTGGGTAGAAAATGGATTTATTTGGAAATTAGTTTTTCTTCATTTTCCTTTTCGATATTGAATTCTTCCTAAACTATAAAAGCTAATATTTCTATATATTCTAAACACTCTAATGATCAAAACTAATAATCTAATGATAAAACGAAACATTCTAATGATTTAAATTTGTTCTCGACACAAATGCTATTAGTTTTTCTATAAGTATTAGTGTGTATGTGTGTGTATGAGGGAGTATATATTTTGCAAAGGTTTTTGTTTATAAACCCACAGTTTTAGTCTGATTTGTTTTAAATCCAAATACTTCTAGCTTAATATTTAAACCCAACTATATAAAGTCATTTGTTTTTGAACTAAAATGATTGTATTTTCCTCCATATATTATTTTTTCTTTTAAATAAATAATAAATCCCAAAACCAATCCTTCCTCAGGCCTCCAACCACCCCTGCCTGTGAGGACTCCCCCTTCACTGCTCCCTACTCCCTCCAACTCTTCGTCCCCTTTCTTCCAATTTTGCAATCCGTCCATTCTTCAACCTCCATACTCCATCTCCTTCAAATTTTCGGTTGAGGGTTTCTTAAATTGTACCAATTCTAAAACGTAAGCCCTAATTTCCTCTCTAATTCTCTCTGTCTATTCAATGACAAGCAAAGCATTCATGCCGAAGCCGGTGTATGAGAGCCTCTAAGAATAGCAAAATCCTTTGGGTTGCCTCTAGACGCCAATCATCTCAGTGGGATCCTTTGCATTACCATTGTAATCGCGTTGTGACTTTGTCAGTGAGCCTCGACATTGTTTTCCCTGGGATTCAAGTTGCATGATGTTCTGTCAAAATTAGAGGATCCAGTGGCTGAGGTTGGCAAGGAGGTCGAAGGGAAGAGGGGGCGGCGGTGGCGGAGGGAGGGTGGTCGGTTGCGAGGTTGATCGGAGGATTGTAGGAGGCATTGGGTTTGGGATTTATATTTTTTAATGTAAATATAGTTTATACAAGGAAATACACTCATGTGGGTTTAAAGATAAATGATTTTATGTTTTTTGGTTTAAACGACAAGTTGGAAATATGTGGGTTTAAAAGTTAATCAGGGGAAACTTTGAGTTTATAAACAAAAAGCCTATTTTGCAATCGAGAGGAGATTTAGAAGTTATTTTGCAATAAAAAGGAAGATACAAACACTTAAACATGATGTATATCCATTTAAAATATCTAAAATCAAAAAGATAAATGTTCTTATGACTTCTTATTTGTGCATCAAGTGATAGTAAAATGAACACGCTTAAATTAGGAAGTTGCTTAGATTTATGATATATAATGCTCAAAACACAATAAAATTTTTGTTAAAGTGTTACTCAGTTTGTTCAATATGATACTTTAAGCCATTCATTCTGAAAGATGTTGATCCATAAGTAAAAAGAACATAAATCATATATAGTATCGATGCTTAGGGTATTTAGTATTAAAGATCATATCAGAATGGGTTGCTTTTTGTTATTGAAGTTCTAATACAAAATTCATGCTCAAATCCTAATCATGAGCTGTACACGCATATATATGGGGATAAACATGATGTATATCCATTTAAAATATCTAAAAGCAAAAGTTAAATGTTCTTATGACTTCTTATTTGTGCATCAAATGATTGTAAAATGAACACGCTTGAATTAGGAAGTTGCTCGATTTATGATATATAACGCTCAAAACACAATAAAATTTTTGTTAAAGTGTTACTCAGTTTGTTCAATATGATACTTTAAGCCATTCATCATGAAAGATGTTGATCCATAAGTAAAAAACATAAATCATGTATAGTATCGATGCTTAGGGTATTTAGTATTAAAGATCATATCAGAATGGGTTGTTTTTTATTATTGAAGTTCTAATACTAAATTCATGCTCAAATCCTAATCATGAGCTGTACACGTACATGTATATGGGGGGTACTAGATATGAGCTGCCACCTCGTTTAACAAAATGAGCTACCAAGAGATAGAAATGTGTGTGTAAATATCACATATTCATGTATCCATATATAAATATATGCATGCATGTTGACCTCTCTAAATCTTGGAAGGTTTATGAGGGAATTCGTTCCCGTTTAAATTAAAGTTTGGTTTTATAACTGTAAGGTCCACTGTGTTAAAATTAATCTAAATTATTTAAAATGCTAAAACAAGCGTTCTTTCGTTTCTTGCTCTATGTATCAATTGGGCACATAACATGAAGGATGGGCAGAACTAGCATCTTTCTAAGATCTATGTTTGAGCATACAATTTGTGTCCAACCATTTTATTGCGGTCTTCTTATGCGCTAATTTGTGTTTGGCCCTAAATGTTCTTGACCATAGATTAGGAAACTCATCGTTTAGATCGTCCATTATGTGCTGCTTTGATGTATAGATAAGAAAATATTTAAAGCATTTTTTTCTTCTGTTTTAAGGCATTTTAAACAATATAGATCAATTTGAACATTGTGAATTCTTATTATTACTTTTAAAGGAGAAGGATTTAACTTCAATATCCTTTTCTAAGGAGCCAAGTCTATCCTCTTTCTGTGTATATGTACACACGTAACAATATTGTTGTCTACCTAAGAGGAAAATATCCAAATCATAGTTGCATGGAACACGGTTATATAGGAATATGAATTTTTTCTTTCTTTCTTTTTGTTTTTTCCTTTGGTTACTTGTAGCTAAACAAATAGTTAATATTCAGTATGTAAAAAACCTTGAGATCATGTTGCAATAAGATTTGCGTACTTTATTTGCTATTTTTCCCCGTTCCATGACCATAAATTCATGTCACGGTTCCATATACTGTTCCGCGAATCATGCAACTGTGTTCCTAATGAGAGTTAAACTATCCAGCCCTTTATTCGATGATTGATATCGTCCATGTTGATATCCTTTAATGAAAATCTAGGAACCATGATTCCATGCTATTTGATCGTTCATCGGTTGATTGCAAAATTTGTAGCTTCACTTGAATAGAATTTCACACTCTCTAAAGCCATAGGTAAAGAGTATTGAGATAACAAAACCTTTTGTGTATCTAGTTTTACTCGATATAAATCAACATGAATAGTGTTGATCATCCAATTAAATTGCTAAGAGTTGGCTCTTTCCCACCATCATATGTTAAACTTTTCTTTTTATCGAAGATGATACCCATTATTCTCATTTATATGAGAAGGGTAGGTGCGTGCATCTGTGTGTCTGTATGTTAAAATTTTCTTTTTATTGAAGATGATACCCATTATTCTCATTTATATGAGAAGAGTAGGTGTGTGCATCTGTGTGTCTGCTTGTCTTTTCAAGTTCATGAAAACCAAAGGCAGAGATATAACTTTGAATTTACATGTCTTTGAGTTTTATTCTCATGCTTTACAGAAGTTGTAATTTACTTATAGAGCTTGTTCTTTTGTAGTTGGAAGTATGATGGTCCTTCTGACTCCTTCAAGGCCCTAGTGGACATGGCAGCAGTGCACTCATCTTGCAGACTTTGCATTCATATTGCAACAACTATCCGAGAAAAAGAAGAGAAGTCTGCCAGGTTTCAGAATCGACCCTGCAAATGTTCCAACAATAAAGGAACTACATATCACTTGTATGTCAGAGAAAGAGGTCGTTTCGAAATGGAATCCATCTATCTCAGGTACACTTTCCCCTCTGTTTTATAACATTGCCTAGTCATGCTTTTACAAGGTCATTAACATGTAAACGGTTGCGGTTAATCGTGTGGTTTACTTTGTATCAGCTGATATTGGCAAGTTTATTATTTTAAAAAGGTGATATTCTAAAGGTATCATTCATGTTAACTTTTTTGAGAAGTATCAGTTTTGTATTTATTTTCAACTAAGAACAATTATTTGACATAGCTGAAATATTTATATCTTACTGTAAATATGGGAAAACTAAACTAATCGTAATAATGGTCGGCCTTACCTATCCATCACTTCTCATTAAATTAAGAGCAACTCTGCATATAGCCAGCTGATTTTTTTCTTCTGGAAAAACTAACTAATTGTTTTTAGGGAATAACGCACCAAATGATCAAACTGGTGTTCGCATATTAGCTTATGGTAATATTTTCAATGAATCATTGCAAATTTAACTCTGCTGATGGTTTTCTCATTTTGATATTTTGTTCCAGATCTGGGAAATTAACACTGAAAGAACTGGAATCAGTGGTTCTCTCTAAGTTCAAGTCCCTGAACCATGTTCCTATTTGGAAGAAGGAGAGACCAGAAAGCATAAGAGGAGGAGATGAACTGAAAATTTATAGAATATATCCAGTTGGCTTGACCCAGAGACAAGCATTATACAAATTCAAGTTTGAAACTGATGAGGATCTTAGAAAACATATAGAGAGCAACCCCTGCTCTAAATTCGAAGTTATTTTTGTATAACCACAGGGTGTTGACGCTGCTGACACTTGCTGGCTGAGCCTTGGGGAAATGAATTCATCGGAATTTCTGTCGTTTCGTATTTTGCTGAAATCCCCAGTTATTGTAATTATATCTCCTTTAAAGAGCTCTAGATCACTGGGTTTACTGCTTTTTTCTCGCTGAAAGTTACAAAGGGGAGATATTGTAAAATATTTCTTGTACTCCCAGCAACATTGTCATTCATCAAGGACCTGTCTTGATTTCTTCTGTAAGGAAAATCATGTTTTATTTAGAATACTGTTGCCATTGCTGCTATAGGGACTTCCTAATGTTGTTGAGTTTATTAAAAGGAGTTGGTCGTGCTCAATCTTCTATTCTCTAATTATTAAGAGTTTCGGAAAGAAAAGGTAATATATATTTAGAGATGGTTACGGAGAGGAAATTATTGTCTCCCACATCTTTTTCTTAAATGACTTTGTTAAAGGTTTATTTAGATAGTTTGGGTTGAGCTTGCTTCTTGGGTTCAAAACAATTTAGTTAAGCTTCAAATTGAAGTTTTGTCCAATATTCTAATTTGATCACAATTTAGGAAGCAAAGGATATAAGCGAATGTTCCCTTTGGATATTTGTTAGGTGTTTTGGGTGATAAAACAGTTGATGAGAGGTTGCCGGGGCTGAAGTCTGTTTCAGAGGCTTCTTTGATTCTTCTGTTGATGGATTTGGTGGTGGAGCTTCTTTTGAAATCACTAGCAAACTGTTAGGATGCACAATGCTTGACACCCTAATGATTCTCCGATGCTTAAATTAGTGACTTGAATAAGAAAGTAGAAAACTAATCAAAATAAGAATGAAATTAGACTTTGTTTTTCTTACAATTGTTACCTCGTTTTTTATAATAACTTGGAAGGGCATATCAGGAAGAGAGGGAAGTCCACGGGGCATTATCTGGTCGATCCAGGTGAGTTGTTAGGAAGCTTCCTTTCTACTAAATTGTCCATGTGTCCTCTGGCACTCCTTTCTACTGAATTGTCCATGTGTCCTCTGGCACTGGCTGAGGTTGTTGTGATGGTAGGCAAGGGTGTGGAGAGAATAATATTTGATGATTGCGTTTGTGTCTTCACATGAGTTAGTTAGGATTCACTAGCTTACATGAGGAGAGATTTGGTCTTATCCTGCTACTGAAGATGAGCAAGGCTCGGGTCGTGATGTTTGGCGTGGTTTTAGACGAGTTGGTGGTGACCGAGGGACGGGCAACCATATTGCTTGAGGTTGTGCCTGATTTTTTGATTTGTTACTGATCTTCTCGCTAGACACGTGGCGTCTTTTTTGTTTCTTAAAAGTTGGTCTTATGGCATAACAATAGGACACAACTGCAGACATATCTGTGAAAAGGACACATAATAGCAGAAGCATCTTTATTAATTGGTATATGCATATACATTTACAGACAGGTGTTTCAATTTTAATTTATTTAGATATGGATACGAATGAATGCAGCTAACAGTAAATATACAGGTTTTATTAAGATACATTAAACACATTGATGTACAATTATTTGAGAAGCTTAGTTTCGGTTAACACGTCCTATATAATTTCCAATCTTGTTTGTTATCTCTATAATATTTTCGTTCTGATCTTTATCCATATTCTATTTTTACGAATATGGACAATATAATTTTCTTAACAGACCTGGTTTGTAATTGTATGCATATCCGCGATTAATACACTAGTGCAGAACAACGTATCCTAGACGGCCAAAACCGTCTAGGATGTGGCCCAAAACCGCCTAGGATGTACAAAACATCCTAGACGGCCAAACCGTCTAGGATCACATCCTAGACGGCCAAAACCGTCTAGGATGTTACATTGCCGACGCATAGCCGTCTAGGATAGGCATCGCGACGGCGTAACATCCTAGACGGCATGGCCGTCTAGGATGTACAAAACATTTTAGACGGTTTAGCCGTCTAGGATGTACAAAACATCCTAGACGGCCAAACCGTCTAGGATCACATCCTAGACGGTTTAGCCGTCTAGGATGTACAAAACATCCTAGACGGCCAAACCGTCTAGGATCACATCCTAGACGGTTTGGTCGTCTAGGATGTTTTTGTACATCCTAGACGGCTAAACCGTCTAGGATCACATCCTAGACGGTTTGGCCGTCTAGGATGTTACATTGCCGACGCATAGCCGTCTAGGATGTTACATTGCCGACGCATAGCCGTCTAGGATGTACAAAACATTTTAGGCGGCATGGCGTCTAGGATGTACAAAACATTTTAGGCGGCATGGCGTCTAGGATGTACAAAACATTTTAGGCGGCATGGCGTCTAGGATGTACAAAACATTTTAGGCGGCATGGCGTCTAGGATGTACAAAACATCCTAGACGGCCAAACCGTCTAGGATCACATCCTAGACGGCCAAACCGTCTAGGATGTACAAAACATCCTAGACGGCCAAACCGTCTAGGATCACATCCTAGACGGCCAAACCGTCTAGGATCACATCCTAGACGGCTAAACCGTCTAGGATCACATCCTAGACGGCTAAACCGTCTAGGATCACATCCTAGACGGCTAAACCGTCTAGGATCACATCCTAGACGGCTAAACCGTCTAGGATCACATCCTAGACGGCCAAACCGTCTAGGATCACATCCTAGACGGCCAAACCGTCTAGGATGTACAAAACATCCTAGACGGCTAAACCGTCTAGGATGTACAAAACATCCTAGACGGCTAAACCGTCTAGGATCACATCCTAGACGGCCAAACCGTCTAGGATCACATCCTAGACGGCTAAACCGTCTAGGATCACATCCTAGACGGTTTAGCCGTCTAGAATGTACAAAACATCCTAGACGGCTAAACCGTTTAGGATCACATCCTAGACGGCTAAACCGTCTAGGATCACATCCTAGACGGCTAAACCGTTTAGGATCACATCCTAGACGGTTTAGCCGTCTAGGATGTACAAAACATTTTAGGCGGTTTAGCCGTCTAGGATGTACAAAACATCCTAGACGGCCAAAACCGTCTAGGATCACATCCTAGACGGTTTAGCCGTCTAGGATGTACAAAACATCCTAGACGGCCAAAACCGTCTAGGATCACATCCTAGACGGTTTGGTCGCCTAGGATGTTTTTACATCCTAGACGGCTAAACCGTTTAGGATCACATCCTAGACGGTTTGGCCGTCTAGGATGTTATGTTCTGACAGCGAGGGCATTTCCCCGCTACCTTTTGTCTGTATAAATACATATCGAATAATAACAAATCACATTCATATCAAATATTTCTGTATATCCATCACATTCATATCATATATTTCCATCCACATCCAAATTAAACAACATACACATCCAAATCGAACAATAACCACATTCAAATCCAACAATATCGAATAATATCAAATTTGACATCCCACATCACAATCTCGCACATAGTCTCATCATTCACACATAGATAATATAAGTCCTCACATATAGTCTCATCATCCATACATATATAATATAAGTCATGAAATAAGAAATCCATCATAGTCAAGCAAATGTAATATACCGTACCGCAAGATAGATAAGAAAGAAAATAAGCACTTAGATACCGAGCTCAACCTCCTCTTCACGATCATCGTCGTGGGATCGTGCCTCTCATTCATGCCACTATTGCTCCCCATAGCATCCGTAGCCTAACATAAAACAATTAATATATTAGAAGCACACAAAATTTAGCTAAATATTATGATATATAATATTTTTAAGAAAGACCTTTTTGTGTTTTACCCGTGTTAAACAACCTCCTAAAAATCAATCAAACACGTGTTATTCATGCTTTTATACCCTCATCCTATATGTCAAATATGGAAACTATACTTAGTTTTTTAAATTTGAAGCTAAGATATCTATTGTATACATTCTTTAATAAAGAATAGTGATACACTAAAGCAATTATCAAACTCAATGAAAACTTATGTAAACATACATGTGCACCAGTCTGCATAAATCCGGATCCCATGCTCAACTGAGGTACAATCTCCACAAATAAATCATCAGGAATCGTGCCGGACAAGGAAGATATGATGTGAGGTAGAACAATCTCTACCTGTGAGTGAGGCAAAATGGAATATAGCTTCGTCGTCACCTGGCGATAAAGTGTGGGATCAATCTTACCAACTAAATAGCATGTGACACGATTAATGAGATCAAGCACGGAGACCTGACGGTGGTTGCTTGAAGGTGGCGCTGATGTCGGTGTCATAGGTCCCATCGAAGTCGAAGGTGTCGCCGAAGATGTTGTGGAGGATGAAGTGTGATAGCACCGTCGAGCCCCAACCCCCCGTAATGGATATCTGCTCTTATGCTTATTTCCGATAATAGTTGTGACGATCCTGTCATTGTCCTCCATAGATAAAATGTGTGGGTCCGGATCACCTTCCACTTCACCCTGTGTCACTTGTAGTATTGTCCGGGTTGTCTCCATGTTAAAGCTCGCCTAAAATCACAACCAATAATAAGAAATTTCAATATCAAGAAAAAAAATTTAAACTAAGAAGTTGCCCAACCAAAGTTAGTTAGTGATTAGCCAAAAAATATTAAGGCATGCTTAGTTGACAATGCGACATAGCTATTATATGACAAAAAGGACAAGAAATAGGATAGGAACAACAATTATACAAATTCGGAGAATAATAAATTTTCGAGCACTATGTTGTTTATGAATCTCAACCCTTTGCTAATGGATTGACAAGTGATATTGGGGTCAGCTCACAGTAAGTATTTTGAAATTATTCCCTCAATTCACTAAACTTGCTATTAAGTCCATGAATTCACGAGTAATTTTAAATTGAACCGAGGTATTGTCTTCGATTACAATTGGAATGTTAGTCTGAGTCTCGAATCGAGCAATTCAAGTGTGACATTTTATGATAGGAGTAGTTTTGCCAAACATCATCAAATGAATCAGTAGGTTCATTGCTATTGTCTTCTTCGTCTCATCAAAGATCTTTGTTATCAATAGGATGAACAATGCACCTTGGCTCCTTGTACGAGCAACCCGATCGGTTGCTACCTTAGGATCTTTCACAAAGAAACACTGATCCGCTTGTTCTGCAAAGATGAATTTTTCATCTAGATAGACTTCTTTATGAAGATTAACAAGTGTAAACCCATAATGATCCAGGTGCGGCTTTGCAGGAGACCACCGAACCTTAAACATCACGTAACTACATTGGCTTTCTTTACCATATCCGTAAAATATCTCCACAATATCTTCCAATTGCCCATAATATAGTATGTCAGCTTCAACGGGATTTTGATCTCTTGTGTTTGAAAACAATCTTGAGCTAAGCATCCCATGATACCACGCTTCGAGTCACCCTATTCTCATCATTTTCGAGTGTTCTAAATTTATATCCATTAACGCGGTATTCTTTGTATTGTCTTACTTCATAGTAAGGACGTTGTGTGTGAACCTGAATTTCTTCTGATACTGCGATACCATCGAGAAGCTCTTTTTCGACCTAAACCAAACATGGATCAATCACATTTAATAGTTTAACTAGACTATTAAATATTTTGAAAAATTAAATTTAAAACACTTACTTCATTCCTAACCCAACTGAGAAATCCTTCCTATGTATTTTTAATATCATGTGTCGCTTTTCTACCGCTTATTTCATTCTTAAGCTTCTGTAGATGTCGGCTAATATTAACAAAAACAGAGATTAGATTAGCAAATTAAAATTAAATAATTAGCTAATTGCATATCATAAATTTTATGTTACCTTCGATAGACTTCGAAGATTTCAAGATTTTCTAGTAGAAATACATGAGCCCGATCCAATTCGGATCCGGGATAAACAATGCTTTATTCTCCTTCACGGGCTTGACGTGTTGTTTTTCCATCGCATGTAACAAGATGCAAATTGTAGGCATTCATTGGCTATATAACTTTCAGCAATCGAACCCTCCGACGAGCTCGATTACGCACAAGGCTTTTCATGAAACCTAAATACCTATAAAATGAAAAGGATACTATCAACAATGCCGTTCAGATTTTAAAAGTACATATATATTTAATAAAGTTAATCAAATGTCTAACCTCTCTATCGGATACATCCAACGGTACATTACGGATCCCGCAATTATAGCCTCACTTGCTAGATGTTGTGTAAGATGGACCATAACCGTAAAAATGAAGGAGGAAATATCGCTTCCATATTGCACATAGTTTGACCATACGCTTTAAGATTTTTAAATTGAGCCACATCTATAACTTTTGAGCATAATTTTGAAAAATCCACAATACTCAATTATAATTTTGGAGGCTTCTTTATCCATATTGTTACGAAGTGCAACCGGGAGCAACTGATGAAGAAGGATGTGATAATCATGAGTTTTCAGACCTAAGAGTTTCCTCTCTTGCACCTGTATATTATTTGATATATTAGCAGAATATCCATCGGTGACTTCAGCGATTTGAGTACTTCACAAAATCTCGCATCGCTCTTTTGACATCGTATCTGAGAAGAAGGCAACTCATATTTGTTAGGTCCAATTACACGTGGCTGTAAATCTTCCCGGATATTCAATGCAACTAGGTCGCGACGAGCCCGAAGGTCATCCTTCGATTTGTTGGCATCTTGTAGGAGTGTTGACACTAGATTGTCGCAAATATTTTTCTCAATATGCATGACATCTAAGTTGTGTCGGATTTTAAGCTTTTGCCAATAAGGTAGCCGGAAGAAGATACTAAATTTCGTCCAACCTTTGGGTAATTTTTCGATTTCATCTTCAACCCTCGACTGATCTCTTACGCTTCAAAGTCTTTCTATTCTTTACTCCCAATAGAATAGTCTTTGAATACCGATTCTTTCGAACGACCTTTTGAAACTTCTCAAGCAATTTCACAACATCATCCCTTTCAATATACGCCTTCCTCTTCTCCTTTGTGCCATCAAACTTATTAGGTAATTTTCGTATCGTGTCCCAAGGGCAACCATCGCCTATTAAACCAATAGCAACACTTTCGGCTATGCGGTAAGTGAATCGCTTCAATTCGGTCCACATCTTGGACAAGCATATGTGCCTTTGTAGACCATCGAATGATTACCATAAGCCGGAAAATCATTAATTGTCCACATGAGAATAGCGTAATCTAAATGACTCCTTAGAATAGGCATCATAGGTCAATACACCCTCGACCATAAGCTGTTTTAGCTCATCAATAAGTGGCTCCAAGTAAACATCAATATCGTTTCGAGTGCTTGCACGGTATCAATAATGAGAGTATCATATATGGTTGTTTCATGCGAGCAATGGAGGTAAATTGTAAGGCATTAATATAACTCGCCACGTAGACCAACCCGAACTCATAAGCCCAAACGGATTAAAACCGTCACTAGACAGACCCAATCTGATATTTCGCATTCCCCCGAAAACCAAGGAAATATTTTATCAACATGCTTCCAAGCCTTTGCATCGCCAGGATGTCTTAGCTTACCATCATCGACGCGACCGTCCTTGTGCCACCTCATGTTCTTAGTCGTGTCTTTGTTCATATAAAGTCGGCGCAATCTAGGGACCAAGGAAAATGATGAAGCGTCTTTCTTTGCAATCTTACTCTTCATGCCCTCGCTTTACATTTGCATTTAGTGATGAAGTGTGTGTGTGTTGTTTCCACCGAGAAATTCCACATGTCGGACATTTTGAAGGTCTTTTTATCCTTATAGTAAAGGATACAATCATTGGGGCAAGCATCGATCCTATTATAATCAAGACCTAAAATGGAAATAATCTTCTTAGTGCCCTAGTTGTTTCGGTATGCTATCCTTTCCTCCGAATTACCGTCATAACAAATCAAGTAGCATTTCAAAATATTCATTAGCCATTTTGCTTATTGTTTTAATATGCAAGAGTCGCAATATAAAGGAGAACTTGGTGAACTCAAGACAACCGTCATACAAGTCCTTTTCATTATCTTCTATTAACTTCATTATTCGACTCAAGTCCTCGAAGTCGCACATTTTGAAAATCTTACGCACCTTGTACATCTTCTACCTCTTGACATCGTCGGTTTCATCTTCTAGATCAACTTCAATATCATCTTCAGTAGGAATGACTAATATATCATTGAACATCGTTTACGTATCATCTATCCGATTACCATGATCGATGCACTTGCATGCGATGCAATTCTTCTTCGATGTAGTCTTCCCGTGAAATGACCAATATTTATAATTCTCATCAAATCCTGAATTTGCTAAGTGTTTGGTATATCACTAGTATGCACCAACGCCGATTTCTACATGCACAACAAGGGCAATACATCGCACCATTACTTAAATTTTTCAGTTCATCATGGCAAACCGCATGAAGGCCTCACATCCATCCTTATATCGATTGTCACGAAATCTCTGAACACGAGGAATATCTATCCATGTCTTATCTGGAATTATTCTCATCTGTATATTATGTCAAATTGTTAGCTTCTCATTATAATATAAATATGCATCCATTATATGCATTCATAATTTATCAAAACAAATAAAATTCTAAATTTAAAAAATTTTGGTTGATCTAAACACTCTAGCGGCTGTCATAGGGAAGGCTTCTATCCCATTAAGAATATAGTAGCGCATACATCTATCTTTGTATACTTTGTGTATTTTCATATCTAGAAAATTTCGGCAGCACCTACCCGCTGTTCTCCGAGTACACTGTGCGGATGTTATTATGCTTAATGGCATTGGACCGAAACGCATAACAACATACGCTTATTGTACACGGAGAACAACGAGTAAGTGCCGTCGAAACTTTCTAGAAATGAAAATGCACAAAGTATACAAAGATAGATGACGCGCTACTATATTCCTAACCCGTCCGAACTGGACAGATCCAATAATTACGATTTCAAATGCCCATCATCTTCTACTTATAAAATAGCATTACGATCCTTTTGGATAAAAATTATAATTTTATATCCAAAATGAGTCGTGTATCTTATATTATAAGTCCAAACGATTGACAAGAATTATTGGACGGAGTCTACGGATAACGTTAATTTTTAATCCCTACGCCGGATATATAGCATTGTTGTGTTATATATCACACTAATTTTGAAAAACATTGTTTGATTAAATCACACTTTTACACATCACAAACAAATTTATAAAACACATTATAGCACAAATATATAGTTGATTGGGTAAGTACGGTTAATGTTAGTTTTATGTCGGTGTCATAAGTGCTAATATAGTTATTAGGGCCAAAGTTGGTCTTAATAATATTATTAGTATTACTAGAGTAATTAGTCTAATGTTATAAGGATTGTTATGGTAATTAGCCTAATTTGATTAACTAGGTCTAGAGTAATTATTGATGTTAGGCTTAGAAGGTTAATTAGCATATTTTGGGTAATTAGGACTAATAGATTAGGGCTAGGCAAATATTAGACTTATTATCCTAATCGAAAATATATGTAATTAGTTAGACTTAGCTAGGGTTAGGGTTAGGTCCATTAAATGAATTAATTTTTAAATTTGGAATAAGAATTATATGTAACTATAGTGTTTCAATGATTAAGGGTAGGACTAGGTAATTAGCCTAAGCCTAGCGTAATTAGTGTTAGGTTTGTTCGATTAATTAAGGTTAGGTTTATTTGATTAATTAAGGTTAGGTTCATCGGATTAATTAGGGTTAGGTTAATGTAATTAGTGTTTCCATGAATTAAAGTTTAAATTTAGAATTAAAATGATATGTAATTAGTTATTTAAGGTTTAGGGTAGGCTTAGGTAATTAGCCCTCTTGCAAGATACATCGTTTATTAATTAGTGTTTAGAGTTAAGATTAACAATATATATTAATTAATGTTGCAATGTCTAAGGTTAGGGTTATTACATCATTACGCTAATTACAATAATTAGGGCTAGGTTTGTGACTTTTAAAATATTAGAGGTAAGGTTTAGATTTTGGGTAAGGATTAGTCCATTTAGGGTTAGATTTAGTCAATAGCATTGATTAGGGTTAGATCTTGGTTAAGGTTTAGTCCACTTAGGGTTAGGGTTATTACAAAATTGGCCTAATTAAATTAATTAGGACTAGATTTAGGTTATATTTAGGGCTGTTTGGGTATATATTGCTGAAAAATTAAGGGCTTTGGGTGTTTGGGGGGGGGGGAAGAAGGATTGCATGAAGCTTACCTTCGACGGCGGCGAACGACGAGAACTCCGACCAGCGGTATAACCGGCAGCAGCGAGACCAAACGGAGTTCGACGACGAGACCAAACGGAGTTCGACGACGAGACCAAACGGAGTTCGACGACGAGACCAAACGGAGTTCGACGACGAGACCAAACGGAGTTCGACGACGAGACCAAACGGAGTTCGACGACGAGACCAAACGGAGTTCGACGACGAGACCAAACGGAGTTCGACGACGAGACCAAACGGAGTTCGACGACGAGACCAAACGGAGTTCGACGACGAGACCAAACGGAGTTCGACGACGAGACCAAACGGAGTTCGACGACGAGACCAAACGGAGTTCGACGACGAGACCAAACGGAGTTCGACGACGAGACCAAACGGAGTTCGACGACGAGACCAAACGGAGTTCGACGACGAGACCAAACGGAGTTCGACGACGAGACCAAACGGAGTTCGACGACGAGACCAAACGGAGTTCGACGACGAGACCAAACGGAGTTCGACGACGAGACCAAACGGAGTTCGACGACGAGACCAAACGGAGTTCGACGACGAGACCAAACGGAGTTCGACGACGAGACCAAACGGAGTTCGACGACGAGACCAAACGGAGTTCGACGACGAGACCAAACGGAGTTCGACGACGAGACCAAACGGAGTTCGACGACGAGACCAAACGGAGTTCGACGACGAGACCAAACGGAGTTCGACGACGAGACCAAACGGAGTTCGACGACGAGACCAAACGGAGTTCGACGACGAGACCAAACGGAGTTCGACGACGAGACCAAACGGAGTTCGACGACGAGACCAAACGGAGTTCGACGACGAGACCAAACGGAGTTCGACGACGAGACCAAACGGAGTTCGACGACGAGACCAAACGGAGTTCGACGACGAGACCAAACGGAGTTCGACGACGAGACCAAACGGAGTTCGACGACGAGACCAAACGGAGTTCGACGACGAGACCAAACGGAGTTCGACGACGAGACCAAACGGAGTTCGACGACGAGACCAAACGGAGTTCGACGACGAGACCAAACGGAGTTCGACGACGAGACCAAACGGAGTTCGACGACGAGACCAAACGGAGTTCGACGACGAGACCAAACGGAGTTCGACGACGAGACCAAACGGAGTTCGACGACGAGACCAAACGGAGTTCGACGACGAGACCAAACGGAGTTCGACGACGAGACCAAACGGAGTTCGACGACGAGACCAAACGGAGTTCGACGACGAGACCAAACGGAGTTCGACGACGAGACCAAACGGAGTTCGACGACGAGACCAAACGGAGTTCGACGACGAGACCAAACGGAGTTCGACGACGAGACCAAACGGAGTTCGACGACGAGACCAAACGGAGTTCGACGACGAGACCAAACGGAGTTCGACGACGAGACCAAACGGAGTTCGACGACGAGACCAAACGGAGTTCGACGACGAGACCAAACGGAGTTCGACGACGAGACCAAACGGAGTTCGACGACGAGACCAAACGGAGTTCGACGACGAGACCAAACGGAGTTCGACGACGAGACCAAACGGAGTTCGACGACGAGACCAAACGGAGTTCGACGACGAGACCAAACGGAGTTCGACGACGAGACCAAACGGAGTTCGACGACGAGACCAAACGGAGTTCGACGACGAGACCAAACGGAGTTCGACGACGAGACCAAACGGAGTTCGACGACGAGACCAAACGGAGTTCGACGACGAGACCAAACGGAGTTCGACGACGAGACCAAACGGAGTTCGACGACGAGACCAAACGGAGTTCGACGACGAGACCAAACGGAGTTCGACGACGAGACCAAACGGAGTTCGACGACGAGACCAAACGGAGTTCGACGACGAGACCAAACGGAGTTCGACGACGAGACCAAACGGAGTTCGACGACGAGACCAAACGGAGTTCGACGACGAGACCAAACGGAGTTCGACGACGAGACCAAACGGAGTTCGACGACGAGACCAAACGGAGTTCGACGACGAGACCAAACGGAGTTCGACGACGAGACCAAACGGAGTTCGACGACGAGACCAAACGGAGTTCGACGACGATAATATTATTATAGAATCATATATATCATGATATATTAAGCTAATGCTATGTATCTCTATTGGTACTGCTGATTGTTAAAGAATTTTGATACTAATGTTACTTTTGGAAGAAATGTTGAGAAGGATCCTCGAATTACATACCCAATCGGTAACCTTTTATTTTTCTTCCATCTCTGTAATTTGTAGGTGATCAAAGTCTGTCTATAAACTTGGGGAGAACAAGTTTGAATAGTTTACCAAGTATCCCTTGGATGTGTAGGTCGATTCTATTGAAGCATGTAAATCTTAGTGTCCTATAGTTAGATTGTTTATATGTTTCGTAGTTAACTAGTATTGTGCACGTGTGTTGCACGTGGCTCACTTGTTTTATGTTTACAATTTGATCGATTGACAGAAAATTGAGAAAGTGCCTCAAAGGTAAAAATATAAAATAAAATACAGATCTAAACTAAAATATTAGAAAGAAGTTTTGAGTGTTTAGACAATTGTTTCTAAAGAAAAATCACTGAATTCTCAGATATTAAACTTCTAAAACAATTATACTTTTTTTTCTATCTATTAAAATTTACTTGTTGAATCACCCATATAATGAGTTGCATGACTTTTGTTACAAAATTTAATTCATTTAGTTTTTAAAATTGCATATATTATGCCTTTTATGTATAATAGTTTCTTCTATGTTTCATTCAATTTCATCACTTTTTAAAAAAATTTCTCAAATTCTAACTAATAGATTATAAATATAAATTTTGGGCTAATTTTAGAAAACCCCTCATAACTATAAGAGTTGTCTCAGAAAACCCCCTTCTACTATTTTAACTCTAGAAAACCTCCTCGATTTAAAAGTGCTGTAAATAACCCCCCCGAACTTTCAAAATACGACTTAAACTCCTTAACTTTTCTCACTTAACCCCCTAACATCAACTTTTTAATGACCATACTATCTCTAAGTCATTAAAAAATTATCATGCTGTTTTTTTAAAACTTTTTGGATTAAATAGTATCCCCTCTTGTATATTTTCCCCTGCTTCTTCTTCCTCCAGCGCCATTGTCCATTCTAGGCCTGAATCCTTTGCTCTTTTTTTTTTAAAACTTCAAACTTCTTATATTTCACACTTATTCATATTTTTTAATGTTTGGAAAAAAAAAATTAGGTTTTTTTTTCTAAAGACGTTTCCTGTCAAAACCCATTGAATTAAAGACTAATTAATACTTGCGGGTTCATTTTAAGTTGTAGAAACCCCCTACTTCAGTTTGTGTTTCAAGAAAGCCCCTTCATGTTTTAGCTTTATATTTCAACCAAGAGTGTTTTGGTCAATGCACATTTTTAACTAACTATGTTAGGGGGGTCATTTGAGAAAAATATAAATATAAGAACTTTGTGTGACACCTCATAGTTGAGAGGGGTCTAGATCGTATTTTTAAAGTGTAGGGGGCTATCTACAACACCCCCAAAATTGATGGCGTTTTCTAGAATTGAAATAATTGAAGGGTTCTTTTTTTTTTTGGGGTGGTCTTCTTAGACAACCCCTATTGTTAAGAAAAGGAATCTAATCTGTGAACTTGATTATTGATTTTATTGATGTAGGGGCATAAATGTTATTTTAATCAATATCTTTGTAAGAGCAATTTAAATTTTTTAAATTACATATTATGTCCTTCCTATGTAATAGTCTCTTTCTCTGTTCTCATTCAAAATTTTCACTTTTTAAAAATTCTTAAATTTTAATTAAATCATCGATTCGAAATATAAATCTTTTTATCCTATATGAGGATTTAATTATTGGTTATATCAATATGGGAAGGGAAAATTGCCCCAAAAAGCAAGAGGTTTTTCCCTCCCACCCCCAAGACTTTTTCAAAGCTCCCAAAACCACCTAAATCAAAACCCGAATTCTTTTAGCCCCCAAACCCTGTTCCCATGTGACCCAAGGTTTAAAAAAAATGTTTTAAAACTGCCTTTGATTTAACTGCCTCCCACTCTCTCAATAGCTCTTCTCGGCAACCGTGCTTTCTCATCTGTCCAAGAGCGAAACTGACGATCCCCAAGTCAAAACCCTAACCCTAAATCAGCCAACCCCCAGAGCGGAATCGAAACCCTAACCCTAAATCGAAACCCCATTCCATTACTTCAAATCATGATAGACGAGTCAGTGCCTAAGGTAGTCTCCCATGTAGAAGATTTCGAAGATGACGACGGCTCACAGTATGTAGTCGCAAGAAGACGCCTGAGCACGGAGTCGGCTGACGCCGGAGAAACAATAGCAGATATCCTAGAGAACCTCACAATTAGTCATCCTCCTCCCACAAGCCCAGTTCAACGCACGGATGAAGATAAAGCCCATCACAAGGGCAGCACCGACGATGCCACGAAAGCGCTCGTAGGTCTAAAGAAAGGAATGAATAGGAGCAATTTGGAAGGCATGCATATGTCAACCAAAAAGAAGTGAGTTTACTGCATAATTTAGTTATTTATGATGTTGCATAGTGTTTGACAGTCATTTGTTGCTAAGTTACTTGTCTAATTTCGAAGGATATGTGTTAATTGTGAAGGTTACTGTTAAGTTGTGAATGTTAGCTTTTAGTTGTCAAGGATATTAATTAGTTTTTAAGGTTAAGCGTTAGTTGTTAATGTTATGAATTAGTTGTGAAGTTTACTGCTAACTTGTGACTTGTTAGTTGTTAAGGTTAAGCGTTAGTTGTTAAGGTTATGAGAAGGTTATTGTTAACTTGTGACTTGTTAGTTGTTAAGCTTAAACGTTAGTTGTTAAGGTTATGAGTAGACTATTATTAACTTGTGGCTTGTTAGCTGTTAAGGTTAAGCATTAGTTGTTAATATTATGAGTACGCTACTGTTAACTTGTGGCTTGTTAGTTGTTAAGTGATAGGTAAATAAATGTGTAATCCTAAAGTTGTAAGTATACAACCATCAAGTTATAGTATAAAAAATTATCGATCCCACGAGGAAGGTGTTATAATGAGTTAATCAAATTCGGTTCTTATATTGTGTGTGTGACAATTAGGAGTGAAACATGATGAATGTGATGAAAGTGGTTGTGGAGAGATTAGAGAGTGTTATGATTGAGTGCAAATAAGAATAAAATGAGAATGAAAGTGAGTGTGACGAGATTAAGAGGGTGGAAGTGATAAAATGTAAATAAAAGTAAAATGAGAATGAAAGTGGGGAGATAAAGAATGGATGTGAATATGTGCAAATAAATCAAAACAAGATTGAGAGAGAGAGAGAGTGAGAAGTAAAGGAAAATAAAATCAAGAATAAAGATGAAAATCAAGAAAGCAGAAGATGGGGGGATTCAATTAAAGATATGAGGAATTTAGAATTGAATCCACTAGCTTATCTCACTTATAAAATATGAATTATTATCTTATTATCACATTTTACTTTAGATTTATTAAGTATAGCCTATCCTACCATTTTTAAGGCAAGCATAACCTATCCTATTATCATCCAAGCAAAATTAATACTCATGAAAAGAATAACAAAGAGATAGTAATTCTAGAATTCATTAGCATACTCTATCCTACCACTTTTAAGGCAAGCATAGATTATCCAATTTGTTATGGTCATAACCACTAATCAGTGATTAAAGAGAAAAGCCGAAGCCGATCCGGACGAACGCTTGGTTACCAATGAGGACCGACAAGGCCCTCCGCACTCAACCCACCGACCGGCCTGCATGCACCGACCCAGTCCCGGTCCATCAGGCAACCATCGCCATGACCGACGCGAAAGGCGGTGCGAGTCGGCCCATCGGCGATTCTCTCGAGGCGGCGGTGTGGTGTCCCTCCGACCCGCCGCCCGTTACGATCCCTTCCTACAAGTTGCCGACCCCTCCAAACAATGTGGAACGAATCCAGGCCTACCCTTCTCGGCCACTCATCCTCTAGAGCGACGCATGAGGCGCTCCCAATCGTCGTCCTCAGCGAATCATCCCAAGGGGCCTGGGGCAGCGGTGGCCGTCCAGCCACGGCTCCCCCCTTCTCTCACCCTGCGTGGTTCTCTCCACTCAAACGACGGCCACACAGTACTCGAACCCATCAACATCACATTAAATGCACTGACAGCCCCTTAATTCCCCCATCTCTCACAGTATTTAAGACACCTCGGACCCATGCGGCTACAGGCGCCGCCAATCCCATCCCATTAATGGCGAATAGACCACACCAACCCTCAGATTACGCCCAATTTGACACCTGTAAAGGCCAGCCACTCTAGCAGGCGGAGGGATGTTCAGCCAATCCTCGGCTCACACGTGGAGGGGGGAGGGCTGACTCACCGGTGGTTCCCAAACTAATGGAAAGACGGAAATACCCCCTTAACCCTACCTATAAGAGAGAACACGTGAACAACTAACAAGGTAAGCAATCTTCTCTAAGTGAATTCCTGCTCCACCAGATTATCACACATTACTAACTTGACCGTCGGAGGAACCACCGGAGATCCCAACTCCGCCTCTTCCGCAGGTCCTTCTTTCTGTTGTAGGCGAATCCTTTTACTGGAGTCAGCGTCGCTGGGCTTTAGGAGAGAAAGCGGACTCTGCTCTCTTTAAAACTAAACTCGCCTGAGGTTAGTGACTGTGATTATATACATCAACACAATTCTTCTTCTATCAATTAGTTCTCTAGTTGATTATCCTAAACATGATCATTTAAGCACAAGAGAATAATCCATAAATTATAAGAGAGATTAATACTAATTTCATACAATTCTAGAATTCTGCAAGAGTTTAGTTCCACATCTTTAGAAAATAAAACAAAGAAATAAAAAGAGAGATGAAAAAGAATAAAAAGAGAAGGAGAGGAAATAAAACAATCTAAACTATTGGCAAGAAAATAAATCTATACTACAAAATAAAAACATGACATGAAAATAAATACATGAAATTAAAGACATGAAAGTAAAGACATAAATGTAAATCTACTCTACAAAGCAAGAAGAAATAAACAAGAAAAAAAAATAAGAAAAGAAAAACATAAACCCACATATTCAATTCTTCATCTTCATCTTCTTTTCATCCTTGGACAAAGAGAAGAAAAGAAATTATGAAGGGGTGATAATATTTTTTATTGATTGCAATAAAAAGTTATAAGTTTGGAAGGTCTTCTCAATTAAGAGTAGCCCTCCTCTCCAAAAAGAGTTATTATAAAATATTTCACCCTTCAAGCCCCCACTCTACCTCTCTATTTATAGATAATAAGAATCTCTCACAACTCTTGGATTTGTCTTGGCCCCAAGTAACCCTCACAACCATAGGATTTGGCTTAGGCCCCAAGCAACCCTCATAACCATAGAATCTCTCAAAATAATCTAGATCATTGATTCAATACTTGAGGGATGGGCTTTGTGAGCTTTATTTCTTTTATATTTAATTCATTTAAGACTCTTGGGCTTCTCTTAAATGCTCTTGGGCTTCTTAGAATTTAACTTGGCATTCAAATAATTAAATATATATCACTTAAATTTAGATTTCTGTCATAACCTGCCACTGCTGAATAAATTTTTTAGAATTTGATAATTTGGATGGCTCCGTCTCATCGAGATAGGCAATTTTCATATATAATATGTTGAATTCTGCTTTCCGGATTGGGAGATATCGCCTTTTCTTTGCGGCTGACCATCCTGAGCACGAATTTGACTTTATTTTTTCTATATTTGATTTGATTCTCCATTGTAAGCTAAGTTATTAATAATTCTGACCAAGAAAGTGATGAGTGTTGAGATTTTACTTCTAAACTTAGTC
Organism: Asparagus setaceus; assembly: GCA_012295165.1. Lineage (NCBI taxonomy): Eukaryota > Viridiplantae > Streptophyta > Magnoliopsida > Asparagales > Asparagaceae > Asparagus > Asparagus setaceus. The sequence goes on from CM022702.1 coordinate 34,096,986, forward strand.
GTGGGCTTTAGATTTAGGTATTTTGGACTTCATTAGAGATCTTTTGGGCTTGAAATAATCTTTATTTGTGCTCTTATTCAATAATTCTATATTATCTACAAATTAAGATAAAATTATTATTAGAAGATATATTTATTCAAATAAGATAGATAATGAGGATATAAAAGTGCAATAAAATGTGATGATCATTAAGGTTAAGCGTTAGTTGTTAAAGTTATGAATTAGTTGTGAAGGTTATTGTTAACTTTTGACTTGTTAGTTGTTAAGGTTATGCATTAGTTGTCAAGGTTATGAGAATGTTACTGTTAACTTGTGGCTTGTTAGTTGTTAAGGTTAAGCGTTAGTTGTTAAGGTTATGAATTAGTTGTGAAGGTTACTGTTAACTTGTGGCTTGTTAGTTGTTAAGGTTAAGCGTTAGTTGTTAAGGTTATGAATTAGTTGTGAAGGTTAGTGTTAACTTGTGCATTGTTAGTTGTTAATGTTAAGCGTTAGTTGTTAAGGTTATGAATTAGTTGTGAATGTTACTGTTAACTTTTGACTTGTTAGTTGTTAAGGTTATGCGTTAGTTGTTAATGTTATGAATTAGTTGTGAAGGTTATTATGAACACTTGTTAGTTGTTAAGGTTATGAGTTAATTGTTAATGTTATGAATTAGTTGTGAAGGTTATTATGAACACTTGTTAGTTGTTAAGGTTATGAGTTAATTGTTAATGTTATGAATTAGTTGTGAAGGTTACTGTGAACTTGTGACTTGTTAGTTGTTAATGTTAAGCTTTAGTTGTTAAGATTATGAATTAGTTGTGAAGGTTACTGTTAACTTGTGACTTGTTAGTTGTTAAGGTTATGTGTTAGTTGTTAAGGTTATGGATTGGTTGTTGAGGCTATGGATTGGTTGTTAAGTTTATGGATATGTTGTTAATGTTACAGTTTCGCTGTCAAGTTTGCAGCATAGTTGTTAAGGTTACAGATTATTTACAAACTAATTATATCTTCTTATTTTGCTTTGCAAACAAAAGGCTGTATCGGTGTTTCGGCCTACATCCAGCTTCACGGCATACTATGATTTCATGCATTTTTAGTGCAACTTATGGACAAGAGGTATTGGGATGCCGATGAAGATTGTGTCTTCAGACACTACATTTATTTCGGCCCCCCTGATCTTGATGTTCCCACTTTTGAGCATGTGTTGAGACAATAGGATGAGAAGAAGAAGAAATGTCTTCATAGATACAAAAACTAGAGAAGACATTGAGTGCTCATTCAACCTTGAATGGGTTATGAACCATACATGGTTCACCAATGAGGGGGATTTTGTTGGCCCCAACCGAGATCGAAACAATCAGATTTGGAAAAGATATTTTTCTAAAAATAAGGATGACAGCAGTAAGGCTCCCCCAACACCTACCAGACACTATGTTGAGGATCTATTCACGAAGCTTGTATGATCAAGTAAGCGAGAAGATGTAAAGGACTTTGTCCTACTTCATATTCTGTATCAGTTGAGCATGATCTGGTGTCCTAGCAGTGTTCTTGGCATACCAAGACACTTGTTCAAGTATATTGACAATATTGAACAAGCAAAGAACACTGCTTGGGGGAGCTATATTTTCAATGAGACAAATGCAACAATTGAAGCGGCATTGAGGGGTCTAGGAATAGGAAATAAATTTTTATATCTGCAAGGGTGTACCCAGCTTGTGTCTGTAAGTATTCCTACTATTTATTGTTTAGAGCAATGACTAGATGTTATGCTTATTCTTGATTTTGAAGGTTATTTATTAGTTTTTAAGTATAGTAGTTAGTTGTTAAGGTTAGAGATTAGTTTTTAAGGTTACGGGTTAGTTGTTATGTATACAGATTGGTTATTAAGGTTACAGATTGGTTATTAAGGTTACAGGTTGGTTGTTAATATTGCAGATTGGCTGTTAATATTACAGATTAGTTGTTAAGATTACTGATTAGTTGTTAATATTATTTCTTAGCTACTAAGGTTACTGCTATTTTGAAGATTTATAATCTTTAATTTCTCTCATGTGCAGTTGTGGTACTATGAACTTACTGGCATCAAGAAGCCAATATGTGAAAGTACATCAATACCTCCCCTCACAAATTAGGTAAGACTGGGAGAAGTTGGGGGTTCCCTAAGATTGGCCACAGTTAAAGCTAAAGCTCAGCAAGCTACTATAAAGCTTCCAAAGTTACAGGGTCAAGTTCAAAGAGTGGAGAAGGTGTTTAAAGAACCAGGGAGAGGTTTGCGGGAGAAGGAGCAGGAGATGGAGAAAGAAAAGAAGAAAGAGAAAGAGAGGGAGAAGAAGGAAAAGGAGAAGATTAACACCGGTAGGGCACATAGCCCAAGACATCCTATCTCCAAAATAAATATTAGAAGGGGAACAGAAGATGTTAACACTCTTGAAGGATGGGTAAGCATTGTAGTTGTTATTAATTAATTATGAATTATATCATTTTGTTATTAATGTTATCTCTTGGTTGTTAATTATTTTTTTACTGATATTCTATCTGTCTATTGCATAGGTTATTTTCCAGAACATTGATGAAGCGGTTGAGTAGCACGATGAGGCAATTGATCAACTAGAATTGCCTCATCAACTAATATTTTGGAAGAGGATCGTGATGATGAATCAAAAATTATGTCGCGACATGGAGAAATAATTTAAAGATCAGAGAGCTGCCGATCGAGAAAAGATAGCTTCTCTATTTGTAGAAGTGGTTTCTCTGTCTGCAGAATTGACAATGCTAAAAGAGGAGCTGAGAAATGCCCAAGGAAGAAGCCAGACTGTTTATAAGAATAAGAAACTGGCACACAAGCCCGTGATGCGGGCGGGAGAGGTGTCCAACACTGAGAATGTATCCAGAGTGATGGAGGAGCAAACTTGTACAGGTTAGCTAAGTTTATTATTACTTATGAATTATATCATTTTGTTGTTAAGTTTACAAATTAGTTGTTAAGGTCAGAGTTTTGTTGTTAAGGTTAGAGATTGGTTGTGAAGTTTATAGTTTAGTTGTCAATGTTGTAGGTTTGTTGTTAAGTATGTGGATTGGTTGTTAATGTTACATATTGGTTGTGAAGATTAGAGTTTTTGTTAAGTATATAAATTGTTTGTTAGCTAAGTTACAAATTGGTTGTTAAGGTTAAAGATTAGTTGTTAAGGTTACGATTAGTTGTCATGGTTGTAGGTTTGTTGTTAAGTATATGGATTGGTTGTTAATGTTACATATTGGTTGTGAAGATTAGAGTTTTTGTTAATGTTACATATTGGTTGTGAAGATTAGAGTTTTTGTTAAGTATATAAATTGTTTGTTAGCTAAGTTATAAATTGGTTGTTAAGGTTAAAGATTGATTGTTAAGGTTACTGATTAGTTGTCATGGTTGTAGGTTTGTTGTTAAGTATATGGATTGGTTGTTAATGTTACATATTGGTTGTGAAGATTAGAGTTTTTGTTAAGTATATAGATTGTTTGTTAGCTAAGTTACTGATAGTAAATAAATGATTATATCCTAAAGTTGTAAGTGCACAACTTATCAAGTTATAGTATAAAAGATTGTCGAATCCCACGAGGAAGGCGTTTGTAAGTTTAATCAGATTAGGTCCTTAATATGTGCAAGACAATTAGGATTAAAGCAAAGTGAAAGTGAATTGTGAGAGGATAAGAGGGTGATTGTGTTTATGTGCAAATGATGAGAATGATAATATTAGAAGGGGTAAATGTGAATATATGCAAATGAAAGAAAAGCAAGAGAGAGATAAGAGATTATGTGCAAATAAAATGAAAATAAGATAGAGAGAGGAGAGAATGATGAAAAATAAAGAAGGAAAATAAAAGAAAATTCAAACAAAAGGAAACTCAAAAGTAAAAGATGGAGGATTCAATTGAGATATGAGGAATCTAGAATTGAATTCACTAACTAATCTCATTCATAAATTCATGAATTATTCTCTTTTCACATTCTACTTTAGATTTATTAAGCATAGATTATCAAACCACTCAAAGAAAGTATAACCTATCAAACTATCATCTAAGCAAAATCAATACTCATGAAAAGGAGAGTCAAATAGATAGTAATCCTAGAATTTATAAGCATAACCTATCAAACCATTCAAGATAAGCATAGATTATCAAATTCTTCTTCTACCGATTAGTTCTCTAGTTGATTATCCTAAACATGATCATTTTAAGCACAAGAGAAAAAGCCATGATTTATAAATAGAAATTAGACTAGTTTCATGCAATCCTAGAATTTCTACAAGGATTAGTTCCACATCTTTGAAAATAAAAGAAACAAGGAGATAGAAATTAGACAAGAAAGAATGAAGGAAATAAAAAGAGAACTAATTACAAGAAGGAAATAAAAATAAGAAGAAAGATCAACAAAAGAGAAAAGAAATCAAGAAAATCTACACTAATTGCAAGAAAATAAATCTATACTACAAATATAAAGACATTGCAAGAAAGTAAATTGTATGAAAGTAAATATTATTCTATGAACAAGAAAATAAAAGATAAGAAAAGATAAACCCACATATTAATTTCTTCATCTTCATCCTCTTTCCATCATTGAACAAAGGGAAGAAAAGAATATGGAGGGGTGAAAAATAATTTTTATTTATTGTAATAAAAGTTATAATTTTGAAAGGTCTTCTCAATTAAGAGTAACCCTCCTCTCCAAAAGGAGTTTTTACAAAATTTTCCCCACTCAAACCTCTCCCCCTCTACCCCTATTTATAGCCCTACGCAGTGGATGAGGACCATAGGATCAAACTTGAGCTCCAAGGATTTAATTTCAGCCATTGATCAAATTCTGGTGTAAATTAATCGGTTGGCCAATCGGTCGGCCAATCGGTTGACCGACCGATCGGTCGACCGATTGGTTTGCAACCAACTCGATTTTTAGCTGATTTTTCTTCACGAATTTTACATGGGATCTTGAGTAGTCTTGGGCCTTCTCTTGTCTTCGTATTTGGGCTTCAAAAATTGGTAGAAAATGGGAGAGTTGAGTCATTTGGGCTTTTATTCATATTTCCTTCATGAACCTGCAATTTAAGATAAAAATAATTATTAGTAATATCTTTATTCATATAAAATAGATAATGATGGTATAAATTTGTAATAAAAATGTGATTATCAGTTACAAATTGGTTGGTAAGGTTACAGGTTGGTTGTTAAGGTTACAGATTGGTTGTTAAGGTTAAAGATTGATTGTGAAGTTTATAGTTTTTATTAAGGTTATAGCTTTGTTGTTAAGTATATGGATTGGTTGTTAAGGTTATATATTGGTTGTGAACCTTACGATTTTTTATTAAGGTTATAGCTTTGTTGTTAAGTATATGGATTGGTTGTTATGGTTAGAGGTTGGTTATTTAGCTTAAAGTTTTTTTTATTAATTATAGTTTGAAAATCTTAAGTAATCCCTTATTTTTTGTCTCAGGCACTCCATCCAAGGCAGACACTCCACCTAACATGGAGATTGAGAGGGAAGTCCCTCCACCAGAGGTTGATTTTGTTGTTGATGATGGAGGAAATATGATAGAAGATGATGAAGTTCCTCTTAGTGTTAGGATGGAGGAAATAAAACAGAATAAGAGAAAAAGGGTTACAGGGGTGACCAAACCACTTAAGAGAAGAAGAACCAGAAGAAAGCTGAAGCATTCAAAACATGTTGTTACCCCTTACATTGAAGGGAAGAAGAAGGCAATCAAAGAAAAGCAAAATGTGGGGGAAAAAGGTAGAGTGGAAATGGGATCTAATGAGGATATTCCGCCTGCTGAGTTACATGATGATCCCCGTGAAATTTTGAAGACCTTTATGTATTGTCCTATGCTCGAGGAAGAAAAAAAGTTTTTGGATGATTTAAACGCTGGGATTCCCTTTCCTAAAGGTTTAATCATCAAATTTTATGATCAGTATCCCACAATTTTGCATAATTTTAAGATATCAGAAGATGTTGCTGCCAAGCTGACAGAAGAGGAGAATAAAATTCTCAATTATTTTTGTATTTGCAGGTGCAACAAGTAAGTATTTAGCTCATATTATAAATTTATTGCTTTGTTGTTAAGGTTATCTTCTGGTTGTTAAGGTTAAAGGCTAGTTGTTAGGGTTACAGATTGGTTGTTAAGTTTATGCCGTAGTTGTTAAGGTTACAGATTAGTTGTTAACATTACAGACTGGTTGTTAAGGTTAGCTATTGGTTGTTAAGGGTTATTAATTGTTTAATTATTTTTGCAGAATGTATAAAGTGTACAGATCTAGATGGTCATCTATTGACCGATTTGAGCTTCTTAACATCCTACGTGGTGATCGACTTGATGATTCAGTAAGATTCATATTATGCCATAAATTTATTCTTACTAACTATATTCAAAGTTATTTAATTGTTGTTTACCATCTTCTAGGTTACTATTATTTATTTGTTATTTGTCATCTTCTAGGTTACTGAAACACTGATTGATACAATACGTGAATGACAGAACATGCCTCAGAATGAATCGTTAGATAAAAAATATGGGCTGGTCTCTATTTTCTTTTCAGTAAGTATTTATATCTGAAGGAGGTAGGTATATTTTTATCTATGGTAAACGTGTCTGACTAGTCTAATTCTTGATTACAGCATAAAATACACGTTGAAGGAAAAGTCGACTACAAGGATGCTAATAATATTTTCATCAAAAGTTTCATTGAAGCTGGAGTTAGTATCCTAATAGTTTCCATTGTCCAACATCATGATTGGCATCTCTTTGAGGTTGATCTACAAATTAATGTTGCCAAACACTATAGCTTCTTGAAAGATCGATCTGGACATTGGGAACCTGTACTCAACGTGATTTAATTCTTCAACTACATGAAAGCTAACTTCGACGAGAATAATGTCTTACTCGTATTCAAAGCTGAAATAGTTCCATGCGAGGAACAAAAGGGATCGTAAGTTTTCTGAAACTGTATCTTTTGATGTGTGGTTAAGTTTGTGGTTTACTTGATTAGGTTGTAGTTTAGTTGTTATCATTAAAGCGTAATTGTTAAGCTTGCAGATTGGTTGTTAAGGTTGCAGATTAGTTGTTAAGGTTGCAGATTGGCTGTTACGATTACAGATTGGTTGTTAATGCTACAGATTGGTTGTTAAGATTTTAGATTGGTTGTTAACTTTATGGATTAGTTGTTAATGTTATAGTTTAGTTGTTAATTGGTTGTTAATGTTACAGTTTAGATGTTAAGGTTTCTATTTTGCTAATGTGGGGAGTGATTTTTAATGATTTATATACATTTATGTCTAGGTATGACTGCTCGATTTATGTGTACCTGTATATAAAAGCTATTCTTAAAGGAAGAAGTGTCCTACACCTCACGCCTGAAGATCACTCTACATGGGTCATACGAGAGAAGCTAGCCACTTATTTACTAATTGAGGAGAGAATGAAGAAAAAACTTCTCGATGATGACATTGAAAGAACAGATTCACAATATAAAGAAGCTCTGGATCATAGGCTTGGCTGACAGTGTTGAAAATAATTTTAAATGGTTCTCAAAATACTATTAATTATTGTAAATATTATGCTTGTAAATATTTATTTTTTATGGCCTAACGTAAGTAAGTTTATGGTTAGTTGTTTAATGGTTAAGTGTAGGTTGTGAAGTGTTACTACTAAGTTGGTAAGGTTATCCATTGGTTGTTATGTTTACACCTTATTTAAGATTATAGCTTTGTTTATAAGGTTACATTGCAGTTGTTAAGTGCAGTTGTTAAGGTTACGGCTTAGTTGTTAAGGTTAGCTATTGGTTGTTAAGGTTGCGATTAGTTGTTAATGTTATAGTTTAGTTGTTAATTGGTTGTTAAGGTTAGCTATCCAGGATAGTAATTAGTTATGAATATCCTGAACATCTAACACTTATCCTTCACAACTTAAGCTGTAACCTTAACAACTAAGCTGCAACTAAGCTGTAACCTTAACAACTATGTTGTAACCTTAACAACTAAGCTGTAATCTTAACAACTAAGCCAAGCTGTAATCTAAACAACTAAACTATAAACTTAACAACTAAGCCATAACCTTAACAATTAAGCTATAACCTTAACAACTAAGCTATAACGTTAACAACTTAAGTTGTAACCTTAACAACTAAGCTGCAACTAAGCGGTAACCTTAACAACTATGTCGTAACCTTAACAACTAATTTGTAACCTTAACAACTAAGCCAAGTTGTAACCTTAACAACTAAACCGTAATCTTAACAACTAAGCGGTAACCTTAACAACTAAGCGGTAACCTTAACAACTAAGCCGTAACATTAACAACTAAGCCGTAACCTTAACAACTAAGCTGTAACCTTAACAAATAACCTTAACAACTTAGCACTAAACTTCATAACTTATGTTTAATGCATACTATTAATTCATGCATTCTTTGGTCAAAATTATGCACAACATTAACAGCCAATCCAAAAGGGTAGCATCCAATACATATTGTTAGCTGCTAATACAAAAGGTTAGCATTTAATACATATGGTTAGCAACTAGATAGGCTCGTTGCATGTTTGTCGATTGTGACCTTCCATGTGGCATCGGAGCACTTAACAGGCCGGGTATTAAGCGACCTGTTATTCCTTCATCTAGTATATGATCTTCCACGTCTTTTTTAGTAAGAGGAGGCTTTAACCGATGGTCTTCTAGGGTTACAACGCGCTTCTCGTAATCTGAAATAGGAAAGAAGATTGGTTCATAACTTCTTCTGAATGCTTCAACAGTCATAAACCAATCACAATAATGATAAATATCTCGTCCCATCTAAGTAACTGCAGCACAACCGTGCTTACAAGGAATGCGTGTGATATCCCAATACCTGCATGAACATGTCCGATTCTTCAACTCTAGATGGCAAGTTTTATTAGATTCAACCTCCACAATATCTTTTGTCAAATTTTTAACATGTAAGCAGCTTTCATGATGAATATTATCACTCAATACTATCTCAGCTTCTGGACATAAGTATCCACTCCATTTCACTGCCATAAGCCTTCTATCATGCATGCGCTCTATGATTTGCTTTCGTATCGTCTCCACCAAAGGTAAGATTTATAACATTCATGCCTTTCTTATCCAACTGTTGAAGGACTCAGCAACATTTGAAGTAACATGGCCATACCTGTAAATCACATGAAAAAACTCATAAGTTTGACAAATAAACTGTAATCTTAACAACAAAGCTGTAACCTTAACAATAAAACTGTATATTTAACAATTAAACTGTCACCTTAATAAGTAAACTGTAACCTTAACAATAAAACTGTATATTTAACAATTAAACTGTCACCTTAATAAGTAAACTGTAACCTTAACAACCAAGCTGTAACCTTGACAACTACTCTGTAAACTTAACAACTATGATGTAACCTTAACAACTACATTGTAACCTTAACAATTGCGAAGTAAACTTAACAACTATGGTGTAAACTTAACAACTACGGTGTAAACTTAACAACCAACATGTATGGTTAGCAGCAAAAATTTAATCTTAACAACTAATGAAAAACTCAGCAACAAACTAAATTAAATAATAGTATCATACCTTATACCAGGGAAATAAACATTTGCCCATCTCTCTGGGGAGTAATTCATTGCAGTAACATAAGCCTTTGCATCTATCAAGGCCAATTCTTTCATGTAATCATCGCATTCGGCAATTGTGAACTTATAAGCCGCGGTTTGTAACAAGTCACCCAATATTTGAGCAACATTTACTTTATGACCCAACTCCTTCATCTTTTTTTGAAATTCTTGATTAGATGGAGAACACACCTAGAATGGAATGCATTTGGAAAGAATTCTTCGACTGCTACCCTAATACCCTAGTCGGCATCAAAATCATGATCAGTTGATGTGGGGGATTGTAAGGATTTTCCCTATTATATAGTATGGACCGCACTTCTTATAAGCATCATTTCCAATTTTCCTCATTCTCCTGATCGCATACGCAATAAGCAAGAGAAAATATTCATTGGTTGCCGTCATATCTTGTGGCACTAAGTAATATACCTCCGTAGCGGTCTTTAAGAAATGTTCCATCCAAAAATAACAGAGGCCTACATCCAGTAATAGACCTTTTAATACAAGCATTATAACTTATGAACAAATGCCTAAACTTGCTGTCATAATCATCAATGGCAATACGGCTTCCTGGATTAGTGGCTAGAACCATGGCTTCATACCTGTATAAATATAATAAGTAATCATTAATATTACCCTCTAAATTGTAACCTTAACAACTAAGCCGTAATCTTAACAACTAAGGCATATACTTAACAACTAATACGTATACTTAACAACTAAATTATAAAGTATGCTATATACTTAACAACTAGTGTGAAAACATAACAATTAAACTGTAAAATTAACAACGAACATGTACACTTGACAGCTAAGTTGTAAGCTTAACAATTGTGACGTAACCTTAACAACAAGTCTGTATACTTCACAATTAAGTAGTAAACTTAACAACTAACTCATAAGGTTAACAACCAACTCATAACCTTAACAACTAATTGCTTCTAGCAATCATCTACTAAGGTTAATAACCAACTCATAACTATCTACTAAGATTAACAACCAACTCATAAGGTTAATAACAAACTCATAACCTTAACAACCAACTCATAACCTTAACAACTAATAGTTAAGGTTAACACAGACATGATAGCTAAGGTATAAGTACTTATTTAATTAGATAAGTTTTACCATCATAGTGAATCGTAAGCCTCATCATTGTCACCGAACAGGTCCTATTGTGCTCTCTCTTTGCTTTGCCACACTTTGCTGTAATTAATCTTGATGCCGAACTATGAGAGTAAGTCATTCTTGATATCAATTGACCGATGATTTGGCCTAACCTTCATAACAGATTGTATTTGACTTGTAATGAACTTGTGTGATGCCCTTGATTTACCAGCATGAGCTCCATGTTGACCGCAAGTGTGAGTAGCGTGGAATTTTTTTATAGACATAATTGAGCAATTTCGGAGTGGGGAAGCAAACAACATCCAAGGGCATTTCGCTTGTCCTTGTATCGGCAATGCACTCTTATACGTTTTTGTTCATTATGGTAAATATCATACTTGAACCTTTTTACAATTGAATAGTATTGAAGTGCTAATCTAACTTTAGCAGCACTATCAAATTTCTGTCCCCCTGCACGTATGGCTGTGTGCCACTTAGCTGAGATGTTAGTTTGGTTGTTAACCATATCTTCTATCATCATGATAGAGTTGCCAATGGGATTGTCTTTAGGAATACGCTCATCATTTTATGGTTGGCTGAGCGTAGCAACTGTGCATTAGGAATTTTCTGTTGGGATTATCCTGTAAAAGTGAGAAAACACTTGAATACGTAACAATTAACTATAAACGTTAGCAACTAACTACTAAATTAGACAACCAACTCATAAGGTTAACAACCAACTCATAAGGTTAACAACCAACTAATAACCTTAACAACTAATTGCTTCTAGCAATCATCTACAAAGGTTAACAACCAACTCATAACTATCTACTAAGGTTAACAACCAACTCATAAGATTAACAACCAACTCATAACCTTAACAACCAACTCATAAGGAAAATAAAGTGTTTAAAATGCTTACGCATTTTCTGGAGAAGTTTGGGTGTTCTGAGAAGTTGAGGAATCCGTAGCTGAGATAGCATATAAGTTTATGTCTGTAAATTCATTACGAAGACAATACTCGAACATCAAGCTCAAGTCATCGTTATTTTCAATTGCAAAACTAAACTTTTTTTCCCTTTAGGATATGAATTTTAGCGAAAGAGATTGCAATGGGAGTTTAAGCTTTTGGGACACTTGATACTTCAAGCTAATGATTTCTGTAGAGTCATTGATACTAACAAAAATACCCTCACCCTCTTTGTTGCTTTTTGTGTTTGTAACCATGCAAATGAGGGATCTTTCCGTCATTATGAAGAAAAGTAGTTGAAGAAGCAAAGAGGATTTATGAAGGAGAATTAGATGGCCGGGAGAGAGTAGTTGCAGAAGCAAAGAGGATTTATGGAGAGAATTTAGTGGCCATGAGAGAGAGAGAGAGAGAGAGAGAGAGAGAGAGAGAGAGAGAGAGGGGGGTAGAAGATGGTTAGAATTTAGAGGGAACTAGCGTTTTTCCCTTCCAAAACTCCTTTCTAATCATCATTAATGCCTACAGTGACTTCTCCGATGACCGGATCCCCTCTGCACCCCCAGTAACGAGAGAGAGAGAGAGAGAGAGAGAGAGAGAGAGAGAGAGAGAGAGAGAGAGAGAGAGAGAGAGAGAGAGAGAGAGAGAGAGAGAGAGAGAGAGAGAGTATTTTGGTCTTCACATGTTTGTAAAGTACACATGAGGAGTTCAATTTCAGCTAGAGGGGGCTAAACGAATACGGATTTTGATTTGGGGGGTTTTGGGAGCTTTGAAAAAGTCTTGGGGGGTGGGAGGAATAAATATTGTTCTTTTAGGGGCTAGAAGCAATTTTTCCATAGGGGAAATAGATGTTAGTTTGTTTAATATCTTCGTAAGAGCAATTTGGTGTCTCTTTAGTTGTAAGAGAATTCAGTAGCATAAAGAAATTAAGCTGCAAATTATTAGTAAAACAACAAAGTCAAAATGCTACAACGGTGTAAATATGAAATCCTTTATTTTTAATTTATCATGCGTAAATGTTAAATAATAGTCTTGAGGTTTGGAATCTTGTCTATTTTTCTCACATATAAGTTTCATTGGTCTACCAAAAGCCTCTATGAATTAAGCTATATATATCTTTCATTTATGCATTTATTTAAGTTTTATGTGATACTTGTCTACTTATTTGGGAAACTCAATCACTAATATTATTTTTATATGAATTTATAGGGTTAAAGGATGCACTCATTTGTCTCAGTTATTATGACTTAATCAAGTGCTTAAGAACAAATGTATTATGCACTATTTATTGAAAAAGACCCTACGAAAAGATGGAGTCGTAGGAGTAATTTGATGTGTTCTTCTAGCATAGTGTTTTGTTAGACAACTAATATCAAGTTCTTTGCAAAGTTAGGAAAAATGCTAATTGCATATACACTTTCACACTTTCTAAATTATTTTAATAGTATTTATACAAAATAAACTTCTAAATGATATTAATTTTTAATGTTTGTGGAATCACGTGGATTAGCTGTTCCTTAACTATCAGAGTGTATAATATCAAGACAATCAAATATAAATATGATTTTTTTGTTTTTGAATATATTGATAAATCGATTACATGCAGATAAATTTTTGAAAATTTTTAAAATAAAAATTATAAATTCCAAAAATATTGATCCCCTAACAATGATTACCCAAATAAAAAGATCTCTTAACATTAAGATTTTGAAGTTTTATTATGGCCTAAAGTAGCTCCAAATTATGAAGTGCATGTTCTCTTAAAAGTGTGAAGTTACATAAATTTTCAACAAACAAATGGTAGACATCCGTTTAAACTTTCAAATAAAGAAATGTAGACATGCATGGAGTGTATTTGTTATAAAACCCAAAAAATTACAGTGTTTATGAAAAATTACTAAGAAATTCATATTCATAATTTTTTTAATAACACTCCACTAACATTTCGCAAACAAACATTAAAAACTAAACTTCAATCTTATTCATCACTAGTTTTTCATCCATTGGAATACGTGTATCCGCTAAAGACATTGTTGCCCGGCCGTCGCAACATCACAAATCCCATGAAGAGCATTCCCTCCTCAGCCATAAATCTGACGAAGTCGAGCATCAATGGTCAGTACTGGTGCATGATTTTTTGCACTGCCATGCATAGAGGTTATAAGATGAGGAGATGAGGAGAGTTTTGCATTAAGTGGGAATTTGAGGAGGATTAGTCTCATAATTAGGTGTAAATTAAAGTTAGTAAAGAGGGACCATTATTGAGTGAACCTCTTAAGCTTCAACCGTTATGCATTCACCTTTTAATTCCTCATAAAAATTAAAGCACATCCCCTTGAAGAACCACCTAGATTTTGTCCTTTTTGGCCTCTAATAAGCTTGTGTTCTATAGTTTACATAAGCATTAATATTAGATATATAATGTTATTTTTGTTATTATTATTTATAATTGTTGCAAATTGATAGCAGGTAAATGGCCATAACCCTCAGCCCGATCACACCTAGCAAAATAAAAAAAAATTAATTTGACCAAATAATTTCTCATACCTAGTATTATGTCATTGAAGTTTTGATGAGTTAATTGAAAGAGAACTTGAATGAGAGCACTAATTGCAAGGATAAATCAAATGAAATGTGCATACACTGTATACTATAAATTCTTATATATGAATACATTTATTGTTATTATTATTATTTTTCTTGATGAAATGAGTATATTTAGTTTTACCATGCCTTAAGTTTATAATTAATTTATCCAAGTAATCTCTTAAAATTACTACCATGCCATTGAATTTCTTATTAAGTAATTGAAGGGGAATGTGAAGGAGGCACTTCTGTGATTACACATGTAATATAGAGGACTTTATGGGGAAAAAAGTTTTAACATTCTTCACACTTTTAGAATTGTATTAGATAGATAGATTAGATTAGATTGTCAACTCATTGGGCTAAATAATTTCTTAAAGTTTTTTTTATTTTAGTTTTCATAAATAATTGTATTGCTTTACGCGATCAACTCCACGTATTAATACAAGAAGAGAATCGCACCGCTTACACTGATATCCACTGAGTTTATCCTCTTTTGGCTTCGGTTCCGGTTTCTGTTGCTTGGAAATTTACGAAATAGTCCCACACCGGGCAATTTAATGATTAAAGGTTCATGTAAATTGTGTAATCGTAGAGTCATCACTGCCGAGCTAAGGGCTGTTTGTTTTCTTGCATTTTGCAACTTTGCATTAAAAAAATGGGACCTACCAGACCAAAATCTTAAAATTTAACTAAATACATTGTTTGGGTAGCCTTTTTTATCATAAAATTGGAGCTGCCACATAGGATTAATACATCAATTCTAATTCCCTAAAAATATGCTTATTTCACTCTGATTTTTGCTAAGCCTTATCTAAAAAGGAAAAAAGAGTGATTATACCATATTATCCTCAACAAATTCATGTTCTACCAAACAAGAATATTTTGCTTGGATTTGTCATTCCTCAAATCCTCTTCAATATGCATGCAAACAAACAAGATTATGAATGTGGATTTTTTTACATCCGTGACATGCATCAAAACTAATCCATGAACCAAACAGCCCCTAAGTAACGTGAGCTTGTAACCCAAGTGGGGGCAGTAAGGTTGTTTTGAATGGTTAATATGAGATAAACAATATTATTATATTAGGTGGAGAGGGGCTCTTCTCTCTTTGCAAAGCAGCAAGCATACTATATATGCATTTAGAGGAAATAAGTAGAAGAATACCCTAGGTAGTGTGGAAAAGCAAGGTATGAAACTACATTTGATTATATAAATACTAACAACTCTCTCCACTCAGATGTCTCTAACCAAACAACAAACCTTTTGTGCAGCAATTTTGTCTCTAAAACTAAGAAATTTTTTAATCTTGTCTCTAAAACAATAAAGCTTTTGAGAATTTTTGTTTTTATTTTTATTTTATTGTTTGTAATATTCAGTTTTAGGGTTTATCTAACTTTAGTTTTTGAGGAATTTATTTTGTAATTCTCAGTTTTTTGGGTTTAGTTTGTAATTCTATGTTTTTTAGAGGGCAGTATGATATTGTCAGTTTTTAGGAGGCTTGTTGTAAATTTCATTTTTGGGGAGTGGTTATAAATTTAGCCTTTCTTTGGGGAGTGTTGTAAATTTAGCTTTTCTTGGGGGATGGTTGTAAATTTAGCTTTACTTGGGGTGTTTGTACTTTTTCAGTTTCTTAAGGGAAGAGTCGTTTGTAAACTTCAGTTTGTTTTGGAAAAGCTAGGTATAAGACCACGCTTGATTATATAAGTGCTAACTACTCTCTCCACCCAAATGTCTCTAACCAAACAACAAACCTTTTTGTGGAGCAATTTTGTCTCTAATACTGAGAAAAAAAAGTTAATCTTGTTTCTAAAACAACAAACCTTTTTGTAATTTTTTTTTGGTAATATTCAGTTTGTGGGGTTTATTAAATTTTAGTTTTTGAGGGATTTATTTTGTAATTCTCAGTTTTTCAGGAGTTGTTTGTAATTCTATGTTTTTCAGAGGGCAGTATGATATTGTCAGTTTTTTAGGAGGCTTGTTGTAAATTTCATTTTTTGGGGAGTGGTTATAAATTAGCTTTTTCTTAGGGGGTATGTTGTAAATTTAGCTTTTCTTGTGGGGATGGTTTTATGGCATAACAATAGGACACAATTGCAGAAATATCTGTGAATAGGACATATAATAGCAGAAACATCTTTATTAATCAGTATATGCATATACATATACGGACATGTGTTTCAATTTTAATTTATTTAGACGTGCATATAAATGCAGCTAACAGTAAATATACATGTTGTTATTAATATACATCAAACACATTCAATGGCGGATGCATATAGAGCAAAGTGGGGTTGGGGTCGACCCCACTTTGCTCAAGAAAAACGAACCCCCTGCAATATACCCACCAATGAGAAAATCCCCTCCTAAAAATAAGTGAGTGACCTACTTAAAAAAGTCAAGAGACCCCTATCTCTATCCCACGAGACCGTACCTAAAAACCCAAAGTGACCCTATCAACACTCACCCATCTAATAATCCATCCAACCAATGACCCACTAATGCTAGTAGAGTTTAACTCCAAAAACCATCTAGGCCCACACATACACGTGTTTTACTAGTACCCCACGTGCATGTACTTCACCAATCACCTGTCCCCACTCGAGTTAAAAAGTGTTTTTTTTTTAATACAATGGTTTTAAAATAAGGTCATTCTACAGAAATCACTTTTAATTTTCAATTTATTCATAAAATATTTTTAAAGTATTTTTCAATCAACCACATGGACCCACTTTTCATTAACTTTTTTTGATGTAACCCCACCTAATTTCAATTAAAGATGATCAACTCTCTAATATTTTTGGTATTTAACAACTAATTACTAAAGCAAAACTAAAAAAACTTGACTTAAAAGTGAGTCCTCATAGTTGATTGCAAAGAAATACAATTTAAAAGTGGTTTATGTTTAAATAAACAATCAAAGGTGATCCATATCGAATGACCCTATTTTAAAGGCGGCTCTAGTTCTAATGTTAATGCTCAAAATTCCTTTACAAGAGTTGACTTGAATACTTTTTTGGCTGATTCTCGAGTGCGACCAAAAATTAAAAGTTATCATCCAAATAATCAAGATGCGAGGGAAGATCATATCTTTAAAAACCCTTATCAACCTCATAATCATAATTTTCAACATCGTAATCATAATTTTGATAAAGATAAATTTGATAGGGTTACTAACGATGTAATTATGTACTTTTTCAAAATATGAGAACCCGTCAGAACATTTGTAAATTTCTAAATTATTAATAATACAAGTGTTAAGCTCGTGCTGCATGGGTGGATTTTTTGACTAAAGTTAAGTGAGGGATAAATTTGAGGAATTAAAATAATTTAGAGGAAAATTTACAATTATCATGACTTGCGTGTAAATTTAAAATGCATACAATTTGGGGTAATGTATAGAAAAATTCAAAACTAAAATATGAGAAAATTTTAGTAAATCCCAAATTAGTTTTGGTGTTTAGAACTAAATCTCTAATATCTTTGAAACTCTGAATAAACCCTAATATCTTTTGGCAAAACCCTCAAAATTAACATCATTAATTTATGATCGCTAAATGACCAAAATACCCCCAATATATTTTGGAGGAAATTTCAATAAGTTTTATACTTTGTCACTTAATCCCCAAGAACCTCGGCAAAAACTCTTAATAATGTATGTTTATAATTTTTAAAATTTTTGAGAGGTTTGTTTGTAATATTTAGATTTTTAAGTGGTCGCTTATAATTTTTAAAATTTTAAAGGGTGTTTGTCGAGGTTGTTGTTAACTTGACAAGAATTAATTGCGATCGGGCAACTTTGAGGACCCACCATCCTATTGAAGAGGATGAGAAGGTTAATCGTCGAGAGGTTTAGTGTTAACATTACAGTTGGAGAATTTGTCGAGGTGGTTATTAACGTGATAAGAATTAGTTACGATCGGAGCAACTTTGAGGACCCACCATCCTATTGAAGAGAATGAGAAGGTTGATCGTCGAGGTTTAGTGTTAACATTACAGTTGGAGAATTTGTCGAGGTGGTTATTAACGTGATAAGAATTAGTTACGATCGGAGCAACTTTGAGGACCCACCATCCTATTGAAGAGAATGAGAAGGTTGATCGTCGAGGTTTAGTGTTAACATTACAGTTGGAGAATTTGTCGAGAGGTGGTTGTTAACATGATAATTTGGTGGGCCTATCGTCCTGTTGAAAAGAATCGACGGGAGAAATGTGATCTTGGTCCTAACTGTTTAATGACCAGGTGGGCGTGGGAGTACCGTAGACCGTTCAAAGTCTTAGCGTTTTCTCCTGAAAAGTGGTCCCCTTGTTCATGGAAGGAATCGAAGAGGGGGGTTACGTTATTGGTCTATAACTGTAAGAAGTTTCGACCAAGTCAGGGTAAGGAACAGTTTAGCCTCATGCACTAGTTGGAGGTCAGGGAGCAGTTTAGCCTCGTATACCAGTCGGAGGTTGGGAAGGAGCAGTTTATACTCATATACTTGTCGGATTATTACAGTTGTAGGAAGACTATGGGTAGTACTTCTTCAGGAATTTGCCATTGATGGGCATCATGATCTTGTCGCCGTTTGGCTTGATGAGGCGATAGGCTCCGTTTAAATAGACTGTCTCTATCACGAATGGACCTTCCCATTTGGGCTGGAATTTCCCTTTCTTCTTGGAGTTGAGGATCATTGGCCGTCGGACGGCTAGGACCAACTCCCCTTTCTGGAAAGACTGGTCTTTGACCTTCTTATCGAAAGCCTTAGAGATCCGGGCTTGATAAAACTCGATGTGCTGTTGAGCTTCAAGCCGCTTCTCATCTAACGCCTCTAGTTTCGCGAGACGCTGCCGATGATTCTCCTCAATCGACATCCCTGTTGTAAGTGCGATGCGCAAGGATGGGATCTGAATCTCAAGTGGTAATACGGCTTCGCAACCGTATACTAACGAATAAGGCATGGTCTTGGAGTCTGGGGTAGTGATGATCGTATAAGCTTTCGACTTTTCATCCCAATCGCGCTTGCTCTGGGACGTTAGTTTAGTCAGGATCTTGATGATCGTCTTGTTGAAGGCTTTGGCTAAGCCGTTGGCTGATGGGTTGTAAGCCGTGGTCGATAGGTTCTGTATTCTGAACTTGTCACAGAACCGAGTGAACGCGAGACTAACGAACTGCGGTCCGTTGTCATAGATGATGCGCCTCGGGACGCCATACCGGTATATGATATGGTGTTTGATGAACCTTATCACACTACTGGTCTTGACTTCTCACAAGGGGACTGCTTCGGCCCATTTAGAAAAGTAGTCGGTTATCGCTAAGATGAAGCGATGCCCCTTTGCTGATGGCGGAGATATTGGCCCGACGACATTCATGCCCCATGTTTCGAATGGCCATGAGGTTGCTGTCGGATGCAGGTCCTCTGGCAGTTGCCGTATGTAATTAGCGTGGATCTGACACGCGTGGCAGCGCTTGGCATGAGCAACATCATCACTGATCATCTTGGGCCAATAATAGCCTATTCTCCGTAGGCGGTCCCAAAGTTTGGGTCCCGGTTGGTGGGCATCGCAGGTACCATCATGGGCTTCCCGTAAAGCCTCCTGTGCTTCTGTCGGTGTGAGACATCGAAGCAGCATGCCGTCATACGACCTTCGATATAATGTCTTCGTTATCGAGTCGAAGTAAAATCTTGGTGCGCGTCTGAGAACAGAATCTCGCTCCTTAAGGTCTTCGGGTAGTATACCGTATAAGACGTAGTCGATGATCGGAAATGCCAGCCTCTTGGCTCCAGTTGGCTTGTGCCCTGGTGAGCTGTGTTCACCTCTGGGGCGTATTCTGGTTGAAAGAGTCGTCGGCTCGCAATGGTGACGTGTTGGCTCGTCCCTGGTGGTTGAGCCAAGTTACCTGCCAACGAAGCTAAGGCATCTGCGTGCGTGTTCTTGGAACAGAGCACATGTTTGATGCGGAAACTATCGAACGACTTGGCTAGTTTGATAGCCGCTAGGTGACATGGGATCAAATCATTGTTTCTGACTTCATATTCTCCCGTCATCTGTCTGACGATAAGCTGAGAATCGCCATAAGCCTCGAGGTGTTTCACTTCCATCTCCTTGGCCAGGTTGAGTCCGATGAGTATCGCGTTGTACTCAGCCACATTGTTGGAAAATGGCTCTGTTAGAGAGAAGGCTTGGGGTAATACATGGTCTTGTGGTGAGACCAAAACCACCCCCACTCCTACAATGATAGACCCGTTGGTCCCTACTCGAGATGCGCCATCAAAGTATAGCCGCCAGATCTCTTCTTGTGAGGTTGTGTTGACCTCGTGGGTTTCATCTGGCATGTCTTTGAACAACTCCGTGTTTGACCCGAGCGAGTGGCTGGCCATGAGTGTAGGCGGGAAAAATCGCCAACCCCGCCAGGCAAAGGGATGAACTCGCTTGCACGAGCTCAACACAGCTTATTGGATGAGCTCGCCTAGAGCTCAACTGCCGCCTGTTTGACGAGCTCGCCCGCATGAGGTCGTCCCACTCGTTGAGCTTGCCTGCAAGAGCTCAACTATCTCCTGTTTGACGAGCTCGCCCGCACGAGGTCATCCCACTCATTAAGCTCGCCTGCAAGAGCTCAACTATCTCCTGTTTGACGAGCTCACCCGCACGAGGTTGTCCCACTCGTTGAGCTCGCCTGCAAGAGCTCAACAATCTCCTGTTTGACGAGCTCGCCCGCACGAGGTCGTTCCACTCGTTGAGCTCGCCCGCATGAGTTTAACATCGCCTGAGTTTAACCCCGCATGTGTGCCAAGCACGCCTGCAAGGGGTTCGCCTGCACAACGAACACCAGCTCACACGTTAGAGGGGCCCGCCAGTTAGCCCCGCTTGTTCGGCAAGCTTCGCTGAGCATTCAAAAGGCTCGCCGCCCACCCACTTTTCACGCCCCGATTAATGATGAGGCATGGTTCTCATTACCTCTATAGTGATCACATCCCATAGCTAGAGGGCATGGTGCTACTCACCCATTAGTGGTCACATCCCACGCCTAGAGGAAGACATGGTGCCCCTTACCCATCAATGGTCACATCCCACGCCTAGAGGAAGACATGGTGCCCCTTACCCATCAATGGTCACATCCCACAAGTCAAAGGGGTGGCCACTTGTTTGGCAAGCTTGCTCGTTAAATGAACTTCGCCTACACAAGTTCAACGGCGCTGCGTGCCGTTAGCTGCCGAATCAAGCACGCCGCAAGGGGTTCGCTCGCACAACGAACACCACCACACGCTAGAGGGGCCCGCCAGCTAGCCCCGCTTGTTCGACAAGCTTCGCTGAGCATTCAAAAGGCTCGCCTGCCCACCCACTTTTCACGCCCTGGGTAATGATGAGGCATGGCTCTCATTACCTCATCAGTGGTCACATCCCACAGCTAGAGGAAGACATGGTGCCCCTTACCCATCAATGGTCACATCCCACAAGTCAAAGGGGTGGCCACTTGTTCGGCAAGCTTGCTTGTTAAATGAACTCGCCTACACAAGTTCAACCGCGCCTGCGTGCTTCATTCGCCACAAATAAGAACGCTCGCAAGGGGCCCACCAGTTGACCCCACCTATAAATCAAGCATGACCGCAAGGCTCGCCAGCTTGACCCGCTTGTTCGACAAGCTTCGCTGAGCATTCAAAAGGCTCGCCGCCCACCCACTTTTCACGCCCCGATTAATGATGAGGCATGGCTCTCATTACCTCATCGATGGTCATATCCCACGCCTAGAGGAAGACATGGTGCCCCTTACCCATCAATGGTCACATCCACAAGTCAAAGGGGTGGCCACTTGTTCGGCAAGCTTGCTTGTTAAATAAACTCGCCTACACAAGTTCAACCGCGCCTGCGTGCTTCATTCGCCTGCGAAATAAGAACGCCTGCAAGGGGCCCACCAGTTGACCCCACCTATAAATCAAGCATGACTGCAAGGGGCTCGCCAGTTAACCCCGCTTGTTCGACAAGCTCACCTGCAAGCTCGCCTGAGCATTCAAAAGGCTCGCCTGCCCACCCACTTTTCATGCCTTGGATAATGATGAGCCATGGCTCTCATTACCTCATCAGTGGTCATATCCCACAGCTAGAGGAAGCCATGGTGCCTTACCCATCAATGGTCATATCCCACAAGTCAAAGGTGGCTACTTGTTTGGCAAGCTTGCTCGTTAAATGAACTTCGCCTACACAAGTTCAACGGCGCTGCGTGCTTCATTCGCCACAAATAAGAACGCTCGCAAGGGGCCCACCAGTTGACCCCACCTATAAATCAAGCATGACCGCAAGGCTCGCCAGCTTGACCCCACCTATAAATCAAGCATGACCGCAAGGCTCGCCAGCTTGACCCCGCTTGTTCAAGAAGCTCGCTGAGCATTCAAAAGGCTCGCCGCCCACCCACTTTTCACGCCCCGATTAATGATGAGGCATGGCTCTCATTACCTCATCGATGGTCATATCCCACGCCTAGAGGAAGACATGGTGCCCCTTACCCATCAATGGTCACATCCCACAAGTCAAAGGTGGCTACTTGTTTGGCAAGCTTGCTCGTTAAATGAACTTCGCCTACACAAGTTCAACGGCGCTGCGTGCTTCATTCGCCACAAATAAGAACGCTCGCAAGGGGCCCACCAGTTGACCCCACCTATAAATCAAGCATGACCGCAAGGCTCGCCAGCTTGACCCCGCTTGTTCAGCAAGCTCGCCTGAGCATTCAAAAGGCTCGCCTGCCCACCCACTTTTCACGCCCTGGGTAATGATGAGGCATGGCTCTCATTACCTCATCAGTGGTCACATCCCACAGCTAGAGGAAGACATGGTGCCCCTTACCCATCAATGGTCACATCCCACAAGTCAAAGGGGTGGCCACTTGTTCGGCAAGCTTGCTTGTTAAATGAACTCGCCTACACAAGTTCAACCGCGCCTGCGTGCTTCATTCGCCTGCGAAATAAGAACGCCCGCAAGGGGCCCACCAGTTGACCCCACCTATAAATCAAGCATGACTGCAAGGGGCTCGCCAGTTAACCCCGCTTGTTCGACAAGCTCACCTGCAAGCTCGCCTGAGCATTCAAAAGGCTCGCCTGCCCACCCACTTTTCATGCCCTGGATAATGATGAGCCATGGCTCTCATTACCTCATCAGTGGTCATATCCCACAGCTAGAGGAAGCCATGGTGCCCCTTACCCATCAATGGTCATATCCCACAAGTCAAAGGGGTGGCCTATCCCATCCCTTTGCCTATTTATAAGCCTCCTTGGCAACAAGAGAGGGGGCGAATTACTGCTGGAGAGAAGGGGCGGCTAAAGAGTTACTCTCTTGCTCCATTAGCTCAGCTTAAGCAAAAACTTAGATTATTGAAGTAAACTCTATCTGAATCCTCAGATTTGGAGGCTCTTGAGCTCTTTGCAAACTCTTGCATTGTAGCTCATCCAAGCAAGCTCGGGTAGAACTGAACTCAATCGCGCCGGAGCTTTTACTGCGTACTAAAGCTCGACCGTAATGTCGATCGGATCGTCCAAGGGAAGCAAACTCGACTCGAGCATCGAGGGAGGCATCCTACCGCCACCGACGAACCCACGTAAAACAAGAAGGGCCTTCTCTTCGCTTCTGTTGTAAAAAGCAATTCTTGATTTGTAAACAAGCAATTCAACCAATACAAATCCGAGAGGAGATTTTTTACACCAAACAGAGGATGGCGACCACAGTGGGAGAAACAGTTTCCTCAACCGAGATGGTGGTGGCACAATTCGATGACATTGCGGAAGGGACGACAGTCGAGTCCCTCGTGATCGAGTTCGAGGAGTACTTATCTTCATCCTCCTCTAGCGGCAGTGCATCTCGCAAGTGCTACAGAGTCGCACGTGTGGTCCAGCCCCAAGTGATGGAGGCAACCATGCTTGAGAGCTCTGCCCGGGCAAACACAGGGGGTTCTGTTCCCCCCGAGGTAGTTGAGGCCGACCATAAGACCAAGCACGGGTGCGAGGTTCCTAATTCTAGTGAACTGCGCAAATCAGGCGAGCCCACCTACTCAGGCGGGCTTCGCTCCATTAGCCAAGTTTCCAATTCTGGCGAACTTCGCAAATCCGACGAGCTCAACAATACAGACGAAGTTCCCAATTCTGGCAAACTTTGTAAATCTAGCGAACTCTGTAGTTCAGGTGGGTTTCATAAAATGGGCGGACTTCACCAAGCTCGCCTAACAGCCCAACTTCGTCCGCAGTCGACCTTCGCCAAAGACAAAGCAAAGAGCGGATGCCTACTCCTCACACGCCTTCGATTCCTCATCCGTGTCATCCGGAGGAGCGCCATCTTTGGGTCATAATCCAAGAGACAAAAGACTTGACGAGCTTCAAAGTCAACTCGACGCCTTTGAAGCTCGAAGAGCATGAACAAGCCGGGGTGGTCGACTATATCCAATTGAATGGGATACGGTCCCCTACAGGCAAAGTTCGAGCCATCGACCTCCGCCAGCTCGATGGCAAGGGTTCTCGCACTCAACACATTTACTACTTCCGTGCACAACCGACACATAATGGGAAGCGATCCCATTATGACTCGGTCATTCATTGGCACCCTCAAGGGGTTGCTTTTGAATGGTTTCGCAGATTGGAACCTCGGGTCCATCATTTCTTTGGAAGGACATGGAAAGGTTCTTCATGGCCGATTCTTCGACGATGACACGTAAGTATCTATGGCAACCCTGCTAGCTATAAAACAGAGGAAGACAGAGTCTGTAAGCAACTTTGTTAAGAGATTCAGGAATCAATCGCCGCGTCTGCGGATCGATTTTCACCACTCTCATCGAGATGTGCCGGAATAATCTCTCCATCAATATTTTATCTAATATGGGCGCTGTCGTAGCTCACTCGTGGAAAGACTTAACCCGCCAAGGAGAACAAGTCGAGAGTGTGCTCAAGCGTATGGAGGTTGAAGAGCTATTTGAATTTCGAGGAGGTGACGACCAAGATACATTGGTGGTGGCAACCGCTTCCTCATCAAAACTCTTTTCAAGTCAGAGGGGTGGTGCCTCAAAGTAAAATAAGCCCCTGATAGCATCTGCAGAGCTCACCAACTCGGAACCAAGCTATGGGACCGACTGTGAAGACTTGGCTACAATCGGCAAAAGATGATCGTTGATGCTTATATGCATCAATCGCCGGAGGACCAAAGATCCGACGGTAAATTCTTGAAGAAGTACTACGTAGTCTTCTTTCAAACTCCCACTAAGTTATCATGTTAACAATCACCTCGATAGTTCCTTCAAATTTCCCGCCGGTCCTCTTCAACAGATGGTGGGTCCTCAAAGTTGCCCGATCGCAACTAATTCTTGTCGGGTTAACAATCACCTCGGCAAATCAACTTACTAATCCTCTTCAATGGGATGGTAAGTCCTCAAAGTCGCCCCGACGCGACAATCCTATCATGTTAACAATCACCTCGGCAAATCAACTTACTAATCCTCTTCAATGGGATGGTAAGTCCTCAAAGTCGCCCCGACGCGACAATCCTATCATGTTAACAATCACCTCGATAGTTCCTTCAAATTTCCCCGCCGGTCCTCTTCAACAGATGGTGGGTCCTCAAAGTTGCCCGATCGCAACTAATTCTTGTCGGGTTAACAATCACCTCGGCAAATCAACTTACTAATCCTCTTCAATGGGATGGTAAGTCCTCAAAGTCGCCCCGACGCGACAATCCTATCATGTTAACAATCACCTCGATAGTTCCTTCAAATTTCCCCGGTCCTCTTCAACAGATGGTGGGTCCTCAAAGTTGCACATGACCGACATCTCGGATGAAATATCCAGGAGATTCGACGAGCAACAAGCAACCATCAACTCTATGAAAGAGATGTTGGAGCAGCTTCTGAGCAAGAAGAGGAAGAAGAAAAGGAGGACTTCGCGGACTTTGTAGAAATCCTCAAAGCGCAAAGAGCGGATGCCTACTCCTCACACGTCTTCTGATTCCTCATCCGTGTCATCTGGAGGAGCGTCATCTTTGGGTCATAATCCAAGAGACAAAAGACTTGACGAGCTTCAAAGTCAACTCGACGCCTTGAAGCTCTGGAAGAGCATGAACAAGCTGGGGGTGGTCAGACTATATCCAATTGAATGGGATACGGTCCCCTACCCGGCAAAGTTCGAGCCACTGGACCTCCAGCAGTTCGATGGCAAGGGTTCTCGTACCCAACACATTTACTACTTCCAGGCACAAACTGGACACATAATGGGAAACGATCCCATTATGACTCGGTCATTCATTGGCACCCTCAAGGGGGTTGCTTTTGAATGGTTTCGCAGATTGGAACCTGGGTCCATCATTTGCTGGAAGGACATGGAAAGGTTCTTCATGGCCAGATTCTTCGACGATGACACAGAAGTATCTATGGCAACCCTGCTAGCTATAAAACAGAGGAAGACAGAGTCTGTAAGCAACTTTGTTAAGAGATTCAGGAATCAATCGCTGCGTGCCCGTGATCAGATTTTCGACCACTCTCATCGAGATGTGCCGGAATAATCTCTCCATCAATATTTTATCTAATATGGGCGCTGTCGTAGCTCACTCGTGGAAAGACTTAACCCGCCAAGGAGAACAAGTCGAGAGTGTGCTCAAGCGTATGGAGGTTGAAG
Source organism: Asparagus setaceus (assembly GCA_012295165.1). Classification (NCBI taxonomy): domain Eukaryota; kingdom Viridiplantae; phylum Streptophyta; class Magnoliopsida; order Asparagales; family Asparagaceae; genus Asparagus; species Asparagus setaceus. The sequence continues at coordinate 34,123,878 of CM022702.1, forward strand.
AGCTATTTGAATTTCGAGGAGGTGACGACCAAGATACATTGGTGGTGGCAACCGCTTCCTCATCAAAACTCTTTTCAAGTCAGAGGGGTGGTGCCTCAAAGTAAAATAAGCCCCTGATAGCATCTGCAGAGCTCACCAACTCGGAACCAAGCTATGGGACCGACTGTGAAGACTTGGCTACAATCGGCAAAAGATGATCGTTGATGCTTATATGCATCAATCGCCGGAGGACCAGCATCCGACGGTAAATTCTTGAAGAAGTACTACCTGTAGTCTTCTTTCAAACTCCCACTAAGTTATCATGTTAACAGTCATATCTGATAACTAATTTCCTCCAAATTCCCTCGCCAATCCTCGTCAATAGGATGGCGGGTCCCCAAAACTATCATGTTAACAATCACCTCTGATAGTTCCCTTCAAATTTCCCCCGCCGGTCCTCTTCAACAGGACGCCGGAATCACTCCCCACTGTCATGTTAACACTAAACCTCTGACGATCAACCTTCTCATCCTCTTCAACAGGATGGTGGGTCCTCAAAGTTGCCCCGATCGCAACTAATTCTTGTCGGGTTAACAATCACCTCTGGCAAATCAACTTACTAATCCTCTTCAAAAGGATGGTAAGTCCTCAAAGTCACTCCGATCGCGACAATCCTGTCATGTTAATATTACACCTCTGACAAATCAACTTACTAATCCTCTTCAATGGGATGGTAAGTCCTCAAAGTCGTCCCGATCGCGACAATCCTATCATGTTAACAATCACCTCTGATAGTCCGCACCGTCATTCCCACAAATGACACCGCCGACGGGCCGCCACACTCGACGCCCCCGAACGGCTCGATCCTTTTCTCAGACATTCTAATTATGTTAGAATGATCGATGGGTAGTAGCCTATCATGCGATGAGCTACTATATCAATCAATCGTCACACCCATACGTCCCTGAACGATTTGATTATCCTAACACCGTCAATGGTGTTGTTCGTCGATGTCGGCCTACCAAGCGATGTTCCCCTTCGACATTCCAGCCACTCTCGCGAGTGACCGGTGAGCCCAGGCTAAGCTATTGCGATCAACAACACGGCCTAACCTAATTACAACTTAACAGTTATAGTTATCCCAACCCGACGTCTCACACGATTAAGGGTAGAGAAGAAATTTTAGTGTTAAGTCTAAAAGAAACTTCTCGACAACGCATCATACTGAGGGGAATAGTATGGCTAGCCCGATTCAAATGGTAATTAATAAAGGCAAATCAAATTCGTTGATAGCTGGGGGTTTGTTAAAAATCCTATGTGGCAATCATTAGATGTGAGTGAAGAGTTTATGTTTACCGAGCTCATTGGAAGGTTCCTCGCACCGTTTGAATGGTGATCATGTTGCAAGTCTTCATATCCAAAGTGTTCCGCACTCAGAGTCGAAAAGTTTTGTTTGATTGACTTTGAGAAAAAGATTACAATCACACTCTCTCGACATGCAGGAAGAGGAGGTTGATTTGACTCCTCTTTGTATGGGTTCTTGGTGGCGAAAGAAGGCTTCACTCAATGCTCACGAGATCCGCTCGCTGACGACAAGACAAGGTTGTTGATGATTGATGAAGAACTCAATCTCTCTTGCGCGCAAGTGCTGGGTTTTCCCAAAAGTTCCAAAAGTCCCTTCCTAATAGCTGCTCACGGCTATTTATTGGGCTTTAAGCATGTAACCATCATGCTAAAATTGTGGAGACGGGTTAGTGGGTATAACCGATGCCCACCATTTAACCCACGGGTTATCGTGGCTTTAGTGGCCTTCGTGGTCGCTGGCTTTGCCGTTATGGCGAAGCCGAGCTTCGTTAAATGACGAAGCCGCTTCATTGATCGGTCAACCGAGGTTCGCTACCGAGTGAACTTCGGTTTGATAACGAAGCCACAAGGCTTAACCTCGCTGAATGGCGAGGTTCATCGCCGCACGCCAACCTCGCTGAATGGCGAGGTTCATCGCCGCACGCCAACCTCGCTGAATGGCGAGGTTCATCGCCGCACGCCAACCTCTGCTGAATGTCGAGGTTCATCGCCGCACGCCAACCTCGCTGAATGGCGAGGTTCATCGCCGCACGCCAACCTCGCTGAATGGCGAGGTTCATCGCCGCACGCCAACCTCGCTGAATGGCGAGGTTCATCGCCGCACGCCAACCTCGCTGAATGGCGAGGTTCATCGCCGCACGCCAACCTCTGCTGAATGTCGAGGTTCATCGCCGCACGCCAACCTCGCTGAATGGCGAGGTTCATCGCCGCACGCCAACCCTGCTGAATGGCGCAGGTTCATCGCCGCACGCCAACCTCGCTGAATGGCGAGGTTCATCGCCGCACGCCAACCTCGCTGAATGGCGAGGTTCATCGCCGCACGCCAACCCTGCTGAATGGCGAGGTTCATCGCCGCACGCCAACCTCTGCTGAATGGCGAGGTTCATCGCCGCACGCCAACCTCGCTGAATGGCGAGGTTCATCGCCGTAGGCTAACCTCTACCGGATGCATTTATGCATTTTGGTTGATAACGAAGCCACAAGGCTTAACCTCGCTGAATGGCGAGGTTCATCGCCGCACGCCAACCTCTGCTGAATGTCGAGGCTCACTATCGTAGGCTAACCTCGCTGAATGGCGAGGTTCATCGCCGCACGCCAACCTCGCTGAATGGCGAGGTTCATCGCCGCACGCCAACCTCGCTGAATGGCGAGGTTCATCGCCGCACGCCAACCTCTGCTGAATGGCGCAGGTTCATCGCCGCACGCCAACCTCTGCTGAATGGCGCAGGTTCATCGCCGCACGCCAACCTCTGCTGAATGGCGCAGGTTCATCGCCGCACGCCAACCTCTGCTGAATGTCGAGGTTCATCGCTGCACGCCAACCTCTGCTGAATGTCGAGGTTCATCGCCGCACGCCAACCCTGCTGAATGGCGCAGGTTCATCGCCGCACGCCAACCTCGCTGAATGGCGAGGTTCATCGCCGCACGCCAACCTCGCTGAATGGCGAGGTTCATCGCCGTAGGCTAACCTCGCCCGACAAGAGGGTTTCACGCTTGGCGGACCTCGTCGAATGGAGAACTTCGCCAAACTTTGATGTTGTGGGCGCAGCCTCGCCAAACTTTGATGTTGTGGGCGCAGCCTCACAAACTTAAGTGTTGTGGGCTAATCTCATCATATGACCGCTGAGCTTCGCTCGTGGTGAGCCTCGCTACGCATTGAACTCCTCGTAACCTCAGATAGCCGAAAGCCTTTGAACGAAGTCTTGTTTTGAAGTTTATATGGTCCACCGCCTCTACCAAATAGCCTCGCTTTGAAGCTTTAACAACTAGGGTGCTCGTGACCCTCGCCAGAGGATTTTTGACTGCCACAAGACCCTTCAAAGTTTTCGACTTGAATCAGTTGTGTGGGTCCGAATACTTTGAATTTTTCTAATAGCTATTGGCGAACTTCGTGACTCCAACCTCGCCAGAGTTCGATATGAGGGCAAGGCCATTTAACCTCGCGACTCACCGACCCTTGGCGTTTCGTTTCGATTTCTCTTTAAATCCGCATCCACGCGGCAAATTAGGGATTAGACCCTTTCGAAAGTGACTTGTCACATCCTCAGATCTCGCCCGCAGATCTCGTGATCGATGATCACGAGAGATCCGGGCCAGATATCTCTGGGCCGGGCCAGTTCTTCGAGACCCTATATATGACAAATAAAGGCCGCAGAAAGTTCCCCATCGCCATCTTCCTCAAGCCACAAATTTAGATCACCGAATCCTCCTTGACGCCAAGCAATGGCCCCAAAACCGCATCGGCAAGGCAAAGCCCGCTGGGACTTCGCTCGCTTCCACCGCCCGCCACGTAAAGGCGAAGAGCATCGCCGCCAAAGCATGACTTTTAAGATCCGCCAGAGTTAATTTTACGACTTGATTTTCACTGAGATGAGATTGCTCTCCAAGATCATATCTTTCTAACTCAAGGCTAGCGGTTTTGATGAGGCTTGCCTCATTTGGCTTGATAAACCTCATCGAGGTTCTGATCTCCCGCATCCCCATAGGGTCTCATGAAACTCACCGCTTGCAGGTTTGATTATTTTAGATGAAGCTCGCTTCGCCGAAGTCTCGCCTTTTGAATGATGAGTCTTGTTTAGCGAGGCTCGCCTTCTTGTGGGATGGGTCTCGCTTGGCGCAGGCTCGCTTGTTGGATGAGCCTCGCTTGGCGAGGCTCGCTCGAAAGATGAGTCTCGCTTGGCGAGGCTCGCTTTGTTTGGTGAGTCTCGCTTGGCGAGGTTCGCTCGAGAGATGAGTCTCGCTTGGCGAGGCTCGCTCGAAAGATGAGTCTCGCTTGGCGCAGGCTCGCTTGTTGGATGAGCCTCGCTTGGCGAGGTTCGCTTGTCCGGCGGTTCGCCTATTGATGACGGTTCGCTCTGCTTGACGAGGTTCGCTTCTTCGGAGTGACTTTGTCCTTTGAAGTGGCGATTTGAACCTCGAGACTAACTTCTTCTTCTCTTTGTGTAGTTGAGCATCCTTCTACCCCCATTCCTCAACGGGTTCTTTTGGAGCAAATGGTGCTCAAGAGGCGTAACCCGATTTCTCTCCCTCTTGTGAACGCTCCTCGCATTTGTGGACGAATCAAGAGGAGTTGAGACTTCTTCAACCTTCAACATCCACCTTCAGCGCTGGATTACGGATGCCCCTTTGGAGTCTCTAACCGACCGATCGCAAAGCCTCGCCTTTCGCTTGGAGATGATAATCAAGATCCGTGACTGTTGGACTTGGGTTCGCATAAGTGGCTCCGAGTGGTAAACTCACGCTACATGTTCTTGCCCGCAATGGAACGGGATTGCTCATCGACCTCCTTAAGAGCCGCTTCTAATCCTCTAAGATGAATTGGGATCTAACCCCTACTCAAGATGGAGTGATGTGTGGTCACTTCTCTCTGGTGGTGCACGTGGACCGCCATGGTCATCATGTAACCGGTCTACAACCCGGCTTTTCCAGAGGGAGCTTCCTCGCTGGCAATCACCGCGCGCCAACACCTTTGGTCGTGCTTTCCATAAGGCTGAGGGGCAATTCCCGCCAAGGATTTCCTGACTCGGTTGGTCTCGATGGGGTTCTTCGCAATGGTGGCCTCGATCACCGAATACATTCTAGAAGAGTATCGTGATGAATTGGAGAGGTTTGGCCTTAGGGCTCCTATCGTGGCAACTCAACCGGGCTTGAGGAACAATTCTCAACAGCTTTTAGGATTTTGGAATTGTATAATCCTCGATACTCATACCTTCTTCACCCGCATCTTTAATTGGGGATTGCTTTGCACGAGATGGCCGAGGTTTCGGCTACCTCATGGAAGGTATCCGCACGAGGAGTACATCCCGGTATAAAGAGTCGATGGATTTGAAAAGATCACCCCAAGTAGTGGAGACCTATTGGGAAGTGATTTGCCACTATTATATTTGCACATGTAGGCACTACTGCGGCCGATAAGAAGGGGAAAAGTTCATTAGTCATAATATTTGGGCCCACTACCCTTTGAAGGGTCGGATGATAAGGAAGGTATTGTGGTGCCCCCGGTCCTCTTTGAGGCGGTAAATTGTCACGCTTGTGCTTGACAACCTTCCACTTTCTTATGTGACTTCCACAGACGAGCATGGCTTCCTACAGGATGACGCTTGACACTTATATTTATCGAGCGGGAGCCGATTTCTTCCAAGGCGGTGCTAGCAAGCTACCTCATGTTGTGGCTTAAACATATCGCCGCCTCACGGCAGCCTTTGATTCATTAGGACCTGAGGTGATTTTCCTTGCCGCTTGCTTAGCACACGGGCCAATATGCACTTCTTCCTCGCCATGATTGCCCGTGATTCACTACGGATTGGCTGCCTTTGCTATACCTTACGCCATGGTGTTGAGAACCCAAGGGTGGAATTACCGTGACGCCTATCTTATGGCGTGGTTCGTCATGCACCGCCCTACTCTCATGGGTACACCTTCGCTTCCTATAGAAGGACAAATCACTCTTTCATCCGTGAGGCTAGAGAACGCCGATTGACCAAACATTACATGGCTTCAAGGCGGCGCGCCTCCCGACTATAAGAGTTATTCTTTAACCGTGCCTTCTCATTTTCCCCGAGTCACTATGGACAAGCTTTGGTGGATGAACCTAATGCTCGTGGTTATACCACTTTGTCACTTGGTCGCTTCCTATGGCTCATGAGCATCCCACGGTATTTTATCTTCCATTTCGGTCCTATATGCATTGAGCCTTATCTACCCCGCCGCTTGCCCGCCGCTTGGGTATGATCAATCAGACGCTGGTAATCCCAGCTTCAATTACAACCGACGGCCGCGCTTAGTCGGGAGCCGTGGCTTGGTATCGATCGCTGTCGGTGGCACGGTGCTCATTTTTCTTCCGCAACGACCCTCAATCCCGGACGACGCTCACAGATTGCAAATGGCATTGCATGGCAAACGCCAAATTCCGTGCTTCAACATCAACTCTTCCGGCTACGCATTGATTCGGGCCGCTATAGGGAAGGCCGACTTCAACGAGGAGCCGATTCGACTAAAGGAGTATTTGCACGCCGAGACGGATGCCGAACCGCTAAACCCCAAGTTGGTGTGGAGCCCTCACGCCAATCCGGCCCTCATGGGACCCGTGAGCCATCACGCCAACCCAGCCCACATGAGACCCAAAGGATATAGATGAAGCTCTAGATGAGTACGGTAGCAACATGCCTTCTTCTCACGGTGTTGAAGAAACTCCCTGGTTGAACCTCAGACGAGGCACCTAGAGATTTCGCCCTTTGGAGAACCATCTAACATATTCCGAAGATCCTCTTGAAAGCTCTACCTCGCCACCTGTTGAGCTGTGGCCCCAAGAAGCCACCCACACTTCAGAGTCTGGAGGAAGCCAAGCTTTGTGCCAACAAATCAAGGATCTAAAGACCGTGGCCCCTGGCCCAAGCGTAGTCAAGCGGGTGAGGAGAGAAGCCTTGATTGAAGCCGCCGCCACCGAGCCCCATTATCAAGGCCCTCCCCGATGCCGCCAAGAGTATGCTTGATGATGCCAAGAGTCTCCTGGTTGCCGCCGCTTCGAGTCAACCTGTGACCCAAGACGATACAAAGAATCCCCGCCATGGCAGCTCGACCCCACTGCTTTGACTGCCGCCACCACCCTTCAATTGATGTCCCGCCAATCCCGCCCTCGCTTGTCCGCCGGTCTCAAATCCTTCACTGGTACCCCTCTTCTTTTGACTTGTCGAAGACTACGGGTATCTATGATTCGCCATAATTTCCTCACCATCCTAAAAGAATCTCCCCGCCAAGTGTTGGAGCGCAGGGGACTTTGCCGAATCAAGGCCGCTTTTGGAACCCTCCCGATGTGATGCGAGCTCGACTAACGCCAGCCTACGCTTTACCAACCTATTTGGTATAGGCAGAGACCCTTTTCAACAAATGGCAGAGACAAATGCGGACCTCTTTCATTCTATGATTGAGGATCGTGCCATGCGGCTTAGAAGAATAAGAGATGATACTCAATTTGAGCTCCAACGCCAAGTACTCAAAAGAAGCAGAGTATTAATCGCCTTTTGAGACGGCCGCCACTCAGATGATGAAAAGAAAAGGGTTGCTAGCACCGAAGCGTAACCAACAACTCCGGTTGACTCCTACTGTATCGCACTCATTGACATTCAAGCAAAATTGGCGAGGCGTAGTGGGCTAGCTACCGCTATCGAGAAACATCAAACTCGATAGCCCAATGTGCGCACACGAGGCCGTAGTGGAAGCCGAATCTAATGATCCGAAGGGCTAAGCCGCTGGAGCCAAATGCCCGTATTCTCTCGACATCTTCATAAACAAAGCGACGGAGGAGATCAAAGTCGCCACAAGGAAACTATGGTCAAGATTGCTTCCAGATCCGCCAAACTCTTGGGAACTTGTAATTCATGTACATCTTTAACTACATGATGAATAAAATTCCACTTTTTTGTGTTCACTCAAAATTTTGTTGCGACTTTGCATTTGTAACTGAATTTTAGCAAACTCCCGCCTATCAACGGACTTGATATGTCTTTACCAGCTGCCGCTTGAACTGACTAGCCATACTTTTCCCCTCAAGATGATGAGTTTTCGAGGAGGTTCTTTTAGGCTTAATGCTAAAATCTCCCTCTATCCTTAGCCGCTCAAGGCGCTGGATTAAAAGATAAGGACAACTCATCCGTAAACCACCCTCGAATAAAATAGTGTGGGAGTGATCAAATCATTCAATGACATAAAAGTGCCAACGATCGCGGACGTAAAGGAATCAAGTTGTTCGACATGAAAGTATAACAACCGCGGATTGTGAACAAAGTCATTTAGAGGAATGACCTTGTGGGAGTAGTTAAGTCATTCAAAGGACATAAAAGTATAACGACCGTGGTTGAAATAAAAGCACATCTCGTGGTAGGCTACCATCGTGAATAAAATAGTGTGGGAGTGATCAAATCATTCAATGACATAAAAGTATAACGATCGCGGATCGAAAGCGCCAAGTTGTTCGCTGACATGAAAGTATAACAACTTTGATTGTGAACAAAGTCATTTAAGGAAATGACTCGTAGTTAACCGAAGTCGCTCAAAGGACATAAGAGTATAACGACTATAATTGAATAGGAGCACATCGCATAGTAGGCCACTATTCGTGAGGGAGTTGATAGGGTGTATCACTTGGTTAACCACTATCTAACATAAAGTCACCGACAAGAGACGATATGGAAATGATCGTGTCGCTCAAAGGACATAAAAGTATAACGACCGTGGTTGAAATAAAAGCACATCTCGTGGTAGGCTACCATCGAATAAAACCGTATAGGAGTGATCAAATCATTCAATGACATAAAAGTATAACGATCGCGGATCGAAAGCGCCAAGTTGTTCGCTGACATGAAAGTATAACAACTTTGATTGTGAACAAAGTCATTTAAGGAAATGACTCGTAGTTAACCGAAGTCGCTCAAAGGACATAAGAGTATAACGACTATAATTGAATAGGAGCACATCGCATAGTAGGCCACTATTCGTGAGGGAGTTGATAGGGTGTATCACTTGGTTAACCACTATCTAACATAAAGTCACCGACAAGAGACGATATGGAAATGATCGTGTCGCTCAAAGGACATAAAAGTATAACGATCGCGGTTGAAATAAAAGCACATCTCGTGGTAGGCTACCATCGAATAAAACCGTATAGGAGTGATCAAATCATTCAATGACATAAAAGTATAACGATCGCGGATCGAAAGCGCCAAGTTGTTCGCTGACATGAAAGTATAACAACTTTGATTGTGAACAAAGTCATTTAAGGAAATGACTCGTAGTTAACCGAAGTCGCTCAAAGGACATAAGAGTATAACGACTATAATTGAATAGGAGCACATCGCATAGTAGGCCACTATTCGTGAGGGAGTTGATAGGGTGTATCACTTGGTTAACCACTATCTAACATAAAGTCACCGACAAGAGACGATATGGAAATGATCGTGTCGCTCAAAGGACATAAAAGTATAACGATCGCGGATCGAAAACAATCACATTGTTCGCTGGTGTGAAAGTATGACCACCGTGGATCAACATGAAGACACATCATTCGATAAATCAAAATTAGGTGACAGCAGCTGTTCACGGGAATTGAAACATTGGCTCATCGCTGAGTAAGCCCATAAGGGATGACTAACATCATTCGTATGAATAACAAACGCCGGAGAATTAGAATATTGGCGCATCACTTGGTAGGCCAAAGGTGGATATCGTAAAGATAAAATATTGACTTGGTAAGTCAATACTTAGAAACGATAAGATAATTGACTAGGGGTAATATTTCTTCAGAAACTTACCATTGATAGGCATCATGATTTTGTCGCCTTCTTGATTGGTTAGGCGGTACGCTCCATTCGAGTAGACCGACTCCACTACGAATGGTCCTTCCCATTTTGGTTCGAATTTCCCTTTCTTTTTGGAATTCAAAATCATTGGGCGTCGGACAGCGAGTACGAGGTCGCCTTCCTTGAAAATACGACACCGGACTTTCTTGTCAAATGCTTTAGAAATCCGGGTCTGGTACAACTCGATATGCTGTTGAGCTCAGAATCGCTTTTCATCCAAAGATTTCAAGTTCTTCAAGGCCGACGATGATTTTCTTCACCGCCATTCCAGTTGTTTAATGCTACTCGTAGTGACGGAATTTGAATCTCCATCGGTAAAATAGCTTCACAACCATAAACTAAAGCATATGGGGTGGTACCAATTGGTGTGCGAACCGTTGTACGGTAAGCCCACAAGCTTTGTCCCAACTTATCATCCCAATCCTTCTTATTTGAAGAGACCATCTTGGTGAGGATCTTGATGATCGCCTTATTAAAAGCTTCAACTTGTCCGCTTGCCGCAGATAATAAGTCGTTGATGCTAAATTCGATTCGAATTTATCACGTAATCGCGGAAAGCTGGATCGACAAATTGTGGACCATTGTCGGACAACTGCCTTGGCACACCATATCGGTATATGACGGATGTTTGACAAATTTGATCACATCAAGAGTCTTGACCATTCTCAATGGAATAGCTTCCGCCCATTTTGAGAAATAGTCGGTTATCGCCAATATGAAACAAAGGTCCTTTTGAAGAAGGTGGAGAGATGGGACCAACAATATCCATTCCCCACATTTCAAATGGCCGTGACGGGCGGTAGGATGCAAGTGTTCCGTGGTTGGTGAAGGTAATTAGCATGTATTTGGCATGCATGGCATCGCTTAGCGTGAGCCACGGCATCCTTACCATTGTCGGCCAATAATAACCGAAGCCCACGCACCGATCCCATAATTTAGGTCCGGCCGGTGTGCTCCACAAACACCGCCATGAGCTTTTTCAAGACTTGCTCGCTTCCTTAGTTGACGACATCGGGCAAGAACTCCATCATATGACCTTCTATACAAAGTCCAGAATTGGGAATCATAGTAAAATCTTGATGCTCGCCGATTTAATTGACTCTCTTTCTTTTATGTCTTCTGCAATATCCCATGCAAGACATAATTGATGATCGGCACCGCCAGCCCGGCTTCAAATGACTTAGGTTCGCTCTTCGACCGCTTGATCTGCAACGATATTTTGGTCGAAATAGTTGCCGACTAGACACACTAACCTCGCCGAGTAGCATTCTCGTATAGCGTATGCAAGAGACGCCAAGACCGCATAAGTATTTTGCAAACGGGTACATGATCAATGTAAAAGCTTTCAAAGGAGTCACTAAAGCTATGGCACCGTGATGATGAGGGATAAGGTCCTCGTGCGACTTCATACTCTCCTCTTAGTTGTTTAACGATTAGTCGCGGAATCCCCAAATGCTTCAAGATGTTTCACACCTATATGTTTGGCTATGTCGAGACCAATCAATAACGCATTGTACCGCTACGCTATTGGTACATGGTTCGATAGCGACACGTACCGTGGTATCACGTGGTTTTGGGGAGATATCAAGATTACCCCCACTCCGCTACAACGGGTCAATGGGTTGGTCGCTTCGCTGGTTCACAAAGAACAACCGCCATACCTGCTCCTTAGAGACCGATTAGCTTCATAAGGTTCATCGTGCATGTCTTGATATAATTCGACTTTCCCTTTCAATGGGTGGTTAGCCATAAGATCACACACGCCTTGACCCTTCATCGCCTTCGAGGTTTGAAGTGAATGTCGCATCGAGATAATAACAATGCCCATCTAGCCATTCACCATTCAACGCCAGCCGGGTCATGAATACCCGTGATAGGGTCAATTTTGGATATGACATGTATAGTCCGTCCCACGAGATAGTGCCGATCTTTGATGGCTAAGACCAAAGCCAAACATTCCTTCAATGGGAGGATATCGATATTCGCCCCGACAGCGCCCCACCGAGGTAATAGACCACTGCTCGCGGGCCATTGTCGCCGCCCCGTAAAAGACTCGCCAACGATACTCAGAAGCGGATGTAAATCGAAGGGCTTTCCCGATTTAGGTGCAACTAACACAGGGGATTAGAAAGATATGTCTTGATCTCTTGAATGCCTTAGGCAATCTTCATCCCAAACTAACGATACACCTTTCTTCATGAGCTTCGAGAATGGTTGACATTTCCGATAAATTGGAAATGAATCTGCGAATGTAAGCCAAACGCCCTTGGAGACCACGGCTCCCTAAGGCTCCTAGGAGGTGGAAGTTCCCGATAGCTTTGATCTTGTCCGTCGAGACGATACCATCCGCCGTGACCACTAACCCTAGAAACTTGCCACTAGACATCCCCGTAAAAGACTTGGTTGGGTTCATCTTCAACCGATGTGCCCGCATTATCTCAATGTTGTCTTCAAGTCATGCAAGTGATCACCTTTGTGACGACTCTTAACTACTAAATCGCCTACGTAGCATTCCACCGCTGTGAAATGTTTTCTAAAATAGTGGTCATGGCATCGCTGGTATGTAGCCCCGCGTTCTTCAAGCCGAAAGGCATAATCAGATAACAAGATATTCCGTGACGGTGTTCGAAAGCTGTGCTTTTCGCCATCGATGCATTTTGATCGATTGTACCCCGAGAAGCCATCCATAAAAGACATCCTCTCAATCCACATGTGTTGTCGATGATAATGTCCGTAATTGGTAGAGGGAAATCGCTTCTGACATGCCGCATTTACGCCTCTAATCAACGCACGGTCGGATCTGTCCGCTTTTCTTTACCACGGGTACTATATTTGCTACCCGCCGATGTCTGACTTCCTGATGAACCTCGCTTTGATCGCCTTCTCGATTTCTTTCTCGATGGCTTTCATGACCTGAGGGGAAAATCGCCGTTGTTGTTGTTTAACGTGTTTAGCTCCCGGCTTAATGTTAAGGCGATGCATGGCCACTTGAGGGTCTAAACCCGATATCTTCATAACTCCATGCTAAGACATCGATATATTCTCGTACAAAGCGATAAGGCTCTCCTTTCTTCACCACAACTATCGCTATGAATATGGGTTTTGGATTAGATTCGCCCCCATATTTATTTGGATTATTTTGTCATCGGGTGGTTCCTTGTTCAAAACGATGTTCCCATTGCATTCCCAAATGTTGACTCATTGATCTTCCAATAGCGTAAGAGATCATCTTCTTGGATCTCTATTGATCACCGAGGTCATATTGACCATCAAGGACTTAAGTTCATGTCCTATACCGACGCCGTAATCCCGTGAAGTTGCTTCAAGATGAGTGATCCGACTCACCTCGGCCATAACATGCCATGAGTACGGCGGCGACTCATATCCCAACCCTTTACGAAGTTTTATGATAGTAATCATCAGCTGGCCTTCCGACATAAGCGATCGGATCGGCGCTTTGATACCTTTTCCAGAAGTTTAGCCCTTCTTTGTGAAGGAAGTCATATCCCATTTTCTTCATCGATGTTGAGCCGGCGCAGAAATATGAAAATTGGGGTTCTTTTTCTTTTGCTTGGGTTGTTCCACCTCGCCTGTAATGGTTTGTTGACTGCCCAAAGATAATGTCTTTCCGACCATTATTCCGGACGTATCATAAAACCGCCAGAAGAATTAAAGTGCCTTTGAGTTGTCATAAATGACGATCGAATGGGCATGTGTATGCGTGTTCAAAGATACAACCGTGGAAGAATTTCGACATCGTCAAGATGACTTTTAACACCCGCGTAAGCTAAATCATAATTTTATTAAAATCGACTATGTCGCCATCGTGATCATTCAGATCGATTACAAAGGGTTTTACATCATTGAAAACAACACCTTGTTCTGACTCTATGTCGCCTTCATTTCACCGCCATAGTCCTCAACTGTGGTTCATCGGTTTGGCCTTCCTCAAGGTAGTGGACAATCCCGTAAAATAATTCTCCACACCTTTGAATGGTTGCCTTTCGCGACCAATGTTTTAACCATCCCTTCTTCATCTACATACTTCATGCATTGATGCAACGTAGATGGGACGATCAAATTTTCATGGATCCGTGGTCGCACTCCAAGAGCAAATTGTAAGATGTATCCGATCGATGACATAGCAGTAACATCCGCCTTCAAGTCTCCTATTTGGCATTTGAGTTTGATCTTGCCCAAGGGACGAATTTGTAGCATTGAAGCCGTAGATGGTAGTCGGTTGTTGCTAACCGTGCAAATGGTATCCCAAGATGTTGTATAATTCTCAATGGGATGATACTCAATGCATCCCGTCAACTTGAGCTCTGCTGATTCTGACAGATCCGATATAGCCGCTGAAGTACAACGGCCTATCGTGCTTTGGGTTCTTCACTTGCATGTCCTCTCGATGAAAAAGTAATGCAAGGTATTGGCCCTTTGAAGACCTGATGACATTGGGCACAAACTTCGTTGTCCTTTTCGAAATGAGCGAGGAACGCTTCATTATCCGCCAGCCGCCGCAGAGCTCCGTAGATTGAGAGAGACGCAAGAGCTCAAATAAAGTAATTCTCGCCGGATGTTGAGAGTTGGGCTAACACGCCGAACCGAAAGGAGCCTTCGCTTCGTGCATGTCTTTCCCGAAAGTGCTTTGTTGTAGCGGATCTCCCTTGTCTTGGACCCACCAACCGCTCCTTTGCTACTACATCGGCGCTACTCGGGTACTCCCTTAGGAACTCTTTTTCCGCTCGGGCCAACGCTGTGACGCGGCGCACCGGGCGGTTTGTTGCTCGGTAGAGTCATTGACTCGCCTTTTCCTAAGCAGCAGAGGCGGCGCATAAGACTTCCCTTTCGACTTTGAAGAAGTCCATTGTTCATCCGATAACAAGTCGATGAACCCACATAATTTCGCTTTTCGGCGAGTGTAAGGGACCATACCTTGTGCTTCCCCGCCGCCGAGATCAAAGTTCACAACTTTGGCTTCGCTGATGGATCGGTTTTACACCGCCCCGCACTTGAATTCGCAAAATCGCCAAATCGAGGGCTTACCATGTTTGCAGACACCTTCTTTTGATCCTCCCGCAGAGTCATAACACTCGCTTCTAGCAAGACACGGATCTTGTCCTTCAATATATAACATGACCCGTCGGATGGTGTACCATTCGATGGTACATGCAAGATTTTGGATCATCCGTCCTTGAAGCTTCCTCCCGCTTTTATTTCCTAAGCTGATCTTGTTCATTTTAAGTAAAGTTTTGAGGATTGGGATAACCTGGTCATCCTTAAAATCATACTTCTTCGAGGACTACCGCCGTAAACGCTTGATTTCTCGCTGAAGGATCTTGAAGTAGGTTGGGCTTCCACAGCCTAGAGTCTCCTTCCCTTCATTGCTTTTGAGGAGTAAAATTATTCTCGTTACCCCTTTTAGGACGAGTCCCGAGGTTCCTCTCGCATCCTCTTAATCATGTTTTCAACTTGTTCGCCTTTGCTCACCAATTCTTTCCAAGAGTATGCCTCAACCGCACTCCATCTTAGAAAGTATGTTGATCGAGAGGTTGGCTCGCACATCCCGATGAATGTCGCCTCCAGGCCTCGGTCTCGAGTGCAAAGACAGATTCGAATCGCTGACGAACGTGCCGACAGACTGCCTTTTTGCTTTTCGACCAAATAGTGGCCATAGACACCTCGTCATCATCGGTAATCGGGCCATAAAGAGTCTTTGCAGATCTTTCCAAGAGTTGATAGAACTGTGCTCTAACCTTCTGAACCACTCAAGGCTTAATTCTTTAAGAGTGCTAATGAATAATCGGGTCATAATAGGATCATTACCCGCTATATGCCCGGTTTGCGCTTGGAAGTAGTAGATGTGCCGTGACGGAGAACTTTTTCCATCGAACCGCACTGCATTAAGCGCTTGAATTTCGAGGATATGGGACATCGCCCCATTCTATAGGATATGGCCTCGCCACCCCCAAATTCTTAGATTGTCCTTGAGTTTCAGAGCATCCACCGCTTTTGGAAATCCCGCAACAAATGATCTTGCTCTTTGTACGCTGGTTCGATTCCGCCGATGACATCGAATGGACATCGTGATTCCTCTCGTAGTCTTCTTGCTTCGATTTGATCCTCCTTCGTCCATCTTTTTCTTGCCCACAAGTTTCTCCATCATCATCTCTAAACGCCGATAGATTCTTGTTGTGCAAGAATAGTAGCTTGTTGCTCTTCTATTCTTCGTGTCATCTCTTCCTCTCGCTCGCCATGAGGACATCGGCCCGGTCACCAAATCGCTGTTCGGTTGAGACGAGCAATGCCGAGTTCTCATGTTCTTCGGTACCCCTACCAATTGGCTATAGTCAAACGGGATTGACGCCCCATTTAAGACGGTGCTTCTATAGGCTTTGGCTATTGATTAACGCACTCGTAACTCGGGAATATTCGGGTCGACGACTCGACTTCCGTGGGTCTTGCTCCTGCCTCTCCCAACCATGTTGATAGTCACTCCATGACCATCGCGGGCTGCTCGCTTTTTATGGTGGAATCGCTTCGCCCGTTGACGGATCGCATAACCGCCAAAACCGAAGCCGATGCGCCGATGAACATCAAGACGCCGAAATAAGCTTCTCACAAAGAACAATGAGATTGCATATGACTAGCATCACGCTTATGCAGTGAGGTAATCACGGAGATCAATAGTGGGTGTACCCCCAATTGATTCTGGAAGACGAGCCTCATATGAGAGAGGCTTCCTGGATTGAGTTTGGCGAGCCTGGCGAGGTTGCCATTTCCTTTGATTTTGACGGCGAGGTTCGCCATTCAAACGAGGTTCGCCATTCAAACGAGGTTCGGCCCCGCCTAGAGGAGACCTCATGTTGGCGGCTCATTGTTTGGACGAGGTTCATCCCTTTAAAGGGGACCTCATGTTGTCGGGCGAGGTTCGCCATTCAAACGAGGTTCGCCATTCAAGGGGACCTCACGATGTAGGCGAGGTTCGCCATTCAAACGAGGTTCGCCATTCAAACGAGGTTCGCCATTCAAGGGGACCTCACGATGTAGGCGAGGTTCGCCATTCAAACGAGGTTCGCCATTCAAACGAGGTTCGCCACTTGACCAGGCGCACGAGGTTCGCCACTTGACCAGGCGCACGAGGTTCGCCACTTGGACTAAGCGACGAGGTTCGCCACTTGGGCTAGGCTCGCAGCAGAGCGACGCTCGCCTTGTAGACGAGGTTCGCCATTCAAACGAGGTTCGCCATTCAAACGAGGTTCGCCATTCAAGGGGACCTCACGATGTAGGCGAGGTTCGCCATTCAAACGAGGTTCGCCATTCAAACGAGGTTCGCCATTCAAACGAGGTTCGCCATTCAAACGAGGTTCGCCATTCAAACGAGGTTCGCCATTCAAACGAGGTTCGCCATTCAAACGAGGTTCGCCATTCAAACGAGGTTCGCCATTCAAACGAGGTTCGCCATTCAAACGAGGTTCGCCATTCAAACGAGGTTCGCCATTCAAACGAGGTTCGCCATTCAAACGAGGTTCGCCATTCAAACGAGGTTCGCCATTCAAACGAGGTTCGCCATTCAAACGAGGTTCGCCATTCAAACGAGGTTCGCCATTCAAACGAGGTTCGCCATTCAAACGAGGTTCGCCATTCAAACGAGGTTCGCCATTCAAACGAGGTTCGCCATTCAAACGAGGTTCGCCATTCAAACGAGGTTCGCCATTCAAACGAGGTTCGCCATTCAAACGAGGTTCGCCATTCAAACGAGGTTCGCCATTCAAACGAGGTTCGCCATTCAAACGAGGTTCGCCATTCAAACGAGGTTCGCCATTCAAACGAGGTTCGCCATTCAAACGAGGTTCGCCATTCAAACGAGGTTCGCCATTCAAACGAGGTTCGCCATTCAAACGAGGTTCGCCATTCAAACGAGGTTCGCCATTCAAACGAGGTTCGCCATTCAAACGAGGTTCGCCATTCAAACGAGGTTCGCCATTCAAACGAGGTTCGCCATTCAAACGAGGTTCGCCATTCAAACGAGGTTCGCCATTCAAACGAGGTTCGCCATTCAAACGAGGTTCGCCATTCAAACGAGGTTCGCCATTCAAACGAGGTTCGCCATTCAAACGAGGTTCGCCATTCAAACGAGGTTCGCCATTCAAACGAGGTTCGCCATTCAAACGAGGTTCGCCATTCAAACGAGGTTCGCCATTCAAACGAGGTTCGCCATTCAAACGAGGTTCGCCATTCAAACGAGGTTCGCCATTCAAACGAGGTTCGCCATTCAAACGAGGTTCGCCATTCAAACGAGGTTCGCCATTCAAACGAGGTTCGCCATTCAAACGAGGTTCGCCATTCAAACGAGGTTCGCCATTCAAACGAGGTTCGCCATTCAAACGAGGTTCGCCATTCAAACGAGGTTCGCATTGGGACCTTCGCTTTGTTTTGAATGAACCCCGATGATGACGAGGTTCATTTATTTTCTTCGGACGATAGTGGAATCCGTCCAACGAGACCAAAGCTCGAGCACGCCGGGCGAAGCTTGGTTCACACGACGCTGTCCGCACGCCTCGAGTGGACCATTAGAAGGTCCGGTCTTCTCACAGCAGAATGAAGCTCGCCTGCAAAACTTGGCTAACATCATCCGGTGGACTTGGATTGCTTAACAACCCATTTCTTAGCCCGCTGGTTGACTTTTGAAGCCTTGTCTTTGAGAGACAGAGGTCGATTGTCGAGGTTCACTCGAGAATTCAGCCAGGCCACGGGGCTGAAGTCTCATACGAGACTCTCTACACACTTTGCGGTCTTCACCGGGCTAGATGCCCTGCAGGAAAGAAATTCCTCGTACTTACTTTGATCAAATTCAATGACCAAGGTTTGAACCTCGGTTCCAACCGCAACCTTGTCCGATTGCCACCACCAGCCTGGTTTGAATGAACGTTGTTCTAATCGTGGTCGCCATCTTCTCAGAGAGTCGAAAAAGTTTTGTTTGATTGACTTTGAGAAAAGATTACAATCACACTCTCTCGACATGAGGAAGAGGAGGTTGATTTGACTCCTCTTTGTATGGGTTCTTGGTGGCGAAAGAAGGCTTCACTCAATGCTCACGAGATCCGCTCGCTGACGACAAGACAAGGTTGTTGATGATTGATGAAGAACTCAATCTCTCTTGCGCCGCTAGTGCCGGGTTTTCCAAAAGTTCCAAAGTCCCTTCCTAATAGCCGCCACGGCTATTTATTGGGCTTTAAGCATGTAACCATCATGCTAAAATTGTGGAGACGGGTTAGTGGGTATAACCGATGCCCACCATTTAACCCACGGGTTATCGTGGCTTTAGTGGCCTTCGTGGTCGCTGGCTTTGCCGCTATGGCGAAGCCGAAGCCATAAATGACGAAGCCGCTTCTTCATTGATCGATGAACCGAGGTTCGCTACCGAGTGAACTTCGGTTTGATAACGAAGCCACGCGGGCTTAACCTCTACCGGATGCATTTATGCATTTTGGTTGGATAACGAAGCCACGCCAGAGGTGAACCTCGTATGAAATGGTTGGGTTTTAAGCTTCACCGCTGACTAATCTCGCTGAATGTCGAGGCTCACTATCGTAGGCTAACCTCGCTGAATGTCGAGGCTCACTATCGTAGGCTAACCTCGCTGAATGGCGAGGTTCATCGCCGCACGCCAACCTCGCTGAATGGCGAGGTTCATCGCTGCACGCCAACCTCGCTGAATGGCGAGGTTCATCGCTGCACGCCAACCTCGCTGAATGTCGAGGTTCATCGCTGCACGCCAACCTCGGTTGAATGTCGAGGTTCATCGCTGCACGCCAACCTCGCTGAATGGCGAGGTTCATCGCTGCACGCCAACCTCGGTTGAATGTCGAGGTTCATCGCTGCACGCCAACCTCGCTGAATGGCGAGGTTCATCGCTGCACGCCAACCTCGCTGAATGGCGAGGTTCATCGCTGCACGCCAACCTCGCTGAATGGAGAACTTCGCCAAACTTTGATGTTGTGGGCGAGCCTCGCCAAACTTTGATATCAGAGGGCAGCCTCACAAACTTAAGTGTTGTGGGCGAATCTCATCATATGACCGTTGAGCTTGCCGTGGTGAGCCTCGCTACGCATTGAACTCCGCCTCGGGCTAACCTCAGATAGTACCGAGCTCTTTGAACGAAGTCTTGTTTTGAAGTTTATATGGTCCACCGCCTCTACCAAATGAGCCTCGCTTGAAGCTTTAACAACTAGGGTGCTCATGACCATCGCCTAGAGGATTTTTGATCGCCTACGCACTTCATGTAACCACATTCAGGTCTGAAAACTTTGGAGGGGGTTCTGTAGGCAATAAAAATTACCTTAATCCCTGCACAGCAACTCGAAACAAGCAAAAGAGCTTAAGAGTCTATCTGAGTGAAGTCAGGCCCACCTGAGGAAAGTCAGGCCCACCTAAAGATTAAGTTCACCTGAATGCTTGACTTTACAAAATAGACAAAAGTGCTGATATCTCTCAAACCGGAAGGAATTTAGCAAAATGATGAAAGCAAACCCAACCCTTCATGTAGGTTTGGTTAGCTCCGTCTCATCGAGATAGTCGATTTTCATATATAATTCATCTAATTGCGACGTACGGATTGAAAGTTATGATCTGTTCTTCGTGGCGTGTGCTGGAGCTCGCCTGTAGAGAAAGCTCGCTTGCAAAGGGGCTTAGCTCGCCTGATGAGCAAGCTCACCTAAAGACCTAGAGCTCACCTGCGCACTTAGTGCTCGCCTGCACAAGACAAGCTCACCCGCAAGCTCACCTGAAGGCTTGAAGCTCAAGCTCACCTGTAGGCTGGAGCTCGCCTGAAGGCATGAGTTCCCCTGAAGGCCAAGCTCGCCTGAACCAAGCTCGCCTGACAGCCCCAAGCTCACCTGTATGATCTAGTCTTACCTAAAGACCAAGAGCTCACACTGTAGCTTGAGCTCGCCCGAACTTGTGCTTGAGCTTGCCTACGCTGTAGCTCTAGCTCGCCATCCATACCTAGCTTGCATGCTTGGAAGCTCGCCTGAAGGCCTGAGGCTTGCTTGCAGACCCTTGGTTCGCCTGCATGCCAGAGCCCGCCAAAGACCAAGCTCACCTGCAGAGTCGCCAGATCGCCCGCATGCTTGAAGCTCGCCTACATAAGGCAAGCTCTCCTGCAGACTTTCCAAGACCGCCCACTTGAAGCATGGGAGATATCACATCCCATAGTGGTCACATCCCACAGAGAGCATGGTTCCCCTCACAGTGGTCACATCCCACAGGGAGTATGGCTCTCCTCAACTAGGCATGGCCATATCCCACAAATCAAGGAAGTGGCCATGCCTCTCCTTGCCTATTTATAAGCCACCATCTCCACATGAGAAGGAGGTCAGTATTTTTGAGAGGCTTGCTATGTTTCTAAGACTCTCAAGCTGAACGCCTGTTCTTGGCCTTCTTTGTTTGGGTCGAAAGTTGATTCCATTGTAAAACTTGAGAAAATTACACTTTGGTTCTCGCTACAAAGAAATTTAAATAACTCTCTCACAAACTCAACAAAAGACACTACAAGTGTAGATCTCTTGTTTTCGTGGACTTTGCTCGTGCTTCTGGACGCCAGAATCCGTGGACCACCGAAAGCGCCGATCGTCAATCGACGGGTTTAGTTGATGCTTCGCAAAGGAAACAAGAACTTAAGCAAATATCTTAGCAAAGTAAGATATCTACTCTTCTCAAGAATAAGTCAAAGCTTAAACTCGAGGAATCTCCGTGGATCGTGGTTCTTGAACTCCTAAGCTTGATCTCTCGATTGCCCTTTCGATAGCCGACCACCGCCCAAGTGGACGAGGGAAGGTATTTATAGCCTTTGGAAAACGTGTCCTCTCAAGAAACACCGTCATAAGTGCTCCACATTTGTATAGCGCGTACCGAAAGCTGCCTCGCTGCCAAGTCAGCCGCTTCGCCATCGGGCGTAAGTAAGCCGCCACCGGGCGCGCATTATGGGTCGCTAACCGGCGGTGGCAAAGGTCGCCCCTTCAACTGCTGTAACGGTTTCACGCTTTTAGGCACGATTGAATGCCCTAAAATCACGCCTAGTGGGCGATTTTCAGCGCGGTAACCGCCCATTAAAGTATCTCAACGCCTCTCCGCTGATAAAGTCAAGTGGGCCCCATCGCATTGATTTAGACCCTTCAAGAGCTCGCTTGCATTTCGGTGTCTCGCTTGGCGACAGTAAGTGCCTCGCCTATAGCGAGACACATCAAGGTGTCTCGCTAGTAGCGAGACACATCAAGGTGTCTCGCTAGTAGCGAGACACATCAAGGTGTCTCGC
Source organism: Asparagus setaceus (assembly GCA_012295165.1). Classification (NCBI taxonomy): domain Eukaryota; kingdom Viridiplantae; phylum Streptophyta; class Magnoliopsida; order Asparagales; family Asparagaceae; genus Asparagus; species Asparagus setaceus. The sequence goes on from CM022702.1 coordinate 34,146,111, forward strand.
TAGTAGCGAGACACATCAAGGTGTCTCGCTAGTAGCGAGACACATCAAGGTGTCTCGCTAGTAGCGAGACACATCAAGGTGTCTCGCTAGTAGCGAGACACAATCTTCCCCTGTTGACTTCTTGAGATTTCGACGACGCTGTCCTTCGATCTTCTCATAATTTAGTCATATTTGAGGTTCTTCACAATTTTGATGCCTACAGATATTCTCCAAAGTTTTAATTCTCCATTTTGTCGAGGGTCCGAATACTTTGGATAAGATGCGCCTTGCTTCTGTTCAACGTTGAACTTTGTAGAAGAGGCCCGTGTTTTGCTTCAGTTTCTTAAACCCTAGGTACGCGATGTCGCTATCCATATTCTGAGTTCAATAACTGTTGCATTTGTATTTGAATGGATTGAAATGTCGAAGTCGATTTTGGACTAATCATCTTCATCTTGAAAGTCACCACTTGGGTTGTAATTGAGATGCCTTGAGAATCATTCGAGAAAAGGCCACCGGGTTTTCTGAACATCAGATTTCCAGGAAAGCTTCTATATGGAATATGGAACCGATTTGTTTTGAATATACTGCCTTGAGCCTCAGAGTTGCCAAGACAGTTTGGAATTGTGTCTTCTCTTGGGGAGAAAACTAACCCGTTGTGTTTTCTCTGGGGCTAAAACGAACCCGCTGTGTTTTCTCTGGGGCTAAAACGAACCCGCTGTGTTTTCTCTGGGGCTAAAACGAACCCGCTGTGTTTTCTCTTGGGGCGAAAACAAACCCTATTGTGTTTTCTCTGGGGCTAAAACGAACCCCTCGCTATTGAGTAGAACTCTCATTCATAAAAGGAATCAATAGGGATTTTGATTATGGTCCTAACTGTAGGAAGGTTTGACCAGATAGGAATTTTGAGACAATCCTAACCGCCTAAGGTTTGATCGCCAATTTGAAGTAGACCTCTCGCTCATGGAAGGAATCGAAGGGGATTTTGGCCGTGGTCCTAATCAGAGGAAGGTTTGACCAGATAGGAATTTTTGAGACAATCCTAACTGCCTAAGGTTTGATCGCCAATCTAGAAGTGGACCTCTCGCTCATGGAAGGAATCGAGAGGATTTTGGCCTTGGTCCTAACTGTAGGAAGGTTTGACCAGATAAGAATTTTGAGACAATCCTAACCGCCTAAGGTTTGATCGCTCAATTTAGAAGTAGACCTCTCGTTCATGGAAGGAATCGAGAGGGGATTTTGATTATGGTCCTAACTGTAGGAAGGTTTGACTAGGATAGGAATTTTTTTGAGACAATCCTAACTGCCTAAGGTTTGATCGCCAATCTAGAAGTGGACCTCTCGCTCATGGAAGGAATCGAGAGGATTTTGGCCTTGGTCCTAATCAGAGGAAGGTTTGACCAGATAAGAATTTTGAGACAATCCTAATCAGAGGAAGGTTTGATCGCCAATCTAGAAGTGGACCTCTTGTTCATGGAAGGAATCGAGAGGATTTTGGCCTTGGTCCTAATCAGAGGAAGGTTTTACCGTGATAGGAATTTTGAGACAATCCTAATCAGAGGAAGGTTTGATCGCCAATCTAGAAGTGGACCTCTCGCTCATGGATTATCCACCCCAGCCTTTGCAAACCGGCCGCACTCATTTAGAATAGTTTATACTCATATTCTTATTGGAGTAGGAAGGAGAAGCAGTTTAACCTCTTGTACTCATCGGAGGATGGCGTAAGAAGGAGAAGCAGTTTAACCTCTTGTACTCATCGGAGGATTTCCTCATTCGGCTTATTTCGGCGTTAAGACGCCGGCTTCGACCAAAGCTTGGATGATGGCCTTGAGAGCTAAGCAATCCTTAGTAGGATGGAGGATCCTCCTGTGGTACGCACAGTATTTAGGGTCTGAAGTCTTGTCAGCCTCCTCCTGATTTGTAATAGGTGGCAACTTGATTTTATTGTTATCAAGGAGGTGTTTGAAGATGATTGGAACCTCTTCGTCTCTGAAAGAGTATGTCCTGTGGAATTCTGATTTAGAAGCTTTTTGGCGCGGTCGTTGTTGCGACGTTTGACTAACGGCGATCCGAGATGCCTTTCCTCTATTACGAGAGGAAAATTTACTCGAGGGGTCACCACCATTTCGCTTCTTTCGCTTTCTTCCTTTTGAGGAAACGCTCGGCTTGTTCTCCTCGTATTTTCAAATCTTTCCATGTAGTTGGTGGGACGACCCCCATGACTTCCAACAATTCTATAGAAAGATTGTTGTGGCAAGTCTTCAATATGAACTCTTGATGGTGGTTCTCTGCAATTCCACGGCTTTAGCGAGGCGTAGCAGATCAATCGTCTCTCCACTCTTACGCTTTTCATCCAAGAGGGTTCCAATCGAGACTTCGTGTCGCCATCGAAAAAGTTGTTGAGGAACAAGCTTTCTATATCATTCTAACAGCTTGATGCTACCGCCTTGAGTCTTCGATACCAATCGAAGGCTGACCCCATGAAGGTTCCAACGAATGACCGAATCATCAAAGGCTCATTTCCGATATCACCCCAAATGTGATTTGAAGTAAATCGTGTTGTGTAGGTGACCCTCTCCGCCAAATGGCGTGAAGTTGATCAAATTGAATTTGGGTAAGGGATTGAGTCCCACTCTCTGATATGGACACGGGATACCGGTCCTTTTGACTTCTGTGTGGACATCAAAGCATTGATTTTATCTTCAAGCTCTTTCATCCTTTCGCCATCATCCTCCCCTGTTTTGGATTACTTCCAATAGGAAGAATCGGACCATTTCCACCTTGAGCACCGATGGAGTTTTCTTTGGAGGTTGATCAGAATGTGTTCGTCTATCTCCGAATTGTAGGATCGTTGATCTAACTCAATGAAACACACTAAACACTAGAAGGGGTGAATAGTGTTTTATAAAAATTGCAAAGTAGATTATAAATTGCAAGGAAAGAATAGCAACAATCTCGAAATTGAACATCACAAACACAATAGATTTATCTTGGTTCCACCTCCCTGTACATCCAAATTCCCCAAGCAAATCCCGCTTGAGAGTTTCCACTATGATTTTGAAACCTTACAAAATCAAAGGCAACCTGTCCAATTTGCAAGCCCATGCAATTGCAACACCAATTGACAAGACCATGCCAATTGTAAATAATCTCTTCACCAAGAGATCGCACCTCTCAAACCGAGAAACTTCCTTTAAATAAAAGTACAAAACTCCTATAAGCCTTGAAGTGGATGTGAATGTGATTCTCACTATGGCTATAGGTTTTACTCTCTGAAATATGCCTAAATAATTAGTAGGAAATGATCAAGAACATAGGCTATTTCAGAACTCTAACTCTTAGGCAAAATCAATTTTGGCCTCTTGAATTTGCACAAAGTTTGATCTTATAAGTGCAAAACTTCTTCTTTGCTTTCTCGACGCTTTTCTCTATTTATAGCTCTTGAAAAGACAAGTTTTCAAACCCTAAAACATACACAACAGCTATAAAACCAAGTATTCAAATTTCAAACAAATAAAACTGCCTTTGTAGTCGACTATAACTCATAGTAGTCGACTACTTTGGTCATTAGTCGACTACTATGACTATTAGTCTACTACTCGACTATTAGTCTACTACTCGACTATTAGTCTACTACTCGACTATTAGTCTACTACTCGACTATTAGTCTACTACTCGACTATTAGTCTACTACTCGACTATTAGTCTACTACTCGACTATTAGTCTACTACTCAGAAAATACGTAAACTTATATTTTTGACTCAGTGCATGTAGTCGACTATAAAACCTATTGGTCGACTACTAAGGGGTCAATATGAGATATATGAACTATTTAAGACTTATTCTTTATCTATAAACTTTAATTGTTAACATAGGGATTTATATTGTTAAACTCTAATGTGTGTGAATGTGTTGTGAGTGATCAAGGCTTGTACAATAATTTAAGCAAAGAAAATGTAAAATTACATTTTGACAATTACGTATATCTTCTTCTTTGCTTCATATTGCCTTGAACTCATCTTATGTCTTGAGTATCTCTTTGAATATTATTGTTGATTTAGCTCTAATATCGCAAAACAAATGTTAGCACATAATACACACAATATGTAATATTTGTTAACATCAAAACAATCATATCTTGGGGTCAAGATTCCTAACATTCTCCCCTTTTGATGATGACAAATATATTTTGTTAATATATATATGAAAACTTTTAATCCCCTGTATGAAATTATTAATTAAAAATCTTTTACTCCCCGCATCAAAGCATTAAAAATCTTTTACTCCCCGCATCAAAGCATTAGTAAAATTTAAATTTAAAATTTTTCTATATATCTCCCCTTTGTCATTAGCAAAAATAATATATGCATATCTTGTATCCTTTCCATTTTTAGAGTACCTGAAAAATAATCATGTAAGTATAGGTACCCTTTTATTTAGATTCAAAAGATTAGTTTTAGGAATCCAAATCCACGAGGAATTTGGTTTCCATCTATTAATATAAACATAATTTTAGAATTGCATATGTTTTTCTTAAAATTTGTAATATACACATTTCTATCATGTAAGCAAGTATCTTTAGGTACCCAAATGAACATAGATTTCATATGTAAAGATATTTTATGACATGATGCATAATGTGTCCTATTATCATATTCATTTTTCTTATGAACATATCCTAATCCAAACTTTTGATTAGAAGACTTTTGAAAATATAATAAATTAGTCAAGTCTTCTTTACCTTTGTTAAATTTGTTAATATTTAAAGATAACTCTTCATTTTTAACTTTAAATGAACCTATTTCTTTATCTAAATCTGAAATACGAAGTTATCAAATTATTACATCAGATTTTAGATAAATACTAGTCAATGATTTATTTTCGAAAATAAATTATTATTTAGTTCATTTAAATTTTCAACTTGTGAAGAATTTGAAGTCACTAATTCTAAGTTTAATTTTTCATTTTCATTTTTCAATAACTTATAATTAGACTTCAAATCCTTAAATTTAACATAAAATTCATTGAATGCTTCTAATAATTCTTCATTATTAATATTATTGCATACCTCATCTTCTTGTGCCATGAAGCACATGTGAGCGGATTCCTCTTTTGTTCTTCTTCTTCTTGAAGAGGATGCATCGCTATCATCCCATGTCATTGCCAAAGCCTTCTTCTTCTTATCTTTTAACTTGTTGAACTTTGACTTTGACTTTAGAAGAGGACAATCCTTTTTCATGTGTCTGGATTATTACATTCATAACATATAAAATTATTGTTAGTATCTTTAATCTTTTTATACTTACTTTGTATGAGGAACTTTTTGAATTTTCTTGAGAGAGCATCAATGTCTTCATCATCTCCATCTGATTCTTCATTGTCGGAAGATGTATTGAAGACAAGAATTTTCTTCTCTGGTTGTTCTATTTCTCTTCTATCTTGAAGTTGTACTTCATATGCCATTAGATTCCCAACGAGATCTTCTAGAGTAAGTGTTGAGAGATCATTGGCTTCTTCAATTCTTGTCATCTTTTTCTCCCATTCGGTGTGAGTGCACGAAGAACTTTTCTCACCATCTCCAATTGTGTATATTCTTTTCCATGTCCAATTAATGAGTTGGTGATGTCAGTGAATCTTGTGATCATTTCAGTGATCGTCTCATGTTCTTTCATTTTGAATAACTCAAACCTGTGCACAAGAACAGAGATTTTAGATTCTTTAACTTTATTTTTACCTTCGTGTGTTACCTCTAATGTATGCCAAATTTGATGTGCTGATGTAGCGGTAGACACTCGATTGAATTCGTTCTTGTACAAGGTACAAAATAAAGCATTCATGGCCTTTGAGTTGAGATTCACATTTGCCTTTTCAACAATTGTCCATTCAGAGTATGGAGTGGTTGGTCTAGGAATTTCAGACTCGACTACATTCCATAATTCATATCCAAGAGATTGAAGGTAGATCTTCATTCGGCACTTCGATGGTTGTAATTCGTGCCATCGAATAGTGGTGGTCGTTGTGTGGAATGTCCTTCCTTGAATTGTGATGTATTTAAAGATGCCATCTTTCAACCTTGCTCTGATACCAAATGTAGGATCGTTGATCTAATTCAATGAAACACACTAAACTCTAGAAGGGGTGAATAGTGTTTTATAAAAATTGCAAAGTAGATTATAAATTGCAAGGAAAGAATAGCAACAATCTCGAAATTGAACATCACAAACACAAGAGATTTATCTGGTTCCACCTCCCTGTACATCCAAATCCCCAAGCAAATCCCGCTTGAGAGTTTCCACTATGATTTTGAAACCTTACAAAATCAAAGGCAAACCTGTCCAATTTGCAAGCCCATGCAATTGCAACACCAATTGACAAGACTATGCCAATTGTAAATAATCTCTTCACCAAGAGATCGCACCTCTCAACCTGAGAAACTTCCTTTAAATAAAAGTACAAAACTCCTATAAGCCTTGAAGTGGATGTGAATGTGATTCTCACTATGGCTATAGGTTTTACTCTCTGAAATATGCCTAAATAATTAGTAGGAAATGATCAAGAATATAGGCTATTTGAACTCTAACTCTTAGGCAAAATCTGAATTTTTGGCCTCTTGAATTTGCACAAAGTTTGATCTTATAAGTGCAAAACTTCTTCTTTATTTTCTCGACGCTTTTCTCTATTTATAGCTCTTGAAAAGACAAGTTTTCAAACCCTAAAACATACACAACAGCTATAAAATTGTCAAGTATTCAAATTTCAAACAAATAAAACTGCCTTTGTAGTCGACTATAACTCATAGTAGTCGACTACTTTGGTCATTAGTCGACTACTATGACTATTAGTCTACTACTGACTATTAGTCTACTACTGACTATTAGTCTACTACTGACTATTAGTCTACTACTGACTATTAGTCTACTACTGACTATTAGTCTACTACTGACTATTAGTCTACTACTGACTATTAGTCTACTACTCAGAAAATACGTAAACTTATATTTTGACTCAGGTACATGTAGTCGACTATAAAACCTATTGGTCGACTACTAAGGGGTCAATATGAGATATATGAACTATTTAAGACTTATTCTTTATCTATAAACTTTAATTGTTAACATAGGGATTTATATTGTTAAACTCTAATGTGTGTGAATGTGTTGTGAGTGATCAAGGCTTGTACAATAATTCTAAGCAAAGAAAATGTAAAATTACATTTTGACAATTACGATATCTTCTTCTTTGCTTCATATTGCCTTGAACTCATCTTATGTCTTGAGTATCTCTTTGAATATTATTGTTGATTTAGCTCTAATAATGCAAAACAAATGTTAGCACATAATACACACAATATGTAATATTTGTTATCATCAAAACAATCATATCTTGGGGTCAAGATTCCTAACACGAATCACCGTTTTCACATTATGGTGGGTAACTCCACCTTGTTGATCGGTTTCGGTCGTTGATCGACCCAGTTGTGCAACCGTATGGGTTTGTAACTCCTCATCCGCTGCATGGCTAGCTCCATCTCTGCTCTCATTTCGCTTTAAGCTCTTCTTTTGCTTGGCTAAGGCTTCTTGTAACATTTGAGCCGTGACATCGAGTAATGGTAAAGCCTCCTATGATGACGACTAATACTTGAAACAAGATCGCCCGAAGCTATCGCTGAAAGCAAAGGCCGGAAATTTCATCTTGGATGATTCTCCTTCATGCATTCTTCTATAGTCAATGCCGCTGTAGCTCGCAATTGTAATCGGACATTCTCCGAAACTGAGCTAACTCTTCCTCCGTGGGTAAAGTCCGATCTTCTTCATTTTAGGTCCTTTCCCTTTGTTCACCATGTTGATAGTCACTTCGGGAAACTGATCAAATTGGATGGATGATCTTCGACGTCGTCTTGACTCTGACTTCAGATCTTCCGTTGCTGACAGGGAAAGCCGCTCGAATACTGAAGCTCTTTGTGGTTGAGCGTTTGATTCGAAACAGGTACATCCTGACAACAACGTCTTGATTAGTTGTGCACACGAGCAAGAACAATTTATTTCATCAATCGTTCTCTTTCGTGTGTTGCCACCCCCAGCCTGATGACACAGTTGATGTGGTTTGTCACTGGTTGTACTTTCACCTCCAAGTGTAACGTTGTCCTTAACTGGAGGACACGTCTTCTTTTGGGGGCGTCGATCATTCGACTTGGGAGGCACCTTTAACGTTTTAACTTCATCTGCTGAAGTTATCTTGGCATGGATCATAAGTGTTTTATCATCTCTCGTGACTTCACGAATCACATGCCTCAAATTCTTCCCTTTAGTAGACTCAGCGACTTCTAGGGATGCTCAAACGAGATGCATCCGGAATTCGAAGTCCGAGATGTTTCAGCTTTTGCCTTTAACTCGACCGGGTAATCCAAAGTTTCTCACGGTATCTTGCCTTTATTTCCTGCTATGGACCAAGACGCTAAACACCGAAGTTGTCAAATTTCCAGCTTAATTGTCGCTATCTTAGCCGAGAAGTGAATGAAAGGGGCGAAGAAACCAAATTTTGGCGATAATGGAAGGTCACGGCTGGCGCGGCAGCTTCGTCGTCTCGCCGATGCGAGATAGCTTTACACCGCCGTTGGCTTGGCGGCAGTTTAGGTCGCTCGCTAACGCGAAGTGCTCGAGCCGCCTCTACCAAGGAAGATATCCGGGCCGATTTTGAGGTAGACTTTGGGAACCAAACTTTGTGATTTTGAGTCGATTCCCCGTTGATTTCGACTCCGCTTTGGTCAACGGTACGCGGCACGAAACGCCGCGGCACGGCGCTTTTAAGGCCTCCTTCCTGTCAATCGGTCCTTTTGATGAGAACCCATTCTTTCTTGGGAGGAGTGTTGGCATTGAGGTTGAGGCATTGTAACTTGCCACGCCCATCACGCCGCGGTGGTAATGAACTCCGCCTGCTGATTCCATGGCCTTTGCAAGTTGTCGGGCCATCTTTTGACGTTGTCTCTGACGAGCCCTCTTCGTCAGAGTGTTTGAGATCTTGTTGAATGACTCCTTCTGATAGGAGTCAACTTGAGCAGAGCTCCCGGCTTTGAGATCCACCGGGGTGTTGTTGAGAGGGGAAATCGCCGCCGCAAGTTTAACGAGAATCGTTACGCATTACAACAGAACGAACCTCCCTCTTAGGATATGATATCCTCCGATGTTTGCGGGGTGAGGAGGACTTCGATGAGGAAGAGGAGAGATATTCTTCAAACTTGGCTTGATCGAAGAAGTAATCCATCCATCGACCATGAGGTCGGCTTGATCGCCGTAAGGTCATGACACAACGATCTCGGCTCGAGACCGCTGGCTCCCATCGTGGTCGCCATCGTTTGGGTCGAAGTTGATTCCATTGTAAAACTTGAGAAAATTACACTTTTGGTTCTCGCTACAAAGAAATTTAAATAACTCTTCACAAACTCAACAAAAGACACTACAAGTGTAGATCTCTTGTTTTCGACTTTGCCTCGCGTCGGACGCCGTAATCCGTGGACCACCGAAAGCAACATCGTCAATCGACGGGTTTAGTTGATGCTTCGCAAAGGAAATAAGAACTTAAGCAAATATCTTAGCAAAGTAAGATATCTACTCTTCTCAAGAATAAGTCAAAGCTTAAACTCGAGGAATCTCCGTGTGGATCGTGTTCTTGAACTCGAAGCTTGATCTCTCATTGTCTCTCTCGATAGCTTCACCACCTCAAGTGGACGAGGGAAGGTATTTATAGCCTTTGGGAAACGTGTTCTCCAAGAAACACCCGTCATAAGTGCTCACATTTGTAAGCGCTGCAAACTGAGCCGCCACATAAAGCCGCTTCGCCATCGGCGAGGCGGCATGGCCGCCGGGCGGCGAGGTATATGGGTGCCTCGCTAATCGGCGAGGCAAGGTCGCCCTTCAACCGTTGTAACGGTTTCGCCGCTTTTAGGCACGATTGAATGCCCTAAAATCACGCTTTAGTGGGCTTATTTTCGCCGTAAACGCCCATTAAAGTATTCAACGCTCTCCGCTGATAAAGTCAAGTGGGCCCCATCGGCATTGATTTAGACCCTTCAAGAGCTCGCTTTCAGTATTCTGGTGTCTCGCCATGAATACGCAGTGCTCGCCTATAGCGAGACATCAAGGTGTCTCGCCGCGGCGTAGGCACCAACAAGTGTTCGCTAGTAGCGACACATAAAGGTGTTCCCGCTAGTGGCGGTGACACACAAGTGTTCGCTAATGGTGACACAAGCAAATGTCTCGCTCATGGCGAGACAAAACAAGTGTCTCAGACAGAAGTGACACAATCTTCCCCTCGTGGTTGACTTCTTGAGATTTCGACGACGCTGTCCTTCGATCTTCTCATAATTTAGTCATATTTGAGGTTCTTCAGCAATTTTTGATGCCTACATTCTTTAGGACTTGACCTTTTAAGAGGCTTGGCAACTTCAAAGTCTCAATCTGAATTCTTAGATCTGGAGACTCTTGGCTCTTCGCAAACTCTTGCATGCTAGCCCCTGGAGCACAAATTCGGCCTTGGCTATTCATCAAGCTCGGGTAGAACCAAACTCCATCACCTCCGAGCTTCTACTGCGTACTGAAGCTCGACCGCAATGTCGATCGGATCGTCTAAGGGAAGCAAACTCGACTTGAGCATCGAGGGAGGCATCCTATCACTACCGACGAACCCACGTTAAACAAGAAGGGCCTTCCCTTCGCTTCTATTGTAAAAAAGCGATTCTTAATTTGTAAACAAGCAATTCGACTAATACAAATCCGAGAGGAGATTTTTTACACCAAACAATGAGGTCGCAGATTATCTGCCCTTTAATGGATTTCTGCGGCATGAAATGAATGTCGTATTGGGACAGTAAGAGCGCCCACCTTGCCAGGCGCCAATTTAGAGAACCCCGTTGTGTCATGAAGACTCGGATAGGGTTCATCTTTGAGATGACATGAATAGTCTGACCGACGAGGTAGTGTCGCATTTTCTAAATTGCAAACACCAGGCTGCACCTTTTCGACCACGGGGGTCCGCCGCCTCCAGCAAAGTCCTACTCGATAGTATATGCCCCGCCGCGGGTCGACGCCGCCATTTTGTGCTAGGAGAGCGCCGGAGTGCTTGCCGCCGCGACGATATGCAGGAAAGGCTTCCAAACCGGAGCTCGACAGTGGGTTTGAAAGATAATTCTTGATCCCTTCGAACGCCTGTTGGCAAGACTCGTCCCACGTAAATGACACCCCTTTCTTCATCAGTTTAGAGAAGGGTTGGCATTTGCCCGAAAGATTTGTGATGAATCTTCGGATATATGCCAAACGTCCTTGCAGTCCTCTCAATTCCTTGAGATTTCTGGGTGGTTGGAGTTCTTGGATGGCTCGCACTTTGTTGGGATTGACGTAAACCCCCTTTATCGTGACAACGAAACCAAGAAATTTGCCACTTGACATCCCTAAGAATGATTTCGTAGGGTTCATCTTTAGTCAATGTTTGCGCATGGTATCAACACCGTTCTCAGATCTCGCAGGTGATCGTCCTTGTTATGACTTTTCACTACCAAGTCATCCACGTAGCATTCGACCGTCTTTCATAGATAGTCTTGGAAGATGGTGCTCATAGCGCGCTGATAGGTCGCCCCGACGTTCTTGAGTCTGAATGACATAACCATGTAATGGTATATCCCCACTGGAGTCTTGAACGAAGTATGTTTGTCATCTTCAGGGTGCATTTTGATTTGGTTGTACCCTGAAAACCCGTCCATGAATGACATCCTTTCGAACCTACACGTGTTGTCGATGATGACATCTGCGATGGGCAAAGGGAACTCGTCTTTAGGGCAAGCGGCATTGAGGTCCCTATAGTTGATGCAGATTCTGATTGTGCCATTTTTCTTTAGAACCGAACGATGTTCGCCACCCAATCTGGATGTTGTTCCTCCCTGATGAAGCCCGCCTCTTTAAGCTTTTTTACTTCCGCCATAATCGCTTCCATAATCTACGGGCGAAACCGTCTTTGCTGCTGCTTGACGGGTTTGGCGTCCGGATTAATATTAAGACGGTGCATGGCGATCTGAGGATCGAGGCTGGGCATGTCCTCATAATTCCTTGCGAAGACGTCAACATATTCCTTGACGAGAGATATGAGGTCTTCCTTCTCTTGGGGAGGTAGCCGGCATAAATATGGGTTTGGGATTGGCCTCGCCTCCCATATTTATCCGAGGATTTTATCCTGTGGGCGCCGCTCGAAATGACTGCTCCATCATGCTGACGGCGGTCCCATGCTCCATCATGAAGCGGGATTTGCTCATCCACTTGAATCTCGATGGTATTGATCGTAGTCATGTTGACTGTGAGGCTTGTGAACCAGTCTCCGGTACTGACGTCCGAATCCCATGCTGAGGAGGCTGATGATTGATCCTCCGAGAAGCCTTGCCGGGTACCGGTCAAAATGGCGTGATTCGAGGAAGAGGAGGCATAACCCACTCTCTTCGAAGTTCTCGCCAGAGTAATCGCCGGCCCTTTGGCACGTGAACGGGCTGGACTGGAGGTCTCCTACCTTTGCCGTAGTTCAAGCCTTCTTTGTGGATGAAGTCATAACCCATGCCTTCTATCATGCGCTTTGTGACCTGGCTGTAGTATGTGAATTGCGGGGCAGCTTCGTCGTCTCCAGAGTCATCCCACATTGTATGCGCGGGTAGGTCAATCCTTCCAAAGACAATTTCTTGTTGATAATCACTTCGGGCGGGTATGACAAAGACAGCTTGCGATGACTCAATTATTTGCCATCGGCGACAAATGATCAACATACGGGCAAGTGCAGGGAAGGGTTGCTAGACAACCCTAAAATCAGATTATCGAACTCCTAACAGTCAGACTCTGGACTAGATGAGGAGTAAGCAAATTCAAGACCTCCATTCAGGGTGAGCTCATCCGCTTCATTCGTGTTGGTTATAATAAGGCCTCCGTAGCCGATTACAATGGGTTCAATGTCATTAAAGACAAGGCCCTCGTTGTCCTCAGACTCACAGTCGGTCTCATTACCGCTATCCGGGTCCTCGACCGGTGCCTCATGGCCCGATTCAGAGTCTTGGTAGAGCAAAGAGTCGGTGAAGTAATTCTCCTCCCCTTTGAATGGCTATTTGTCAGCGAACACTGTTTTCACTTGACCATTACTGTCCACGTACTTTAAGCATTGATGCAAAGTGGATGCGACGATGCAGTTGCCATGGATCCATGGTCGACCCAATAGCATGTTGTAGGAAGGCTCTGCGTTGATGACGTAGCAGGCTACTTCCGTCTTCATATTGCCTAGCTGGTACTTGAGGCGAATCTTTCCAAACGGTCGCGTCCCAGTGGCGTTGAAGCCAAAAGTAGTGGTAGTCATTGTAGACAACCGTTTCTGAGGTATCCCCAAGGACTTGATAAGCATCAAGGGGACAATGCTCAAAGCCGATCCTGGGTCCACTTAGATTCTATCCACCTTGGAAGAGCCGACATATCCCGTGAAGTAGAGGGGTCGGTCATGAGACGTGCTGTTGATGAGCATATCTTCAGGGGTGAAGGTGATGGTGGGATCTGGCTGCTTGGACGGACAAGATTATTGTGGAAACCCTCTCTCCGCCTCTCCTTTAGGGATGGGCGAAAAGTATACGGTAAAGGTTTCTGAGTCGGCCGGGGCATCTCGCAGAGCCTCCCGGGTAGACTTTGATAGACGAAGGAGCTCATACAAGGTGATCCTGGCCGGGATGTTAGCTAGTTGTGCGAGTACGTCAAACCGAAAGGACGGATTGCTCGAGCTCAGTCTGTCGACATTTGCTTGGGGTGCTAGTGATGATCTTGCCGGTGGCCTCGCCAGGTTTTCTATTGCCGAGGATAATTCTTAGCAAAGTCCTTCCCTATCCTTGTGACGAGCACCGCTGCCTCTTCATCAGAGTTGGTGAGGGCTGCTACCCCCGTTCATCTCCATCCGGATTTATCGAGATGATATTGCAGAGTTTACCCCTCCGTTTGCCCTTTTGCGTTGGCTTGGAAGTCCACTGCTCGTCTTTGAGGAGGTCAGGGTGAACCCACATGGCTTGTCCTGATGGTAAAGTCTGTGGTACTAAACCCTTCTCCCACTGGTTGTAAGGATCGGTATTAATGATCCTCAGCTCTGCCTTGGAAATGGGCACGATTCCTGCTGGTGCGTGGATTTCAGGGAGGCCCATTTCGAATTTCAAGGTGACCATGTTCGTGGTCACCTTCTTTTGGACCTTCTCTTTTTTCAAAACTCCTGCATCAAAGAGAGCTTGGAGTTTTTCCTTGAGGATATAACACTTGGCAGTTGGATGACCAACAAATCGGTGAAACGCTGTAGGGTCGAAAAAGTTTATTGATTGAATGAATGGGTTTACAATCAAATTTTCTCGACATGAGGAAGAGAAGATTGATTCGACTTCTCTTTAAGGTGGGTTCTCTATGGCGATAGGATGCTTCACTCAATGCTCACGCTTGAGATTAAGCCTGGACGACGTAACAGAAAGGTGCATGATCTTGAGATTCTTGATGAAGAGCTCGATCTCTCTCGCAAGTGTTGAATTTTTCCAAAGTTTTCCAAAAGCCCCTTTTCCATAGTCGCCACGGCTATTTATAGGGTTCTTAGCATGTAACTATCATGCTAGAATTGTGGAAACGCGGGTTAATGGACGGCATAACCGATGCCCACTACTTAACCCACGAAGTTGTTGTGGCTTTCGTGGCCTAGGGTTCGCTACGCGAAAACGCCACCGCTATAGTGAACGAGAGGGGGGTTGCTGGGCGAAGCGGAGCCGCAGAATCGTGAGGTCGCATAAAGAACGCTGGGTCGTTACAAGACGCTGAACCGCCATTCAAGGTGGAGTCAGCCGCAAGAAACGCTGGCGAACCTCGCCAAACTTTGATGTTGTGGGCGAAGCCTCGCCAAACTTTGATGTTGTAGGCGAGCCTCGTCAAACTTTGATGTTGTGGGCGAAGCCTCGCCAAACTTTGATGTTGTAGGCGAGCCTCGTCAAACTTTGATGTTGTAGGCGAGCCTCGTCAAACTTTGATGTTGTGGGCGAAGCCTCGCCAAACTTTGATGTTGTGGGCGAAGCCTCGCCAAACTTTGATGTTGTAGGCGAGCCTCGTCAAACTTTGATGTTGTGGGCGAACCTCGTCAAACTTTGATGTTGTAGGCGAGCCTCGTCAAACTTTGATGTTGTAGGCGAGCCTCGTCAAACTTTGATGTTGTAGGCGAGCCTCGTCAAACTTTGATGTTGTAGGCGAGCCTCGTCAAACTTTGATGTTGTAGGCGAGCCTCGTCAAACTTTGATGTTGTGGGCGAAGCCTCGCCAAACTTTGATGTTGTAGGCGAGCCTCGTCAAACTTTGATGTTGTGGGCGAAGCCTCGCCAAACTTTGATGTTGTAGGCGAGCCTCGTCAAACTTTGATGTTGTGGGCGAACCTCGTCTGCGAATGAAGAGTTTCGCTACTTGGCGAACCTCGGTTGAGTGAAGGGCTTCGCTACTTGGCGAACCTCGGTTGAGTGAAGGGCTTCGCTACTTGGCGAACCTCGGTTGAGTGAAGGGCTTCGCTACTTGGCGAACCTCGGTTGAGTGAAGGGCTTCGCTACTTGGCGAACCTCGGTTGAGTGAAGGGCTTCGCTACTTGGCGAACCCGGTTGAGTGTCGAGCCTCAGCTGTGGCTAACCTCCTCTTTTAATGGGGAGCTCGCACTTATGACCTTCCTCATATGCTACTTAAGAACGGGTCGTAACTTTCAAACCGTATGTCGAATTGGGCCGAATTATATATGAAAATCGACTATCTCGACGATCGGAGCCAACCAAACCCACCCGAAGGGTTCAGTTTGCTCCAGTCATTTTGCCAAATTCCTTCCGGTTTGGGAGATATCGACACTTTTGTCTATTTTGTAAAGTCAAGCATTCAGGTGAACTTAACCTTTAGGCGGACCTGACTTCACTCAGATGGACCCTTAAGCTCTTTTGCTCATTCCGAGTTACTGTGCAGGGATTAAGGCAATTTTTATTGCCTACAAACGCGCAGTAGTTTGGGTCATCCGTCTTGCCCACTTCTTCAGGCCTTGTAACCTCTGGAAGCTTGATCCTATTGCTCTGAAGGAGAGTGTCGAAGGTAGGCACTACCCAATCTTCTTTGAAGTCGTAGTGCTTTTGAGGGCGCTGCTCAATCGGCTTGGATTTCTGGCGTTGTGCCATCTTGAGGGCTGGATTAGAATCAATAGCCATGGTCTCCTTCCCCTTTGATCGAGGAGGGTTTCTGAGAAAAGTCGATTCAGAAGTTCCCTTTCTGTGCTGAGGTTCTTCGGCTTCTAGACGCTTAATCATGTTTTCTACTTGCTCGCCTTGGCGAACAAGTTCCTTCCATGTTCGGGTTTCCACAATGCCGATCTTGGACAAGATGCTGATCGAAAGGTTATTGCAGCACATCTCGATCAGTGTGGTATCAGAGACCTGGTCCCGGCAATGCAGTGACCGATTCCTGAACCTCTTCACGAATTCATTGACCGATTCTATTTTCTTTTGCTTCTCGGCCAGTAGGGTCGCCATCAAAACTTTAGTGTCATCGTGGAAGAAGTGGGCCAAGAACAGCTTTTCCAAGTCGGCCCATGATTTGATAGAGCCGGGTTCGAGCTTGCGGAACCATTCAAAGGCTACTCCCTTCAAGGTGCCGATGAACAATCGTGTGAGGATGGGATCATTCCCAGTAAGAAATCCTGTCTGGGACAAGAAGTAGTAGATGTGCTGCGAGGGAGATCCCTTCCCATCGAAGTGGGTCAACCCTATAGGCTTGAATTTTGCTGGATAGGAAACTGTATCCCACTTAATTGGATATGGCCGGACCACCCCCAGCTCGTTCATGTTCTTCTGGAGTTTCAGGGCGTCGAGTTGATTCTGAAACTCGTCAAGCCTTTTATCTCGAGGGATGCTGCCAGATTGCGAGGCCCTTCTCGAAGATCTGGAGGAGTAACCAGAAGGTGACCCGTGATCATCTTCATCGTCAGTCGCGTGAGGAGTGAGCTCCCGTTCTTGATTCTTCCAACTCCTTGGTCGATTTCACGAAGCCCTCTTCTTCTTTTTTTGTAGAAACTATTCCATCATTTCCTTCATGGAGTCGATGGCGGCTTGCTATTTGGACATTGCGGCTTGCTGCTCTTCAAACCTCCTGGTCCACTCATCGGAACCTTCGGTCATGTGCACCCTCGCGTGCTTGCCATAAGCCGAGCTTGAAGTCTAAGACGTTGCCTCCATTGAGCAAGCTTCATCATCATTGTCACGGATGGAGTTTAACCGTGTGTAGTCAAATGGGATGGCTGCGCCGGTTTGGAGGCGTGTGTGCTGGTAAACACCCTCACGTTCCTTTGGGAGGTACCTCGGTCTCAATGAAAACTCTGGATCTGAAGAATCCGAGTACTTGGCTTTATTCTTCCCCGTCATGTTGACAGAGGCAGCCGGTAGCTCTGAATCATCAGTAGCTCGTTTCCTCCAAAAATTGCGCCTTCGATGGGGAGGCCTTGCCCTCGATGTGGTGAAAGTCTTTCAAACACCGATGACTTTTATGCACACCGACAGTCGCCAGCACCGCTGGATAAGCCTCTGCAATGGCATCGAGGATTTACTCTCGAATCGGGCGCTTGCGTTAGATGATCCCCGGATCCGTAGGTTGATGATGACAACCCCCGTGCGTAAGGATCACCAGACATTTGGATGTAGAGAGCTCAAGAGAACTCAAGCGAACACTCTGGAATTTCTTCGTGTGCTGAATTCAGGCGAACTCATCTTGTCATGCAAGATATCGCGCCTGGCGAAGCCACCCACCGCCACCTAGCCGCTTGTTCCGCTCAGCGATGCCCGCCTACTGATCAACTGCCTTGCCTTTTGGTGAGGGCTTGCTTTCAGCGGGCCCGGATGGGGTTCCTGCATGCTGGTTGCCGTCTAGAGTGGAGGTTCGCCGCCAGCGAAGCTCACCTATCTCGTGCACCGCGATCTAATAGTGGCTTGATGAGCGAAGCCCGCCTGGTTTGGTTGGCTCGCCTGCTTTGTTGCTGGACCGGGGCTTAACTGATATGTCGAGCTCAGCAGTTTTAGGGACTTGGTCACCAGAACGAAGCTCGCCTGAGTAGGTGGGCTTGCCTGGTTTAAGCAGTCTGCCTGTTTTGCTTGGCTCGCCTAAATAGGGAACCTCGCTACTAGAGTGAAGCTCATTTGAAACGCCAAATCCGCAAATTTTGGGAATCTTGCTACCAGAGCGAAGCCCGCCTGTATAGGTGGGCTCGCCGATTTAGCAACCGCCAAAGCGCTTTACGCCGACTGCTTTTTTGCCTGAATATTAATTCAGGTCATCAAGGGAGATGGAGGCTACTGCTTCCCTACGTGCACGAGCTTGTCGTTGTCTCCGCTTGGCTCTCTTGGAGAGGGGGAAGTCCGTATCGACGGTGAAGGCGTGATCCGCACCGAGATGAATCGTAATCCCCTCCATGCAGATTGCGTGGTTGTTGGCAACCCAACGGTAGTCCCTTGCTCGCATTCTTGGCCATTGGTTCGGCCTTGGCTTGGGGAGATAGAACCCCGCCGCTGGGTAGAGCTCTGTGCATGGTTGCTGGGCCTGTGGGCCACATGCACAACTCTACGGTATCGACGAGAAGCTTTACCGCTAGAGGAGGAAGAAGATAAGTACTCCTTGTACTTAGCTTGATCGAACTCAATCATGAGGGACTCGACTGTCGTCCCCTCCGCAATGTCGTCGAATTGCGCCACCACCATCTCGGTTGAGGAAACGGTCTCTCCCACTGTGGTCGCTATCCTCTGTTTGGTGTAAAAATCTACTCGGACTGTATTGGTCGAATTGTTTGTTACAAATCAAGAATTATTTTTTATAACAGAAGTGAAGGGAAGGCCCTTCTTGTTTAACGTGGGTTCGTCGGTAGCGATAGGATGCCTCCCTCGATGCTCGAGTCGAGTTTGCTTCCGTTGGATGATCCGATCAAAATTACGGTCGAGCTTTAGTACGTAGTAGAAGCCCCAGCGTGGTTGAGTTTAGTTCTACCCGAGCTTGCTTGGATAGGGCTACAATGCAAGAGTTTGCAAAGAACTCAAGAGCCTTCAAATCTGAGGATTCAGATGGAGTCTACTTCTACAATCCAAGCTTTCACTCAAGACTGAGCTAATGGAACAAGAGAGCAAGGCACCCTTTTATCCTCTGCGACAGCTAGCCCCTTTTCAACCTTTCAGCCAGCCCCCTTTCAACCTTTCAGCCAGCCCCCTGTCTTGTTGGCCAAGGAGGCTTATAAATAGGCAAAGTGATGGCATAGGCCACCCCTTTGACTTGTGGGATGTGACCACTAATGGATGAGGAGCCTCATGCCCTCCTCTAGCTGTGGGATGTGACCACTATAGAGGTAATGAGAGCCATGCCTCATAATTACCCAGGACGTGGAGAGTGGGTGGGCCCACTTCCACAAGCAAGGAGCCACTTGCACTGTTCAAACAGGCGAGCAGGCGAGCTTGAGAGCTGTTTAAATGTTCAGGCGAGCTTGTCGAACAAGCGGGGTCAACTGGCGGGCCTCTCCAGCGTGTGAGCTGGTGTTCATTGCGCAGGCAAACTCCTTGCATGCGAGCTTGGCACACAGGCGGGGTCAACTGGCGGGCCTCTCCAGCGTGTGAGCTGGTGTTCGTTGCACAGGCGAACTCCCTGTAGGCGAGCTGGGCACACAGGCGGGGTCAACTAGCGAGCCCCTCCAGCGTGTGGTGGTGTTCGTTGTGCATCACGAACTCCTTGCGGCGAGCTTAAGCCTTTGACAGACGGGCTTGGTAATTTTTCCCGCCTACACCTCTTTGATGAATGGGTGGAGCAACAACTAGAGTCCATTCTCCAGATGGTTGATGTACAGCGGCAACCTCCAGTGGTTGTGATGGTACACCGCCTCGTCACTATGCGGTATAGCTATGGTGTGGGATTTGGTGACCTTCGTATGGATCAGCCTCAGAAGGCCAATCCTCGCCTCGTTGCGGACGGTGGTGGAAACTTGAGCAGCCATGGATGTCGCTGTAAGTTGGTGTAAGGGTTTTGTGAGGAATTTGGGAGCAGAAGATTAGGGCTAAAGTTCGTGAAGAGAGATCCCCTTTGGCCCCAAAGCGATATATATAGACTTTGAGGATGACACGTGGCAAAATTGGAACGGTCAACTCAACCATGTATGAACGGGTCTGATCTACCTCGATATCTGAACGGGCATCACGAAAAATGAAGTGCCACCCTCTTTACTCCACAACCACTTTGCTCAAAATTCGAAGCGACAGCACATCATGGTCTTCTAATGTCATAACGTCTTTTCAAACAGCGGCTTGGCGCTTACCCCAGAAAATGCCTCATAAATTCATCAACCGATGACTGTTCAAAATCCAATCAACTCGGTCTCTCAAACTAAACATACGACTTAACGAACCGACTGCTCGTGTGACCGATTCAAATGTGGTATAAGCTAGCCCTCGAACAAAGTCGACTCGAACAACTAAGTTCCTGCCTTAAAGTGATAGAGTTATCGTCCGATGGACAACTCAAGATTGCCGTCTATGCCTCAGTACATTCATATGGAGAAGTCATCAACTTGGTTGACTCCAAGATTAAGACACTGGTCACTATTCATAAAAAGAATAAGAATGAGACCTTAGTGTTCATTTAAGTCTAAGGCACATACCCAACACCTGAGTGTCCTGCAAGACAATTCAGCTAACTAGCTTAACAGTTGGACTCACAAATGAGTCGACTCGTCCCACAGAACTCAGCAAGAAAAATTTCAAACCAAGAACAGATAGAGTAAACAAAAGTATACCTTTATTTATCGTTGAAATAGTTACAAGTTTACATTTACAAAATAAGTAAGATACAAAAGACCTAAGCAACTACGCTAAGGAGACTGAGAGAAGTCCATGCCCGCTCCAGGGGTCAGGGGAAGGGCGCTAGTAGTCACAGGCGGAGGAGTCGACTGGGATCCCGGCTCGGTCCCTTCACCCCTCTGGTATGGGGAATTCTCACCCCCTCGTCTGCCCTCATGGCTGGGGCCTCGTCCTCCTCGTCATCCTCATCCTCATCCCCCACATCAGCTGCGTCGAGATGGAGTCTTCCACCCTGCCTCTCTATATCCACAAGGGCCTCCAGACAGCAGGCGACTCTTAGAGGGTAGTGGAAGCGGCTAGGTGTTCCCCTCATTTTGGCCAGGAGCTGTGCCTCTAGGTAGTCATATCACGCTGCGGTGGCGCCACCTGCTTTCCGACAATACCTTGGCGGTACTCCTTAACAGCCGCCGACCGATAGGCATCGGATTCCAAGAAGGAGATTCGGCTTTTAGCCAGAACCAGAGACTCCTTGAGGCCAGCACTCTCTTCTTGAAGCTTGGTTCGAGCTATCTGCTCTTCCTCAAGCTTGTCCTTAGCATGCTGAGCAGCTTGGCGCTCGACCATGACTTGTGCCAAAGCACGGTTCTTCTCCGCTAGCGCACGATTGATCTCCTCAGATGCTAGTTTCGCCTTCTGATGGCTCTCGCAGAGCTCACGCTTGAGCCTATCAATTTTAGTGATCTTTTGGGCTTCCGAGGCTTTCAGGTCCTCTACCATCTTTTCCTTCACCTCCATCTCATGGCTCCAGTCGCTCAACTCGACCTCTTTGGCTAACAGCTCCTTGAGAGCCTCCTCAAGGTCGGTCGACACCTCAGCTCTCGAACTTTCCGCTGCCTTCTAGAGTTCAGCATAGCTCTCCCGGACATGCTCCATGCGGCTGAATATCTCCTGCTCCACCAAAGTCCCGCGGATCAAGTAGCTCCGAAGGATTAGGTGAAGGCCCACGTCGAGAATTTCTTCCAAGATCTCCTTATCATGGCGTAGCCAGAACTGCTCGACCGCCTTCGACAGGGTGACACGAGACTCAAGAATCGAGACCCTCGAGTTGAGATGTCAGCCTGGCTCATGCCTGTTCTCTAGACTCGATCCCTCTCATATCGGGGACTGGCCTTGGCAGTCCCTATCTTCAGCATCCTTAGCCTGTCCCAGGTGGACGTGTCTCTCGTCGACGCGATGGGGGAATGGCCAACTCAAATCTTCAGTAATGGGTTCCCCCTTAGTGGTGGGTCCCCTCTCAGTGACTGGCTCCTTACGGTGATGAGTCAGCTTAGCTTGAATATTCAATACCCTCGTACCCCTTAGTGGAGCGCTTGTCTCCACCGGAATGTCCCTAGCTGGAGCATCGGCTCTAGCCGCAGTCACCTGAGGCGCGGCCTCCCCTTCTTGTCTGGGTGGCCCCTCGTCCAGGTGGATAATGTCAGCCCCTACAATCTCGGTGGCTCTCCCAGGCCCTTGGCTACCCACCTCTTGAGCTTCCTCTTTCTCTCAACTGGAGTGGTCGAAGATGCTTGTCCTGTCGGCTGAGTCACAGCTGCGGCCATTTGAGGTTGAATTATTGCTGCTTTCGCAGGAGCTGAGTCTTGGCGTGGGTGCTTAGCCGGCCTTGTCGATGAATGCTCTTGGACCACAGTGAGCGAGGTGCTCGGCACCTCAGTAGTTTCAGCCGATCTGAGGATCATCATCTTGTTTGCCCTCTCCTAGTCTTTCACCATAGGAGTCACGGCCGAGACACCCGCCACCCACAGGACTGAATTGTCAAATAAGTTCTCCATCTTTCGAGAGCCGGCAAATGACTTGATATGATCCACGGCATCTTTCTCGTCAGGTGATGGCTCCTTTGCCGACAAACCCTCCTTTATCACCTCCAGCCAGTTTGAACACCCCAGCTCCAAATCATCTCCCTCCACCCAGACGAACTTCTCCTTCCAATCATTATTCGATTAGGGAAGGTCGGTGACAAGCTTGAAGTGACCCACCATTTGGAAATGGCAATGGGCCTCTTTCTGATTCACCTTAATGTTGATTAGGTGGCTCAGCACGTTCAAAGATGGCCGGATCCCCAACTAGTAGCAAATAACCACGAAGCCCACTAGGGCCGCGATGGCATTCGGCTTCAGTTGCATAGGCAAGACCACCAAGGGTGTGCAGACATGATCGATGAAGGGATGCAACGGCAGGCGTAGACCGTACTCCATGTGCCTTATGCATAGTGGATTCCGACCCTCTGTATGGTCGTAGATGGCCTGAGACCTCGTCGGCACCGATAATTTGTACGAACGAGGGATGTCGAACCTATTATGTAGGGTCCTCAACTGTGCCAGCGTCACCTTAGAATGGATCTCCGCCAATAATTCTTGCCTAACGCTGAGAGTGGGAGCGTCCATCACTACTGATCTGAAAAGATTGTCGGAGAAGATAGTAGATCGGAGTTTCTTAGAGAAGAAGAGAAGGAATTTTTCAGGAACAACGGCCTCCTCCATCCTCTCAGTGGCCCCATTTTATAAACATCCATACACCTACAGCTGTCAGAATCACAGCGGCTGAGTCGGTTCGAAACCAGCGGCCCAGATTAATCCCAAAACCCGAAGCACCCTCACCGCAATCGAAGCGAAGCACATCTGCCTTAACTGGCTCGCAATCAGGCATGAAACGTGAAGTGTCAGGAGCCAAAAGTAAGGTGCTGACGTCAGCCACGTAGCATCAGAAGGACTACCCACATTTCCGTCATTAATGCGCTCCACGCCAAACGGCTACAGCTTCAGTTTCACTCGGACCCGACCTAAGCCGACTCCAAGCGAAAGGGGCCATCTGTTGTAACACTTCAATTATCCAAATAATAATCTTTTCTCAGTAGCAGACAAGTATCCCGTATTAGAAGCATAATCTAGTCAATTCGCTACTTCGAGACAACCCGCACCGACATATTGGATGACTCAAATGGCCGACATCTTGCGAGGATGGCTCAAAAGGTGGTACATGTCGCCATATCGACCTTCTCGCTAAGCCGACTCGACAAGCGCGCCACTCAGCCGTCTCTTCTGCCGACATCTTGCGAGGCTGACTCAAAGGGCGGTATGAGTCGACCTCTTCGAATACGCCGACTCCATGAGCGACCCGCTTGGCTAGGTGATCGATATCTTGCGAGTCCGACTCAAAAGGCAGGACTTCTCGACATGCCACCTAGGATAGGAAGACGACGACGTGCCTCGAGCCCCTCACTGGCAATGAATCGCTGTCGCATTAAATGTGAGATCAGAGCCATCAATTCTCCATGCTCAAAGATCTTTAAGACATGTCGGACCACGTGCCCCCTTTCACATCGCATAAGTGCCGACGTGATCTCTTCCACTCAGCGGCCGACATCTGTAAAGCAAGAGCTGACTCAGCCGCCAGCTATCACTCGGTCGAGATTACCAAACTACCCTTGGTCACTTCTATAAATAGGAAAACTGTTAACAACACAGGTATGCAATCTAAACTTATGCTTTAGAACTCCCAGTAGAATTTCTACCAACTTCCCCACTCAAGATTATCCACTAACTTGATCGTCGGAGGAACCACCGGGGACCCAACCCCAACCTCTTACGATTTGTTACATGTGCAGAATACATCAGGGAGCCTCAGAACCGAATATGTGGAGGAGTTAGCGGACCCTAATCATTCCCAAAACTATAATTAATTGACTGTGTGATCCATAGCATCAACACTGAACATAACTGACTTTAACCATACGCAACTCAAAAATAGACTACATGCATATTTTTCAGGTCTAGGAGTTCAAGGAAATCGTTCAAACCACTCTGCCAAAATTTCTAAGTTTAAACATTATTTTTAGAGTTTATAGTGAATAAATTCTTTTTTGCAAAAGAGAAATTCTTATTGTCATTAAGTGATTGAAATACTATAGCCAGGGATCATCCAACTGCTCCAAGCCTCCAGCTCATAGCATTCATCATATAGCGGTGCTGGGTACAGATGTAACAACTACTACCGCCCGGGTATATTCTTCATGTGTTCAATCTATTCGTGATCACAAGATTCCATATATAAATTCAAAATTTTGAATTGTTGCTTTCTATTTCTCTAGAACCCTTTGTTCTTGATGTGGGTCCATTTTAAAATAAATTCATTGTATTTTCTTTCATATCCAAACTTGATTATTTATTTTCTTAAATGACATTGTCTTTTAGGCCCACATGATAATGTCAGTGATAACCCTTTATTTTCATATCTTTCATGTTATTTACTTTGGGCCTATATACAAAAGGCCCATATTATTATGATGCTATGACTTTGGAATCAAATAAAGATCTGTAGGTTTTGAATCCTAACCAAATATCATACTCCTAAGATTCCTCAACTAACTCCACCTCTCCCACTATCTGAAGTATCTCCATAAATCTCGCATCTCCTGTTGTTTACTTGTTTGCGTGAAAAGAAAAAAAATAGAAGCTCTCAGGCTTGATAGGCAAGGGAGAGGAGGAGGAAGGAATTGGCTTGGATATTTTCCCTTTGATCATGAATTCCTCATGAAGGCAAGTGTTCATCTCCTTGCTTGTTTTACAAATTCTAGAAATTTCATTCTTCTAAATATATTTCATCCTCTTTGTTTGATCTTGATCTTTATCCTCAAAGATTGATTCTCTACTCCTTCATCATAAGATTCATAAATTGCATTTAAGTACCTTTCCAACTTTTATAGTGTAGAAATCCTTTATATTTCAACTTCACCATCATTGGTAGTTTGCAATAGGATTATTTTCCCTCCTATATACATGTGTACATGTGTAGTGTAGCTCTTGTATTGTTGTTAGAATTCATGGTTAGATTATCAGTTATAGTGTTTGAATTAGGATTTGTATTAGAAGAATTAGTCCATTCCGTTCACGTGTATAGACATTCAAGTGCTTGTTAGAACAATGTTGCTATGTATGTTACTTAGATATTCATGTAGAGTGTTTTTCATTAGGTTAATTAGTTCACATCCTTATATAATTCTTGATATTTAATATTATTTTAGTTCATGGTTAAGCGGACACATGATTTGCTCACTTTATTAGAAATTTGTGATAGTTGATCAATGGGGTTATGTCAGATTTTGTTGTTATTAGATTAACTATTATATCTTTGGTCTGATCTTTTAGTTATGTTTATCAAGGGATAATGGCTTGTTTCATTAGATTTAAGTTAAAGATTATTTTGGTCAAGATGGCATGAGCTGTAAATAGATTGAAGTTTATGTCACTCCATGAAAGTTGATGGCATGAACTGTAAATAGATGAAGTTTATGTCCAGTTTGTATCCTCTTTATTCTTTTTCTTGTTCCTATCTAATTATAGGCTATACATATCTATGCACACCAAACCAAGGCTTATCTATAAGTATTTTTTATTTTGTTCCTGTAAGGGTTTAGAGACACTTGATGGTGTAGTGAATATATGAAAACTATTGTTTACTACGTACTTTTAATTATATGATTAAATATCTGGTTCAAGACTTAGAAGTAATCAACCTAATACATATACACAATTATAATATGGTCCATATGAGTTCTTTGGTAGGTCATAACAATTATTTCTTTTGTATGAATATTGTGAATAGTATTGTAGTTTATATACTATTATTTACGTATCTTACTATTCAAATAGGTTATTATATTTTCAAAAAAAAGATTTCTTGTACTTAAATTTATATGTCCAATAATTTCGTAACAATATTTTTCTTTCAAAATTGAGATCTCATGCTAGTGGTAATTAATTTTATAAGGCTATGACCTATTAAATATTTTTAATCTTAGGACAAGTGAGAATCTTATTTTTATAGGTTATCAAAAGAATAAAGGTTTGAATTATTTTTAAATAGATCAAGAAAAATTCAATTCTTTGCATATAAACACTGTATTTGCATAAACCCAACCATTTTATAATTACTATGTATTTTCTAGAAAACTATTAGAGTTCAAAGTGGTTCTTTTATTAATAAATCAAACTTTGTTCGACTCTATCTAAGCTTCAAAAATCCTATTTTTGTAATTCAAACTCTTTACAAAACTTATGTTTAAGTCAATCGTTCTTAGTTTGTTTTGAACCAAATAATTTTAAATTATTATACAAATAGAGTATTTTGGGCCCAATTATTCGCTTTCAAATTTGAAGGCGTTACATGCGTGTTTTGTTATCTTGTTTGAGGATGTGTTACATTGGATATAATATCTTGAGGGACTAGATTGTTGGTAATGTAGTATCTTTACACATATGGATTGTGTTTGCCATATATACAAAATACATAACTCTTGTTTGATCACGAAAGTGTCATCTACTAGGTGGGTTGAGCATGAATAGATGTCCGTGGAAGATGTGGATAAAGCGACGGTGGTATTGACCATGTGATACATGAATTTTGACTTGTACTTGTTATGATATCATGTTTAGAGTGTTTATGTCTTACGGGATATTATGCCATAGGGACTCAAGTGCCTAAATATGCAAGACTTATATGGTATTAATAATGGAAATCACCTGAAATGTCATGATTTGATTAAAACCTGGTTTATATATATAAGGACTATGAATGGCCAAAGTAGAACTTGGGCATCCCTTTTCCCCTTGTTTCTCTTTTCCCTTATGACTTATCCCTTTTTCTACATTGACCATATACATGAGGCATGTTTGATTTTTATGTTACTCATGTTTGAGGAATTAACCATAATGCTCTAAGTATTTCCTAGTGGGTGTGTACTGTGTTTGACATGCATGACTTTATGGAAAATTGTTGCTTTATCACCTAGTTGTCATCAAATAAGACAGACTGTGCATGAAGATGACTCCCGTTAAAAATATGATTTATAAGTATGCTTTCATAGCATGGCTATGACCTTGATATCGATAACCCGATGTGAGGTTTTTCCTTGGCTATTACTATTATAGCATCGACTAGACGATGCATCTATCTTGATAAGACATGTTCGGATCATGCTTATTTTTCATAGTTTTACGGAGTCGTTCCACGGTAATTTTATGGTTAGTGCATAACATTTCATCTATAGTCACTTAAATAAAGCGATAAATATGGGGTTTAATAAAGGGAATTGGCGGTGAATACAAAGTGTATATAAGCGGTTTATCGCATACGATATTACGATTTATAAGGCCAAGGGCCATACATGACTTGAAGCCGTGTTCAGGCGTGTACGGAAGCCCAACTTATATGCATGGAGATATTCACCTCTAATTCAAATAACATCAATTAAAGATATTGTTGTGTTTGTTATTAGATATGCTAATTTTGTAATAGATTGTGTGCATTTTAACCTTTCCGTTGGACACGTATTCTTGTGTCATTCTTCTTCAAGGTATTTGTATGTAAAATTCATAAAAGTTGCTTTCCCTTTACATATTGCATTAGGAATGTTATTTTTGTTTTTAGTTTTACTTCTTGTCTCACACCTTGAAGCTAGTATCTATTCTTATACATACCTCTTTGTCTTCTAAATTTCCCACTATCACATCATTCAGTAATTTCTCATGCTAGTTAGTGTATCTTGAACTATTTTTACTTTTTTGTTGGTTCATGCATATTGTTAGCATACCTTTTCTTGTTCTATATATTTTCTTGAGACACTTGTTGGATTGCTCGACAATCCTAAATTGTCCTCCAACTTTTGGTGGTGGCTTGTTACATGAATGGACCAGGTTATGTAGATGGACCATATGAGTTCTTTTGGTAGGTCATAACAATTATTTCTTTTGTATGAATATTGTGAATAGTATTGTAGTTTATATACTATTATTTACGTATCTTACTATTCAAATAGGTTATTATATTTTCAAAAAAAAGATTTCTTGTACTTAAATTTATATGTCCAATAATTTACGTAACAATATTTTTCTTTCATAATTGAGATCTCATGCTAGTGGTAATTAATTTTATAAGGCTATGACCTATTAAATATTTTTAATCTTGCGACAAGTGAGAATCTTATTTTTATAGGTTATCAAAAGAATAAAGGTTTGAATTATTTTTAAATAGATCAAGAAAAATTCAATTCTTTGCATATAAACACTGTATTTGCATAAACCCAACCATTTTATAATTACTATGTATTTTCTAGAAAACTATTCGAGTTCAAGGCGTGGTTCTTTTATTAATAAATCAAACTTTGTTCCGACTCTATCTAAGCTTCAAAAATCCTATTTTTGTAATTCAAACTCTTTACAAAACTTATGTTTAAGTCAATCGTTCTTAGTTTGTTTTGAACCAAATAATTTTAAATTATTATACAAATAGAGTATTTTGGGCCCAATTATTCGTTTTCAAATTTGAAGGCGTTACATGCGTGTTTTGTTATCTTGTTTGAGGATGTGTTACATTGGATATAATATCTTGAGGGACTAGATTGTTGGTAATGTAGTATCTTTACACATATGGATTGTGTTTGCCATATATACAAAATACATAACTCTTGTTTGATCACGAGTGTCATCTACTAGGTGGGTTGAGCATGAATAGATGTCCGTGAAGATGTGGATAAGAAGCACGACCTGGTGGTATTGACCATGTGATACATGAATTTTGACTTGTACTTGTTATGATATCATGTTTAGAGTGTTTATGTCTTACGAGATATTATGCCATAGGGACTCAAGTGCCTAAATATGCAAGACTTATATGGTATTAATAATGGAAATCACCTGAAATGTCATGATTTGATTAAAACCTGGTTTATATATATAAGGACTATGAATGGCCAAAGTAGAACTTGGGCATCCCTTTTCCCCTTGTTTCTCTTTTCCTTATGACTTATCCCTTTTCTACATTGACCATATACATGAGGCATGTTTGATTTTTATGTTACTCATGTTTGAGGAATTAACCATAATGCTCTAAGTATTTCCTAGTGGGTGTGTACTGTGTTTGACATGCATGACTTTATGGAAAATTGTTGCTTTATCACCTAGTTGTCATCAAATAGGACAGACTGTGCATGAAGATGACTCCCGTTAAAAATATGATTTATAAGTATGCTTTCATAGCATGGCTATGACCTTGATATCGATAACCCGATGTGAGGTTTTTCCTTGGCTATTACTATTATAGCATCGACTAGACGATGCATCTATCTTGATAAGACATGTTCTGGATCATGCTTATTTTTCATAGTTTTACGGAAGTCGTTCCACGGTAATTTTATGGTTAGTGCATAACATTTCATCTATAGTCACTTAAATAAACTGATAAATATGGGGTTTAATAAAGGGGAATTGGACGGTGAATACAAAGTGTATATAAGCAGTTTTATACGCATACCTGATATTCTGATTTATAAGGCCAAGGGCCAATACATGACTTGAAGCCGTGTTCCCGGGACGTGTTACGGGAAGCCCAACTTATATGCATGGAGATATTCACCTCTAATTCAAATAACATCAATTAAAGATATTGTTGTGTTTGTTATTAGATATGCTAATTTTGTAATAGATTGTGTGCATTTTAACCTTTCCATTGGACACTTATTATTGTGTCATTCTTCTTTAGGGTGTTTGTATGTAAAATTCATAGATGTGGCTTTCCCTTTACATATTGCATTAGGGACTGTTATTTTTAGTTTTTAGTTTTACTTCTTGTCTCACACCTTGAAGCTAGTATCTATTCTTATACATACCTCTTTGTCTTCTAAATTTCCCACTATCACATCATTCCGTAATTTCTCATGCTAGTTAGTGTATCTTGAACTATTTTTACTTTTTACTGTTGGTTCATGCATATTGTTCGCATACCTTTTCTTGTTCTATATATTTTCTTCGGAGCACTTGTTGGATTGCTCTGACAATCCTAGAATTGTCCTCCAACTTTTTG
This sequence comes from Asparagus setaceus, assembly GCA_012295165.1. Lineage (NCBI taxonomy): Eukaryota > Viridiplantae > Streptophyta > Magnoliopsida > Asparagales > Asparagaceae > Asparagus > Asparagus setaceus. The sequence continues at coordinate 34,176,865 of CM022702.1, forward strand.
GTGGTGGCTTGTTACATGAATGGACCAGGTTATGTAGATGGACCAATTGAGTATGCAGTTTACAGATAAAATTCAGATACTTGATATTTGGTGCAATGAGTTTTGTATCAGTTGACTTGGTGTTGCTAGCGAGAGATCTGTACTTTAGGATTTCTGTATATTTTATTGAAGAGAGTTCATTATTTGATGTATAGATATTGCATCTGGTTTTTAATAAATATAGTGGATTGGCTGGACATCTAGAGAGTCATTGGTGCTGAATAATATCTTGGCTTTATTAAACGGATAAGAGATTTTAGAAATTTCTGGTTTCTATTACTGATGATAATTCTTAAAAATTATAGTTTCTACTGGTCTAGAGGCGTGAATGTAGCTATGAGAGAGGGGTTCACTCTCTATAGTTGCATCGCCGGCCGAGTCACATGCCCTTCATGTGCATTTTTAGGACCGGGGCGTGACACCGGCGGTGAGGCGAGAGTGGAAGCGAAGGTGGATATGGTGCCGATGGGGGCCATGGAGGTGGTGGAAGAGGTAGTGGGGACGCCGATGGGTAAAGTGGTGAGTCCGGAGAGGACGGTGGTTATGGTGGAGGGCAATGAAAGGAAAGTGCGTGTCGGAAGGAAGTGGAAAGGAATACCGGAAGAAAACGTGAGGAAATATGGAGGAAGTGGGGCAAAGTTGGAGAGTCTTTGGAGGGAAGGAAGTGTAATGAAGAAGAAGGAAGCAATCGCTCATGAATCTCGTCGAGAGTCAAAGGAATAGGAGAATGATGGGGCAAGTGATTGAAATTAATAAGGGACAGATGTTAGTTTTTAATTGAGTTGGAGCATGACACCCTGGTACTCATTGAGTAGCCAAGTATTTCTCCATTTACACCCCTGATCACAAGTGTAATACGATTAGACTTGAGAAAAAATAAATGAATAAAAACCATCATGTTTAATAATTACAAGTATAATATTTCTATATTCAATTATTGTTGATGCTTGAAATGCTTATCGACACATAAACTTATTAAAGGATTCCAATGGATCACGCACAAAAAGGGCTAAATTACTAGATTGGTATTTTATTTCTACACCCCTCTTATCAGTTTGGTATTTTTTTAGATCTGGTGCAGTTTTGATATTTTTTCGAAGGCCAATGTGCAATTAGGCTTAAAGCTTCACCGTCGGCGAAATAAATGCGTAAATCCTCTGTCTTCCTAGCAATTTTTTTCCTCCCGACCTTTCTCTTCATAGTATTTGGAGGTAATACTATACCCTTTCTTTTTTGTCCTAAAACTTACTTTCTTTTGGTGGAACATTGTTGTATAAGATTGAGCATAGTTATTATCCTCATACCAATGTACTAAATAATCTTCTAGCCCTTCTGTCAGGAATGTAGGATAGCACTAATTGCATCACCTGAGATTTCATAGATTTTTTTGTCGGCTATGAAGTTTTGGGTCTAATTGCACATTTGGCGCAAAAAATATGCCAAAATGTTACAGGTGCTAGCAAAAAGTACCAAATTAGTAAGAGAGATGTACAAAAAATATGAATCTAGTAATTTAGACCAAGTTAAAGTTAGGGACCTTTGGGTATAAAAAAAAGCCTGTTGGGGCTGCTGTAGTCACAACGACTTCCCTAATGGTTCAAAGTATTGGGGGAAATTGCCCCAATGGTTCCAAAGTGTTCAGGTACGTTGAAACCGCAACGGTCTAAAGCGTTGGAACCACAACGATCTAAAGCGTTAGGGTTTCATAGATTTATAAAATAAAAAATTGAAAAATAGTAACCCTAATGGTTTGAACTGTTCAAATTGTTAGGGCTATTAAACTGTCCCAAAGGTTCAAACCGTTAATACAATCTGCCCTAATGGTTTGAACCATTGGTGCAAATGTTGTGCATTTTTTTAAACATGATTTCTCCTGTTTCTTTGTCTAGCCTGTTTACAATTCAATATCCCACACAATTATAATATAATCACAATTATAATATAACCCCACTCAGTTATACAATACAAAATCCCACAAAAAAAATCATTAAATGCATTCAATATCTCATGCAATTATAAAATCAAAACACATACACTAGTCTTAAATATACAACTGATGTCCAAAATATACAATGTTTCTGATACCCAAAATAAAACAAGAATCAAAGCTGATTTAGTAGGACATATGGAGTAAGTCCCCTGAGAATGTCCTCCATAGTGAAGCCCGACTCCATCATCCTAGCAATACGATCTCTTATTGAACCCTAAGCAAAACCGTTAACATTAGAAGTGGAAGCCCGAGTAGCCGGAGAAGGACGAGCAAAAACCGATGGATCTGTAGAAGCCTAATTAGCCGGAGGAGGACGAGCGATCCGAGAACGAACCTGTAAAGTAATAAGGGTGTATGAGTGAGTGAGTGAGTGAGTGAGTGTGTGTGTGTGTGTGTATATATATATATATATATATATATATATATATATATATATATATATATATATATATATATATATATATATATATATATATATATATATATATATATATATATATATAGAGAGAGAGAAATATGGAGAACCTTGGCATACAAAGTTAACGATTGCAGAATGATGGACAAATTTGGTCCACACATGAAGGGTTTGGATTTGGCTAAAAGTGAAGGGTTTTTATAAAATTCACTCAACCCCTTCATATGTGGACCACATCTGTCCACATCACTACCAAGTCCCATTGAGAAATCTGCATCAGGTTCTCCATTTTTCTCATATATATATATATATATATATATATATATATATATATATATATATATATTAGAGTGTATGTGCATGTGTATATGTGTGCATGCAGTATATGATGTGTATGTGTGTATGCATGTGAGTGTATGAGTGTGTATGTACATATATGTATGTATTAGAGTGTATATGTGTGCATGCGAGTGTATGATGTGTATGTATATGTGATGTGTATGTTTGCATGCGAGTATATGATATGTGTTTGTGTATGTCATATGTGTCTGTGTGTATGCATGTGAGTGTGTGTGTATGTGCATCTATGTGTGTATGTGTATATGAGTTTGTGATGTGTATATGAGATTGTGTACATGTGTGTGAGTGTGCGCGTATGCATGTGCATGTATGTGTATGTGAATGTGTGTGTGTATGTTAGGGTATGTGTGTATGTGTGGGTGTGTATGTATGTTAGGTACCATTTTGTTATTTTTGAATTGGAATATGATATTATATTAATCTAATTCTCGTAATTTCAAAATTAGCATACATACCAGCTGGGTAAGCCGATTCACCTCAGATCTAATCTCGTCTAGCTCGGAGAACTTAGACTTAAGCTCGGCAATCTCCTTGATTAATTGAGACCTATCCTCAACCTCCTTGCGAAGAACCTCATGACGAGTAGGAGTGGTGGCCGCCGGAGTGGAGGACACACTCAAATAAGACCTGCTGGGACCATAACCTGGACCTCTCTCGTAACCATAATGCCCTCTATGTACGACATCTAATACTTGGGTCAGCGCGTCCGGATCGTTCTCTCCAACGCCCTCTACCATTTCCTCCATCTCCTCTTCCGGAAGCAAGTTGACGTCGTCGTCTTCTTCTTCAGCCACATTAATTGGACTTATTTCTCCATGATACACCCAAGTTGTATAATCTCTAACAAAACCATGTTTAACAATGTGAACTTCTACTTCTTCCGCCTCATGATGCAGCCTATTCCTGCATCTGCTGCACGGACAAAGGATCATCCCGTGTTGGATCTTATCGTGTTCACGTACAAATTCTATGAAAACAGCAAGTCCTTCAAGGAAATCAGACTTTGTTCGTTTTTCGCGACTCACGTACATCCAGTCCTTAACTCTGATGTAGTCACGAACCATTTTTGTACCTAAATAATATAGATTTAGTCATAACAACTCTTGAAAGCATGCATGCATGTATGAATATTACTATTCTAGGTTGACTTGGACACTATAGTGGTTGTCATAAAAAATGATCCTATCCTATTAACAATATAGTAGTGCATATATCTATCTTTGCATACTTTGTGGTTTTCTATTTCTAGAAAATCTCGACAACACCTACCCACTGCTCTTCGAGTACAATGTGCGGATTTTATTATGCGATTTTGCGGATGTTATTATGTGTATCCGCAACAAACCAAAACGCAGAACAACATACGCTTATTGTTCATGGAGAGCAACGAATACGTGCTATTGAAAGCTATAGAAATGACAACGGACAAAAATACGAAAAGATAGATGACACACTACTATCTTCCTAACATGTTCTAGAAGGGGATCCTTCTCGTACAGTTCCAACAATTATTTTATGTAAATCATACTCCTAACATAAAGCACAGGAACCTTTTTATATAAAAAGCTAATTTAATACCCTAAACAGAGTTGTATACACTTATGGTAGAAGTTATTGATATCCAACATTATTGGACGAGAGACTACGGGTAATGTTAACTATTTTTTATTCACCTAAATTTGATTATTAACACATTATCATGTTATACATCACACTACTATTTTTCAAAACATACATAATTGTTTGATTAAATCACACATTTTCATAGCACAAGCAAAGTTATAAAACCACACATATAGCACATACAATAAGATTGTAGGTAACTAGGGTTAAAGTTAGTGTAATGTTGTTAGATCTAATACCACCATGAACAAGAAATAAATTTCAAGACACCATGAACAAACAAGTTCAGAGCATGAATTGTAAATCCAAAGCAAAAGGAGGCTGAGGCAGCAAAGTACCATACATATACCACACATAATAATACAAAATAATAATACAAGTTATGCCACAACTAAATTTCTCAAGAGTTCCTCAGCAACCATCATTTTGCTTTACTAATTGTTAAAGACGAGCCGATGAAAATTCCCCAATATATAATTGGAAAAAGCCGTAATCTTTACCATTAAAGCCATCTAATTTTTCTCAAAAAAGAAAAAAACAAATTTAGGAGGCCAGAACGTTCACAAGCCCAACAAGATCTATCAAGCTATTCAAACTTTATAAAGCTAGCAAATTGATCATTTATAAAGTCATGGATTTCAAATCCCTTCTATACCTTGTTATTATTAAAAAAAGGGGAAAAAAAAAAAAACTCAAATCCAAATCCCATTTGCCAAACTCCACACAAATTAATGCCTGACGAGATCTAAGATCTCGAAATCCCAATTCTAGAAAAAACCTTGGAACTCGCCTCATCAAAACACTAGAATCTATCAAGTTCAGGAGAAACAAAACAAAACAGAGTAAAACCCTACTCTAATGCAGGGCTAGGGTTTTGTGGGGGCTCACCGGAAGTCGGCGGTGGCGGCAGGAGATAGTGAAGGAGGCGGCGGATTTGGGTCTAGGGTTTGAGGGCGAGGGCGGAGGATTTTAGGGGAATTAAGTTGGGGGACCAGCGTATGAGCGGTATTAATGGTATATGTATGTATATTTTTTAAATAAATTTCTTAATAAAAATCAATCCAAACGGTTTAAACAACCGTTGGGGCAAACCATTTAATTTTGTGATGCTTATTTCTCACCTTTTTCTTCTATTTTGCACCCAAGTTCTCTTCTTTTTCTTATTTTCCTGCAAATTATCTTGTTGCGAAATCAGAGATATATGTTTTTTTAATTGTTTTTGCTTTCCAATGTTGGGTTTCCTTGAGTTATATCTCTGAACTAGCCGTGACCAAGGATCTCTAATTTTTGCCCAAATTGATCGATTTTAAAATTTCTCTGCTGCAGGCGGTGTGGTCCGATTCCTCCCGCTGGAGGTAGTTTCAAACATGCTCTGCAAGCTACCAGCGAGATCCATCGCCAGATTCTGCTCCGTCTGTAAGCAATGGCGTTCATTGTCCTACAACCCCGATGATCAAGGAGCATCAGCAGGCTCTGGCTCGGTCCGATCCCTCAGTGGCATGATTTTTCTCTTCTCTCGAATCTCCTACCACGGCGAGATCAATCTCCAATTCCGTCAATGGATTGGTCTACAGCACACCCCACACTGGCGGGCGGCTGTAGTAGTAGTAGAATCGTGTTGGGAATTGGCTCCAGCACCAGAGTGTACAAGCTCGTCAGGCTATTCAGTAAAGAAAACAACTCAGATAGTTGCGGATGCGAAGTTTTCTTGATGGGGCCTCAGCAGAAGTGGGAATACGTCGGAGACACTCCTTGTAGGCTCCCGCAGTTACTTCCGGTCTTCATTGAAGCAATTCTCCACTGGCTGGTTGATTCCAACCAATATGTTATGGCATTTGTGTCGCAAATCATAAGTTCCACTGATTCCATTCTCTGAGGGCATGCGCGAGCTCCATCATGTGGCTTTGCTGGAGGCCAGAGGAAACCATTGCCTTGTGAAGCGTCCTTCTCGTTTCCATTGTTTCTTGACAATATGGAGGCTCGAAGACCATGCAGGTCATATATGGAGCAAACAAGAAAATATCGATATGTCCAATGTAGCATTTCAAACCTAATGTCCTTCTATTATTGGCATTAAATGTCAAGAAATTCTGCTTGAGGTGTCGGGAGGAAGAGTTATGCTTCCAAGGATGATTTATTCTTACCAACTTCACACCAAGTCCCTTCATAAGCTTTGTAGCAATGCTAGGTCCATGGCTTTGGGGTTTATCACAAAAAGCCTAGTGTCACCAATAAGTTTAATCGGCAGCATATCTCACTAAGTTTATATGTGTTTATGTTGCTTTGGCATGTATTTATGCGAGAGACCTATGGTCTTTAAATATTGGTTATCATTAGTGTTTGGGACATGTTCTCTTTCATAGATGCATGCGAGTCTAGCTACTCTACATTTTTGGTAGATTTTTATCATTTAATTTATTTTGGTTTTGACTTGAATTTGGATATCGACATTGCAACTTTGGATATATGCTAGCATTTTGTAGTAAACTATTATGTTTTTTCTGATCCAGACTTGTAATGCTTTATGGCTTTTATCACGAAAGCTTGTATGATATTATTGTTATGCTTCTCTGTGTTTAAACCTGTCAAAAAGCCACTGAGTTCTCCCCTCAACCTTCTTCTCTATCCTTGTGGCCTTTTATAATTATGTGTTTCATGCTGGACTTGTTGGTTTTTGGTTTACCATCTCCTATCTAGTTGGTTTTTATTGATAAGCTTTATCATGACTTCCGAGTGTTCAACGACCATATTACTATGCAGCCATCTTGCAAGCTTGTTTTATTCTCTCAAGTTCCAGAAATAACAAAATATACACGATCAGGTGGTTAAGTTAATTAAGATTGAGAAGTGAGAAAACACATGAACACTTTGTAATTTATGGTTAAATTATGACAAGAGTTTGGAAGCAACATATTGATGTTATTACCAGGCAAATTGAGTTGCATTTGTGCTTTCATAATTGGAGGTTCACAATATTGGATACATAACTAGTTCTAATTTTATGCTTGACATTTATCTTTATGTCTCATTACTTCAGTGTTGCCTGATTCTTTGGAGTTATCGATGTTTAAGTATAGCTCTTTTGGTTTTTGCAGGACAAAATCAATGATGATGTACCCATGCTGACTTATTTCTGTATTCCTGGATTACTCATATTCTAGATGTTCTCTGCAAAACAGGTCGATCTTGTGCCTCTCTCTCTCTCTCTCTCATTATATCTATGTCCTTTTCATCAAATCATATAAACCAAATGCTTAGCTTGCTTAGCTTTGCCATATTCTATGATAGTTTATAGAAGCTGGCTTATCAGATAAGAATAGTTCATTTCCCCATACCGCTACTGGCTAGAAATGGTGACTTCTTGATAGATTAGACTCTACCAAACTGCATGTAAAGTTACTGCAAAAGTTCCTCTTTGTCAATAACTAGTTCTTTTACACTTTGAGCAAGTTTGAAGATTGATACTACTCCTCTGGGGAATACACCTTATTCTTGTTTATCACCTGTGATAATCACATGGCATTTTTTCCCTCTCTCAAGTTCTTTAACAATGCGTTTCTGATGTTTCAAATAGTCTGCTAAAAAAAGGAGTAACCAACAAAAGGTTTGTTTAAATCATAAGGGATGGTAATTTAGATGTGCTTGCTGGAGAAACTTTTCAGGAACCATCGACATGATTAAGACAAGCTAATGCAACACTAGGACATAAAAGGGATTTGTTTATGTCAGAAAGAATGTCATTTTAGGGATTCAAACTTATATGGACTTTTGGACCTTAGCAATATGAACCAGTAAGATCAAAACTTGTTAATAAGTTAATTTATTTTATGATCCCTTATTTACCCTCATAGATAGAGCAAGGAGCAGGCTTATAAAGTTAGAAGGAGTTGGAGCAGAAGAGGCTTGTGCAGAAGCCTCTCTATCCTTTGAGTTGACGAAAAGTAAGTGAAAAATGAGGCTATTAGAAACATATAAAAATAGGTAAAAAATCTGACAAAAAGGTGTCGGCTACATAGAGTGTAGAAATTATCTGGATGTTGCTTTCTTACTTTCCATGGTTGATATCTCTAATGGGATACAGATATGAAAACTGAGAGAAGATAAATTTAAACATTAGGACAAATTCTACATTTTTTATTGGAAATAAGTAATAAGACAACATATTGGACAGTAATTGTGTGGTTTCGGACATGATTAACATGAACCAAGTTTATTAAGACCTGTGAGTGGTTTGATTATTTATCTGATAGGTGTGGAAGCTATTGTGCATACTTAATCATATAATAAAATGAATGTCATTCTCCCATTTGAAATTAGGAAGTCCTTAGAATGTTACCACTTCAAAAACAAATCTCAGTGGTTCTATTATGCTGATGTTTGCCCAACGATCCCACAGTCATCTTTGTATCCTTATCTCAAGATGTTGTGTGAATATTGGCATCAAGGGAAAATTGTCTCCACCTCCTTGGATCTTAAAACACATGGTTTCTCCCCAAGAAACTTTTATCATGATTCCATCCTGTAGACATGAAACACATATGCGTCCTCTGAAATTTCCTAAGCTACACTTGTCTTCTACTTATTCATTCTGTTTTTTTCATCTATCCTTTTATTACCCACTACGAACCCGTATCACCCTTAGCCTCCGCCTTCCCTCGCCTCCCTAATGCTTCTGTCTCTTGTCACCTCCCTTTGTTGCTGCATCCTTCCGAGCCTTGTCAAAGTGGGGCAGTTGTGAGGCCCAAAGAGAGACGAAGGTAAAGGGAGGCGATAGAGGAGAGATCGGATTCGAGGTGAGATGCGGTGAAGGAGACTTTGTGGCGAGGCAGTGAAAGAGAATTGACCGGTGGCTACGCAGGGAGGTAGTGATTGGGAAGGAGTGAAAGAAAAAGAATGTAAAAGGTAATAAGAAATGAACAAAAGTAACCAAAAAAAAAAGTAATAATTCAACAAATGTATCAATACACAAGAAGGCAAAAAAGAATTAAATAAAGGTTACAAAACCAAATAAGGTGTCAATCGACAAAGAAAGATTATAAGATTTAAACAAGGATAATGAAAAATAAATAAATGTATTACTAAATAAAACTATAAGAAAATTGAACAAAGGTGACAAGAAATACGAAAAGTTATAATTAAATAAATGTAACAAAAAAATAATAAATAAAGGTTTCAATAATAAAAAACAAGAATTGAATAAATGTAGCAAGAATAGCAAAAATGTATCATTAATCCATAAAAGGTAAAAATAAGTACACAAAGATAACGAAAAACCAAATAAAGATAACAAAAACATAACAAACTTTCTCACTTTTCTCAACCACCACCTCTCCCTGATCTCTCCTCCGCCATCTCGCTGCTGAATTCCTCTCCCCACCACCAACCTCTACTCCGCCGCTTCTGGTCACCTTCCTTTATCTCTGTGCCTCTTCGAGCTTCAGCACCATCCCACTGCGGCAGAGCCTCGAGGGAGGTGGTTGGAATCGGTTAGAGGTGGTGGTGAGAGATGGTGACTAAGGGTCTAAAGGTCCATGGGAGAGGTGAGTGAAGAGGAATGAAGAGGAAGAAAACATGAGTAATTAATGAATTTCATATGGGGACAAGGAGTGGAATAGTGGCGGACCCAGAAATTTTTTTTTGGTGGTGGGGAGGGAGAACAGATATCTATTTACCTAAACTAAAAAAATAATATTATATAACTATAGTACCCGATGGGAATGCACTCGGTGTTTTTTTTGGATTTCTAATGTTGTAGTTTTGTGATTTTAGTGTTTGGGCTCATTGACTTGATTGTTGGAATTTAAATGGACTTTTACTCTCCAATGGGCTAACTCAATTTGCTTCTAATTAGTATTTTAAGATAGGTCGGGTGCAATTTATAAAATTTATTATTATTATTATTATTATTATTATTATTTGGGGGGGGCGATGGTAAACTAATCAAGGATCTATATGCAATTTATAAAATTTTAAGGGTGCAACTGCACCCCTGCAAGTGTATCTACATCTGCCCTTGAGTGGAAGCATGATTCGTTAGGTTCAAGGGCCAAAAAGCTTTTGACCATTTTAAAATGCCATTAGGGAGGTTTTCTGCAAAACTTGAAATATTTGGATACTAACAATATTAGTTTAAAGAGAATAAGTTTTAAATGAAAATTTAATTAGTAAACAAATCAAATTATAATTGATAAAAGGGTAAGTTGCGAATATAGCCCCTGTAGTATCACCCAATTGTGAATAGACTCCCCCAATTGTGAATAGACTCCCTGTAGTTATGTTTGTGCGAATAGACCCCCTGGATTGATTTTTTTGACTCTTAAAATTGTTAAACGGTTTTGAGGAGGTGGATAGATCCCCTATAGTTCTATTGATGAGTATAAACCTTCAGCTTGTAATTTTTTTGACTTATTAAAGAGTCCAAAAAGTTCACTACGGGGGTGTATTCTTACTTGGGCCAGTACTACAAGGGGTCTATTCGCAATTGGGTGATACTACATGGGGTCCATTTGCAATTAATAATATTGATTCGTTGTGAGTGCAAAAATTATTTGATTTTCTAAATGATCTCTCGAACTGAATTTGAATAAATAATAATCAAACTATTTGATAATTATTCATAAACTTCTACCCCTATGAACATCTGCTTGAAAAGGTAAGCATTCACAGATTCAAACTGTTAGGGGTATGATACATTAGATGAACACAGAAAACAAGCTGATTACTATCTCCAGTGAATAATTTGACATCCAGGTTGTCTTATGTCATGTTGGAAAATGGTTTCTTCTTGTTTTTCTCTTTTTGAGCGAAAATAAAACTCGGACTATGATTACGATGTTTAGATGAGTTATATTGCAACCTTTGTTACTCATATTTTCTTGGATCTAATATTTGAATGTTTAGAGTTCTATTGCAACCTTTGTTACTCATATTTTCTTGGATCTAATGTAGTCAGCTTCCAGTGCTTATCCTGAAACCTAAGCTTCTCAGCCTTCTTCCTCTCGTTCTCCAAACTCCATTTCCTCTTCTCCGAAAGCCCACAATATCTCTTCAACTTATCATCCATAGCATCATACACAGTCCACCACCTCCAATGCGCAATATCATTCGCATATACTCTCGATTCCATCCTATTCCAGTTACAGTCATAGTCCCTATAACATGCCCACGGCTTATACCCTAGATAATGAATCCCGTAAACCTTCACTGGATCCGACCCGAAGTAGTAGTTCCTCTTAGTCATCTCCTCAGTCTTGTTCGACCAAGTGAATTTCAGAAAGTTGACTTTCTTCGGCAATCGATGCCACCACACAAACATCTCATTCAAGAACCCCTGGTCACCTCCATTGTAGGAGGTAACATCGTGAGTATGGCTCATCAAGACTTTGAATGTGCAGTTGGAGGGCTCAATCAGCATTACACCGGAGTTGAAGATAGAGTCGTGATTGCTAGCGGCTGAGATTTCTGGGAGTTGGAAGAGAAAGTCGATGTTATGGAGAATTAGGAGGTCGGAGTCCACAAAAATGATCTTCTTGTAGTCTGTGAGCTGCCACAGGCGGAGCTTGCTGTAGTTGTATTCGTTGTATGTGTTTCTTCTTGCGTGCGGGTTGCGGATCCGGGTAATTTGGTGGAGTTTCCACCCGGCGGTGGAGAGGGCTTGGAGGCTGGAATTTGAGATGGAGGAGTCGTGGAGAAGGATGAGGTCACGGGTGGAGCCGGATTTTAGGATGCTTTGAGCGAGGACAATGGCGCCACAGACGTAGTTGGAGGAAGAGTGCAGTACTGTTGCGTAGGCTTCGCGTTGAAGATGGATACGTGTGTTGTTCCCTGCAGTTGTTGATGATATTAGAGCAAAGTTTAGATGAAATGTAGGTTAGTCTCAAGCATGATAGAATTAGTGATGGGGCCTTGTTTGGGCCGGAGCCTTTTGCAGTGCGATATCGTCCCTAAGGGCCCAGTTGTTAACTTTAAAGTATTGAAAAGTGACTCTACTTCCTACTTTTTAGTGTCTGAGAATTGAAAAATGATGGGTATGCCAGAAATTTTCGACATGTTTACTTTTTATAAAATTTGTTGACAGTGGTTATAACGTTGAAAGAGAGTAAAGTGAACAAAAAGGAAGAGAAAAATTAAAATCTTATTTTGATTAAAAATTAAAATCTTATTGTGGTTAGTATTTCACTTTCAAATATCTACTCTTAATTGTTCAATTATATTGTTTATTGCGGATAGATCTTTGTAGCATCGTGGTTTTGAACTCACTACTCTAGTTTTCTTGTTGCATATAGACCTCTTGAGTGAATTTTTGTGGGACTCTTTTACCCTGAAGGGTCTATTTGTTAAAAAACAAATTCACTTTCTTTGAGGGTTCTTTTCATCTTCTTAGCTTCGGGTCGAAAATAGAAGAGTTAAATCGATCAAACAAAAAATCGAAGGGGGTTCATGGCTAATGGTAAAGATGTACGAGTAGAGTTATTTTCAAAGAGTAAAAAAATTCACTCAAAGGGGTCTATCTGCAACAAGAAAACTAGAGGGTAGTAAGTTCAGAACAATGATGCCCAAATGGTCCACCCATAATTAACCCATTTTTATTATAACCAAACAAAATATAAGTGGATTGGATTGACAATCAGGAGAAAGAGAGAGAAAATATAGCATGCATACCTTCTTTCGTGGAGTCCAAGGCCAAATTGCATGAACCCACAGGGAGAGCAACCTTTTCCTCCAACATTCTCACCTCAACCTCATAAAACCACCATTCCCCCTCCCTTCTCACCAAATCATCACACCTAAAAATCTCCATCATCGGCCGACATTTGCTCTTAAGCACAATCCTCACCTTCCCTCTCTCATCTCTAACTCCTCTCTTAACTGCTACATTTGCTACTACCAAATGAACTTGTAGCGTAAAAACATCTCGCTTCCAATTAGTCTCTGGCCATTTGCATGGTAGACTCGCCATCACTACATCCAATTCCTTGTATAGAGAAAGATTTGGCATTGGTATTTGTGGGCAGGAGGAAGAACTATTTTCCTCGTCGATCCATGATGGAAATAATTTGTTCCAGGTTAGGTTTGATTTGACGGGATCAAATTGGATATCGATCGTGTAGTTTATTGATTTCTCTAGAATGCCAATGTTGATGGCTTCAGAATTGTCCATGTTCACCACACCAATTCGTGTATCACCATGAAAATCTTTGAAGAAGGATTGTGTTTTGTCCCCTAGTCTCAGTCTCTTGATATCAATATTTTTATATTCACCACCTTTAGCCTGTCAAGAAAGATATTTCTTAATGGAAATAGCCAAATAGGAAACTAAAAGAAACAAAGTCTATGCTTGTACTTTAGAAGGAATAGGTTTGGTAATAGGAATATCCAATGGATTGAAAATGTAGCAATTTTTTCTCAAAGCAAAAGAAGGAAAATAGTTGTAAAGAGAAGGATTTTATTAATTTTAAAATTTTGGTCAAAATTAAAGTGTCGTAATTGGGGTTCGTTTTCTCTCAATGATGTTTTAGTTGTTTGTCATTTTCAGGTAGAGGGATTCGTTGGTAAAATTTGAAAGTTTAGGGGGGTTTTGTGAGGCACCGGGGATGGGAAATTCACTCTCTGAATTATTATGAGAGAAAATACAGTTTCTGACTGTGTTTGTGTAACTTACTTTCTATGTAACTTTTCTATTCATTATTCATATCTCTTACAAACCATAAGCTTAACAAAATAAAGAAAAGTATTGATCTGGGTATCTAGAACTCATCTTTACCTGTTCCATGTTGCAATCACGTAGAGAACAGCGAATGAACGTTACAAAAGTTCCATTCTGTAGAGAAGGTTGTTGATGGATGGTGGCTATACAGATAACAAATAGGAATGTAATGCAGATTAGGTTGGTTTTGATGGCTGTAAACTTACATGAAAAAACCTTCATCATGGAATATCAGGTTTTTTGTGTTTTAGAGGACATGGAGTATGAAGGTTTTCCATAGAAGAGACAATGGGTGTCTTATACACTACGAGAACCAATTTTACAGTCATCTTCATAAAAGATTTGCTGAATATATACTCTATAATAACAATCTTTGTAGAAACACTGCAGATATCACTTTTTAGAGGGAAATATGACACATACTGTATACCAGTTTGATTTTCATGTAAATTTTCATGTACCCAAAAGCGCGCTCCAGTTCTTAAATATATTAAATATAGTGAATAATTTGGAGATATGGTTGGTATGAGGTAAGTTGAAGATTTGCTCAATCTATCCATGCCTTTTATCCTCATCAACACTACTAGAGTAACATTGTTTTGTTCGTTGCTTGTAGACTTTGCAGTAGCTATTTACACTTGTAACCATCACCTTTTTCTTGTGCCTTCATTCTACAATGTCAAAGACTCATCTTAGCTATTTTTCACTTGCAATTAAATATGTTGTTTGTGCCATAACAGTGAAGAAACAAAGAAAAGTTTACAATTCATTTGTTTAGGCAGCTTGATGTCTCGAAGTTTGTCTTTAGAATGCAAGAAGAGGAGCCCATCTTTCTTTGAAATAAATGCATCCACAATTCAAAACACAAATGTCCATGTAAATTCTTCCATTGAATTAAATATATATTCTTCCATTCAATTAGAAACCTGTGTTGTAATGCAGCAGACGATTGTCATCTATTCTTTGCATGTTTTTATTCAGCTGTAGTTTGGAATGAAGTGATGGATGGTTGAGATTATAAAGAAGCTCCTAATTGTGTTTTTTGTTGCAATGATATCAAGTGCAATGGAAAAGGAAAGAATTTTGCAAGTCGAAAGCGCAGCTTTTGTTACCTCAGTCTATCACATCAGCGCTGAGAGGAATTGGGGGCTACATAATAATTCGAGAAGGGAAGCGAATGTTGTTTGTAAGAATGTTATGCTATCCTTACTTACCAAGTTATGTCAGTTAGTTTGCAGGGAATCGTGTTGCACCTGTAGATTATTAACTCAGACGCATTTGTTCACTCTGGAGGTTTTGTTTCTGGTTGAAGATTCTGTTTCTGTGCTAACTGAATCAGGTTCCGGCTTTGGAGTTCATGAGTCCAAGATAGGAGCTGAGAGCGAGGGTACATAATCCAGTATTTGGAGTTTTGCTCCATGACGAGGGTCACTCTTGTACTTAGTACTTTTTCTGATACGTATCAGCTTCGTATTTAATTCGAAACCTAGGCATGCCTGGGTATTATCTGTATTGTCGCATTTTGAGGCATAAAATCTTTACCACTGAACAAAATAAATAAATGAAATTATTCCTTGGCAAATTTATCAACAGATGAATTGATTCCTGCTCAGTGAAGGATATATGAGGTGTACAAGGTAATTGAAATTGTTGGGATGCGGGGAGTCACGCCCGCATGCCGCGGAAGCGATATCACTTGAGAGAAGGCCCTGATTATATTCCCGTTTTACGAAGGAAACAAGAATAGAAAGTAAAATATCCCAACAAAGTGAGATATCTACTCTTCCTCACAACAGTACTAGGACTGAATCAAAGGAACCTACAAACAATAGCAAATACACAGCAAAACAGTAAAGACACGAGATTTACGTGGTTCGGCAAACTTGCCTACATCCACGGGAGGGGTGAGGGGAGATTCGACTATGAAGAAGAACACCGACAACTTGTACAATCCACAAGCTCGTCCCAAAGATAAAGCTTTGATTTTTACCCAAAATAAATTGACCTCTCTCTTGTAGAATCTCTCCAAGCTCTCTCTTTTTTCTCTCTAGCCGTCGCCAAAACTCTAGTTTTTTCTCCCTCTTTCTTCACTTTTCTCCACACCACAAATCCTAGGTTTAATTCCCTATTTAAAGGGAAACAAACTCCTCCTCCCCTTTAACTTGGCTGATGTGGGACTAAATTTTTATCGTCATGGCCAGCGAAGTCGTGCCGAATGGTTCGCTGGAGTGTGGCCCCTCTGGTGTCGCTGCGAGCCATCATGGTCGTGCCTTACGAATTGATGATACCAGCGATCGCGTGGGTGTGGCCCCATGTCAACAATTCTCCACCTCGTACATCATTTGATAAACCTCAAATTTTAGACGAACACCAGAAGAACACCGCGAACATTACTAGAGAGATTTTCATCAGCCAAACCAGGCCAATCCAGCTGTGCCACTATACCGAGGCTGCCTACGTACCCTCCACCGGGATCAAGTTAACCGTAGTTTTGTAATTATTCTCCATATAGTCTCCACCTCACCCCATCACCGCCCCGAAGGGCCATGCCCTCTTGGACAGATCAACACGGGTTGATATGAAGTAAGTCTAAGCAATGCTTAAACTTGCTACCTGTGACCACCTTGGTTAACATGTCTGCGGGATTCTCCTTCGTGTGTACCTTTATGAGAGAAATATCGCCTTCCTCTATGACATCCCGCACAAAATGATACCTGACATCGATATGCTTGGTACGAGTATGATGAACTTGATTCTTCGCCAAGTGAATTGCACTCTGACTGTCACACCACAAGTTCACGTTCTCTTGCTCAATCACCAAATCATCTAGAAGACCCCACAACCACAATGCTTCCTTCACTTCCTCTGTCATGGCCATGTACTCAGCCTCTATAGTAGAAAGTGCCACTGTAGCCTGTAACATTGATCGCCAACTAACCGGAGCTCCATGTATCTTGAATACACCCATCAATCTGACATGTTTCTCCATCAAAACACAGACCCGTATCAACGGTACCCTTTAAGTACCTCAAGACCCACTTCCTTTGCTTCTCGGTCGCCTTTTCGGATTCGCCATGAATCCATCGACCACATGACCGCTGCGGAAATATCTGGACATGTACACATCATTGCGTACATTAAGCTGCCAACTGTACTAGCATAGGGAACACGCTTCATATGCGCCTTCTCTTCCGCTGTAGTGGGAGATTGTTTACCAGAAAGCCTAAAGTGTGGAGCCAATGGAGTTACCACCGACTTAGCACTTTGCATCCCGAACCTCGCGATCACCCACTCCATGTAGCCCTTCTGACTCAAGAACAATCGTCGGTTCGCCCGCTCTCTTCTAATCTCCATACCCAGTATTTTCCTAGCAGCGCCCATGTCCTTCATCTTGAACTCTCCACGAAGCTTCTGGATGTAAACGCAACAATCATAGTCGCTTCGAGAAAACCCATGCTTCAGCATGAAGGAGTCAAATCGCTTGTACCACTGTCGGGGAGATTGCTTCAATCCATACAGTGACTTCTTCAAACGACACACATGATCCTCCTTGTCCTCAACCTTGTAGCCCTCAGGTTGATGCATGTAGATCTCTTCATCCAAGTCTCCGTGCAAGAAGGCCGTTTTAACATCGAGTTGTTCCACTCAAGATCACCATGAGCAACAATACTCAATAGCACCGAATAGAAGTGTGTTTCACCACCGAGAAAAGATCTCATTGTAATCCACACCCTCTTTACGTGCAAAACCCTTAGCCACTAGCCTCACCTTGTACCTTGTACCACCGAAGCTCAAAGATCTTTCTTTTTTATACACCCACTTACAACCAATAGTTTTTCTTCCTACGGGCAATGGGACCACCTCCCATGTTTGGTTCTTCGAAGAGATTCCATCTCTTCCTCCATCATGACCAACCAACTCTCACTATCCTTGTCCCGAATAGCTTTCTTGAAGGAGACCGCTCGCCCTCCTCCACCGAGTGCGATTCAACCAAATTAACTTGCTCATAGTGCTTCAGGGTTGATCGGACCCCCACTGCACTGCTTGTATGCTCGCCTTGGCCTAGTGGAAGCCAAACTATCCTCGAGCTGCTGTTGTTGTAGTGCCTGTGTATTCTCTTGCTGAACCTCCTTCTGCTCAAGCTCATCATCTACCTGACTTCCCACTTGAACACAATTAGAACCTGGTTGGTTTTTAGGTTCTATTTCAATAACCTGAGACTTAGAAGTCTCATCAGTCCTAACACCATCATCCTTGGGCCCTAGCAATCATTGATTTCTCATCAAAGGTAACATCCCTGCTTATCACGAACTTCGAATCTTTCGTACACCAAAGGCGATAGCCTTTTACACCATTCGCATATCCCAAGAATATTGCCTTCTTGGCCCTCGCGTCAAGCTTTCCCTCGTTGACGTGATAGTAGGCGGTACATCCGAAAATTCTGAGCCTATCATAATTTGCATGCTCCCCTGACCACACCCTATAGGGTGTATCACCATCCAATGTCGAATGTGGTGAACGATTCACAATGTAACAAGTTGTAGCCATCGCTTTGCCCACCATTCGTTGCCCAATCCAGTGTATGATAGCATATTCATTGCTTTCTCCCGCAATGTTCGGTTTAGTCTCTCTGCGACCCCATTCTGCTGTGGTGTTGACCTCACTGTCCAGTATCGAACAATTCCCTCCTGATCACAGAACTCCTTGAAAGCACCATCTGTATACTCTGTACCGTTATCAGATCTCAGTGTCTTTAATTTCTTTCCCGTCCTGTTCTCAACCATTGTTCTTCACTTCTTGAATGTCTCGAACACCTCATTCTTATGCTTTAAAAGTGAATCCAAGCATACCTCGAACAGTCATCTATGAACAAGAAAAAATATCTGGAACCACCCTTGGAAGTTGTCTGAGCCGGACCCCAAACATCCGTGTGCACATAATCTAGTATCCCTCTGCTCTTAGACTTGCCGCCGAACCGGACCTCGTGTGACTTTCCATACACACAATCCTCGCAAAAATCCATGCTAGGTTTCTTCAGATTCTTCAGCAAACCCTCTTTACCGAGCAAAACTAGACCCTTCTCTGACATGTGTCCAAGCCGCCTATACCATAATCGTGTGTGCTCACATGGATCTCCACCACTTCCTTCAGTTCCAACAGCTACATCTCCCATCACCGTCGTACCTGAGAGAGTATATAAATTACCGTGACGAACACCGTTCATCACTACAAGGGAACCCTAGACAACCTTCTTCACTCCGTTCTCCGTAATAATTTTACAACCGCCGGAGTCCAATGCACCAACTAAGACAAGATTCTTCCGCAAGTCGGGAACATGCCTCACATCCGTCAAGGTTCGAACCACTCCATCATGCATCTTGATTTTGATATTACCTAGTCCCACCGTTTTACAAGCATGGTTATTCCTCATCAATCTGGTTCCACCATCAATGCCTCTGTAGGTAGTAAATCACTTTCTATTTGGACACATGTGGTAAGAACAACCAGAATCAAGTATCCACTTTTCGGAGATATCCTCGCCACCTGTGACGACATAGCACTCCTTATCGCTCCCTTCCTCTGAAACGTAGCTCGCCTCTTCCTTACCCTCTCTTCTCTCAGTCTTGTTGTTGTTCTTCTTTCCACCTACTCTCTTATTTGGACAGTCGACCTTAAAATGCCCAACTTCACCGCATTTAAAACACGATTTTCCCGCAAGAGGTCTCGATTTAGATCTAGACTTTTCTCCCTTGTCTTTTCCTCGCTCATTGTTCCTTCCTCTAGCAAAAAATCCTTGCGCTTGTTCATTGTTACCACCAGTAGTCATGTCACTGGTTGCAATCTTTCGAAGGTCATCCGCTAGAAGCGCTGTTCTAGTCTCATCCATCTTCAAATTGTCTCCTACAAGCATCAGTGTTTGCACCAGTTCTCATAAGACTTGGCGAGTAGTAGAAGCGCTGATCCTCATCTACAACTTTTACATCTATGTTTTTCAAGTCTGATATGATCCTATCAAACTTGTTGCTGTATTTCCGGATTGATGAGCCCTGCTCCATCTTGTAAATATACAATTTGAATTTTAAATAGATCAGGTTCGTTAGACTCTTCGTCATGAAGGTACTTTCTAACTTCGACCACACGCCCGCAACTGTTACCTCTCCATCTACCAAGAAAGCTACATCCCTTTCAAGGCGTAGGATAATCGACGCCCGTGCTTACAGATCCAGCTCCTCCCAATCCTCATCAGACATATCCTTGTGCTTTTTTTCTTTTCCAGCCAAAGTCTTGTGCAATTTTTGCGAAATCAGTGAGTTTTTCATCTGCATCCTTCAATAGGAAAAATCATTCTTCCCATTGAACTTTTCAATCTCGAATTTTCCCACTTTGACCGATTTACTGGTAGACGCCATTCTCCGTTTGTATTAATAAACCCGCTTCTCTCAGAAATTAACGAGCACCACCTCAAACCAGAAGCTACACCACTTCCAATCTGAATAACAACTTTGATACCAATTGTTGGGATGCGGGGAGTCACGCCCGCACGATGCGGAAGCGATATCACCTGAGAGAAGGCCCTGATTATATTTTCGTTTCACGAAGGAAACAAAAATAAGAAGTAAAATATCCCAACAAAGTGAGATATCTACTCTTCCTCTCAACAAGATTCAGGATCAATCAAGGGAACCTACAAACAATAGCAAATACACAAAGAAAACAAGAAAGACACGAGATTTACGTGGTTCGGCAAACTTGCCTACGTCCACGGGAGGGGTGAGGGGAGATTCGACTATGAAGAAGAACACCGACGACTTGTACAATCCACAAGCTCGTCCCAAAGATAAAGCTTTGATTTTTACCAAAAAAAATTTGACCTCTCTCTTGTAGAATTTCTCCAAGCTCTCTCTTTTTTTCTCTCTCTAGCCGCCGCCAAAACCCTAGGTTTTTCTCCTTTTTCTTCACTTTTCTCCACACCACAAATCCTAGGTTTAATTCCCTATTTAAAGGGAAATAAACTCCTTCTCCCCTTTAACTTGGCCGATGCGGGACTAAATTTTTTTTTTACTGTCGCGAGCCGCCACGAATTCGTGCCCACGAATTCGTTCACGTGGGTGTGGCCCCCACAGTGTCGCGCGAGCCATCACAAATTCGTGCCCACGAATTCGTGCCCATGAATTTGCGATACCAGCTGTCATGTGGGTGTGTCCCCCACGTGGCCCCCATGTTCACAGAAATAATAGTTGATACAAGAACAACAGAGTGATCAATAGCAGTAATAACAAAATGGGTTTTGCCTAAACCCAGCTCTGGATGAGTTTGGTTAAACTTGAGACACGGTTTATCTTTGACAACCTTAAGACAAACAAGTTAGTGCTCACCCTCATACAATAATTTACATAAAAAAATACGAGAAAGGAGAGACGTATCTCTCAAAGAAAATAAATAAGAAAACAAATAGTCAAAGAAAAATAACATGTATATCTGGATTACAAATCCCTCGAATCAAGCGTAGGAATGCTTGTGTCCTGTAAGATTTTAATATTGACATTTTGATCGCACGTAGTTCTCAGCATCTGAGCATTACCAACAGAATTGAAACACTGCTCTTCCTTGAGCAGTCAGACTTGATCCTGATGTGAAAGCCAATGATTGAAATCCTAACGTCTAGCTAATGTTCCATCAGGATTCTTTTTCCTGTTTACATGGATAATTCAAAAAAAAAAAAAAATCCACCTGTTTCGGATGAAAATCAAGCTAGCTTCAAACTACTATAACATATTAAATTGTATTGCTTTGATCAGTTGAATAGATTATATGTTTTGTCGGAAATTTGGAATTGTTATAATACGCTAATGCATAATTAAGTTGGTGAGAAATGGCACAACTACACTTGTGATCCTCTGAACGATTTTCGAGAAGGCTCGAAATCGAAAGAAATCCTTGTGAAGATAATAAATGAGCATATGCTTGTAATTTTAAGATACGGGGTTTTTGCTCATAAACCCAAAGTTTTTACTCCCATTAACCAAAATACCCATCTGGTTCTATATGTTCCCATGTGCTGAATATTTCGGTGGAACGGGCAATTAAAAGGGAGGGAAACCTAGTTTTTCATCTCTTGCTTTCATTGTACATTAACTATCAATCTATCAATCGCTGGCTAGAAGATGAAGATTGGATTTGGTTCCTCTTTACAATTAAAAAAAATAGCGAAGCGATCATTGGTTTTATCATAGTCGTTGATTTATTTACGGGGTTGTTGTGATTTTTTCTAAATCTAGCACTCATCATATCTCCATAAATTGCATGCTCATTTCTATTTTACATTCAAAGCCAAAATATAACCATCCATTAAATAAATTAATAGCTGTGATAAAAGCAGTGACATTCCTACTGGAATAAGGATTCTAGCAGACCACCGCTGTAGGAATGGTTTGGTTTGTATCATAGATAGAAGAGGTAAAATTTCCAAACTAATCCTCCAACCACTCATGAATGATATAGATCAACCCATTCTATGAGGCTATTGGTAGAGATCCGATTCCGTGATAATTACATTAATTTAGTTTTGGTGAGGGGAGTTTATGGAGCCAATGGTTGAAAAAGAAGGGCAAGTTAATTACACACAAGGTGTTGCTTTCATGTCCTTGTCCTCTCCCAACTCGCTCTTTAGTTTTTTCCTCCTTGACTTGTTTACTAGAGGATTCTGACATGGTACCTAACTGATTAGCACAGTGGAGCTAACTAATTAGCACAGTGGAGCTATGTAATCTGGTCAATGTCATTGCAAGGGTAGTTTTAGCTCTATTAAATTTTGTTCGTAGGTATATAAAAATTGATGTTCAACAACTTTCATTAATTTTATATAGGCCGGTTTAATTGCGGATAAACCCCCAATAGTATCGTCCAGTTGCAGGTAGATCCTATGTAGTTTATTTGTGAGAACAGACCCCCTCTGGTATTTGGCCAAGTGCGAGTAGAAACCTCATCGATTTTTTTTTCCGACTCCTTTTAAAAGTAAAAAAAAAAAAGAATTTTGGGATCTATCTTTACCAATAGGACTAATAAGAGTCTATCGTCTGTCTGTGTGCTTGAAACTTTATTGACTCTTCTAAAAGTCTAAAAAATTCACTCAGGGGTCTATCTGTACAAATAAAACTACTGAGGATCTATCCGCGACGCTAAGGAAGTCTGTTCGCAATTAACCCTTTTTAATAATGCTAATGCTTAGCTATGCATATGCATTCCATTTGATGCAAAACAATATGATTCGACCTCATGAGGAGAGAAGTATATTTGAGAATATAAGCCCCTTCAAGGGAAACACAAGCTGTACCAACCACCATAGCCCTCTTATTTGCACCGACTCATTTCGTCCGGGTCTAAAGGTAAACCCTCAACAAGGAATCACACAGATGGAGAAATCCCAGTGGCCTCCCTCATACCTTACTCATTTTTTGCTCCTACATCCCAACCACTACAACCCCAAAAACTTAAACTGATTCAACATTATTGGCCTCTACCACATCATCATCATATAAATATTAGCATGTGTACGTACGGCTTGCTTGGAAGCAACTAAAACAAAGAGTTAGGTTTTTTTAAAAATCTATTTATAGATGTATACATAAACCTAAAACTCCGCTCCCAAGTCTTCCATCTTGCGAAGTAAAGCCTGAGAGAAATGATGAAGAACGTAGCATCTAAATCTACGGCGATCAAGGCCAATCTCATCTTATTCGCCTTCTTCCTCGTCGTGTATGCTGCCATTCTACTTCAACCGCCGCCTTTTGTTGACCCGAATGCCACTTCTTCTCCTCAATGTTCTTTGCATAATTGCCTTATGATGAAGAAGGTAAGGTAAGTAGCACTTCCTAGTCTCTCACTCAAAATGAAAATGTAATTGAATTAGTAATTACAAGATTAATGAGGAAAGCCACAGTGCATATTGTTTATTTTGTTTATGTTCATTAATACCACGTTGCCAAATGTAATTCCAATCATTTTTTAGCCCACAGAAAATGCATGTGGAATCCAAAATGGCCATGAAAACAGTTGCAGGAGTTGGAGAGACTTCAATAACGTCAAAGAAGGAACTCCTGCAATCTTGAAGTCACTGCAAGGACGAACAAAGAATATAGGGCTAATAAACATAGGAGATGACGACCGATCCATGGACTGGCAATCAATAGGAGAGACAACAATCGTCACATTCGAAAGAGTTTCCGATAGCATTAAATGGAAGGACCTATTCCCCGAATGGATAGACGAAGAAGAGGAGCACGTGACCCCATCGTGCCCGGAGATCCCAATGCCAGACTTCTCATTGTATGAGGAGGTTGACGTGGTGGTTGTGAGGGTGCCATGCCGGAGGCCTAAGGAGGGGTGGTCACGTGACGTGCATCGGTTGCAGGTGCATCTGGTGGCGGTGAACATGGCTGCGAGGAGAGGGAGGAGGGATGGGAGAGGGAGGGTTAGGGTTGTGGTGGAGAGCGAGTGTCGGCCTATGATGGGGGTGTTTAGGTGTGATGATGTGGTGGGAAGGGAGGGGAGGTGGTGGGTGTTTGAGGTGGAGGGGGTGAGGTTGGAGGAGAAGGTGGCTTTGCCTGTTGGCTCTTGCAAGTTAGCTTTGCCTTTGTGGGAAGAAGGTATGTGTTTGACTTGCCCTCTCTCTATAGTCTATAGTTGCTCTCATACACAATTTCATTTTCAAATGGATAAGTTACATAGAAATCTTTTGGTCCAATAAGGGCTGTTTGTCACACACTAATGAGTTTATTACGTCCAAAATAATTTCATTTCAAATTTTTGTTGGTTTTAAGAGAAAATATGTTTCAAACACTTGTCAATTCTAGGGTTTAGAGTGGAATCTAGGACAAATGAAAGATCAAACGAACAGTCAAACCGAATAACAATAACAATTCAATAAACATGAGATTTGATGTGGTTTTGACAATATAGCTACGTCTATGGGAGAAGGGGAACAGATCTTAACTGACCTTAATAAATCACTCTTTTCTCTTGCAAATTTTCACAAGAGTGCTCTTTTCTTTTTCTTGATGTTTTCTCTCTCTCTCTTCCCCTCTCTCTCTATCAATTTCTTTATTCAATATTCTGATGGCAAAATCCTAATTAAATAAAGTTTACCAAGTACAATGTTTTGCAAAGAAATTCCAAAGATATCCCATTTAAAGGACAATAAATTTGGAAACAACACCCATGCTTGAGCGAGTTCGATTGGCTGAGAGTCAAGAGTCTTCAACTAGTTAATTTGTTTTACAGAGAACTTGATCAAGTTTGATCGTCTTTGGTTGCTCTCCACTGACCTTGGACTGATCAGCTCGGTTCCAAACCTTCGATCTGATGTTGGGTTTCTTCTTAACTTAGTATTCTTAATTGAAGTTGATCAATTAGTTCGGTTGAGTCCTATTGCAAGCCATAACAGTTGTTGGGATGTATTGTCACATAAGTAACATCACATCTGTACAATTTGAAAGCAGGGTGCAATTTGAAATTCTCATAATTCCAGAAAAAAGCAAAAAATTTGAAAACATTCCAACCTTGTAGAAATTTTATTTTGTTAAAGAGTCTTAAAATCTTCAACTTATCATCTAAACAGCCTTAGGTTATATTTTACTAACTTCGATATATATTAATGTGGTGTACTATCTAAGATATGAAAGAAAATATTTTTATAATCTAGTAAAACAAAAAGCTATTTGATTCTTGTACAATTTTGTGCTACACCCCAAAGAAAAGGATGGTTATAGTTGCTGAACCTTTATAGACACCATTTTTTCCACAATTCAAATTTCTTATTTGGATTCCCACACGTTAGCATAACTTATGACTTTCAACTGCTTAGATAATTAATTAATTTTAAAAGTCTTCTTGCTTAGGTTAACTACTTTTAACTAATGATCTAACAGCGAGAAAAAACCCGGAATATGAAAAATTGAGAAACCTAGTAGTAAGAAAATTAAAAGTCATCCCAAAAGATGTGACTGCTAGTTTCAAGCAAGTACGTCTTAGTTGTTAAGCCATTAGGTATTTGCTTGTAGATCTACAGGGTGGTTGAAATGGGCATGTGAGGCTAATATGTAGAGTTGTTGGGATTATGATATATACGAAAACTTATAAAATATAGAAATGCTGATTCCCAATTAAAATCGAAACAAAGAGGAAAGTGGTTTTCATGAAATATTCGATATTGATAATTGAGTGGACTATTATTAAATTCAGCCAGTGATCCAACTAAGTAGCTCCGAGAAAAGCATGATACCACAAAGTCGACTCGATTGAGTGATAATTTAAGAGGATTTGGTTTCCTTCCATCGTGGTTAGGTAGTTGAGGAGAAACTATAGCGTGATTGTTGTCCACACCTGGATGTAGTCTGTTATTGATTGATTAGTAAACAACATGACATGAGGATGAGAACATTAATGCAAGAGTTTTATTTAAAGTGTGTACAATTGTCCAATGGATTGGAATAATTTACTGGATATATAGCTTTTAGAAAGTACCATTTCATCAACTATGTACGTAATAGTATGTTATTTAAAGGGGAAATTATGAGTTGCAATGGAAATAAGTACAATAAGTGCAATGGAAATAAGTAAATGGAGAATAACAACTAATTATGTCCTCTCGTCGCCCTCAAAGATGCAAACATTGGGTATCCTCTTCTACCTCTTAAATGTCACAATATTTGGGTTTTTATTCACATCTCCTCTTTTATATATTCCCTTTCACCCTCTTTTAACAATATATCTATCCTACTTATACATATATATAGTCCAATGGAAATTAGTTATCATTACTTCTACCGTTCAATGGCTGAGAAAAAATTACAATGTAAACAGATTGATTATATATAGTGTAGAACATGCACAAAAACATGCACAAACAGTTTTGAGTTCAAGAGTCGACTACTAGGCATTGTAGTCGACTAATATGAGTTGTAGTCGACTAATATGAGTTGTAGTCGACTAATATGAGTTGTAGTCGACTAATATGAGTTGTAGTCGACTAATATGAGTTGTAGTCGACTAATATGAGTTGTAGTCGACTAATATGAGTTGTAGTCGACTAATATGAGTTGTAGTCGACTAATATGAGTTGTAGTCGACTAATATGAGTTGTAGTCGACTAATATGAGTTGTAGTCGACTAATATGAGTTGTAGTCGACTAATATGAGTTGTAGTCGACTAATATGAGTTGTAGTCGACTAATATGAGTTGTAGTCGACTAATATGAGTTGTAGTCGACTAATATGAGTTGTAGTCGACTAATATGAGTTGTAGTCGACTAATATGAGTTGTAGTCGACTAATATGAGTTGTAGTCGACTAATATGAGTTGTAGTCGACTAATATGAGTTGTAGTCGACTAATATGAGTTGTAGTCGACTAATATGAGTTGTAGTCGACTAATATGAGTTGTAGTCGACTAATATGAGTTGTAGTCGACTAATATGAGTTGTAGTCGACTAATATGAGTTGTAGTCGACTAATATGAGTTGTAGTCGACTAATATGAGTTGTAGTCGACTAATATGAGTTGTAGTCGACTAATATGAGTTGTAGTCGACTAATATGAGTTGTAGTCGACTAATATGAGTTGTAGTCGACTAATATGAGTTGTAGTCGACTAATATGAGTTGTAGTCGACTAATATGAGTTGTAGTCGACTAATATGAGTTGTAGTCGACTAATATGAGTTGTAGTCGACTAATATGAGTTGTAGTCGACTAATATGAGTTGTAGTCGACTAATATGAGTTGTAGTCGACTAATATGAGTTGTAGTCGACTAATATGAGTTGTAGTCGACTAATATGAGTTGTAGTCGACTAATATGAGTTGTAGTCGACTAATATGAGTTGTAGTCGACTAATATGAGTTGTAGTCGACTAATATGAGTTGTAGTCGACTAATATGAGTTGTAGTCGACTAATATGAGTTGTAGTCGACTAATATGAGTTGTAGTCGACTAATATGAGTTGTAGTCGACTAATATGAGTTGTAGTCGACTAATATGAGTTGTAGTCGACTAATATGAGTTGTAGTCGACTAATATGAGTTGTAGTCGACTAATATGAGTTGTAGTCGACTAATATGAGTTGTAGTCGACTAATATGAGTTGTAGTCGACTAATATGAGTTGTAGTCGACTAATATGAGTTGTAGTCGACTAATATGAGTTGTAGTCGACTAATATGAGTTGTAGTCGACTAATATGAGTTGTAGTCGACTAATATGAGTTGTAGTCGACTAATATGAGTTGTAGTCGACTAATATGAGTTGTAGTCGACTAATATGAGTTGTAGTCGACTAATATGAGTTGTAGTCGACTAATATGAGTTGTAGTCGACTAATATGAGTTGTAGTCGACTAATATGAGTTGTAGTCGACTAATATGAGTTGTAGTCGACTAATATGAGTTGTAGTCGACTAATATGAGTTGTAGTCGACTAATATGAGTTGTAGTCGACTAATATGAGTTGTAGTCGACTAATATGAGTTGTAGTCGACTAATATGAGTTGTAGTCGACTAATATGAGTTGTAGTCGACTAATATGAGTTGTAGTCGACTAATATGAGTTGTAGTCGACTAATATGAGTTGTAGTCGACTAATATGAGTTGTAGTCGACTAATATGAGTTGTAGTCGACTAATATGAGTTGTAGTCGACTAATATGAGTTGTAGTCGACTAATATGAGTTGTAGTCGACTAATATGAGTTGTAGTCGACTAATATGAGTTGTAGTCGACTAATATGAGTTGTAGTCGACTAATATGAGTTGTAGTCGACTAATATGAGTTGTAGTCGACTAATATGAGTTGTAGTCGACTAATATGAGTTGTAGTCGACTAATATGAGTTGTAGTCGACTAATATGAGTTGTAGTCGACTAATATGAGTTGTAGTCGACTAATATGAGTTGTAGTCGACTAATATGAGTTGTAGTCGACTAATATGAGTTGTAGTCGACTAATATGAGTTGTAGTCGACTAATATGAGTTGTAGTCGACTAATATGAGTTGTAGTCGACTAATATGAGTTGTAGTCGACTAATATGAGTTGTAGTCGACTAATATGAGTTGTAGTCGACTAATATGAGTTGTAGTCGACTAATATGAGTTGTAGTCGACTAATATGAGTTGTAGTCGACTAATATGAGTTGTAGTCGACTAATATGAGTTGTAGTCGACTAATATGAGTTGTAGTCGACTAATATGAGTTGTAGTCGACTAATATGAGTTGTAGTCGACTAATATGAGTTGTAGTCGACTAATATGAGTTGTAGTCGACTAATATGAGTTGTAGTCGACTAATATGAGTTGTAGTCGACTACACTTGCCGAACCACGTAAATCTCGTGTCTTTACTCTTTTATTGTGTTTTGGCTTTCCGTTTGTGGTGGTTTCTCTCGACGGTTCCGCGGTCCGCGCGCCCAACAATTGGTATCAGAGCTATTGTTCAGATTGGAAGTGGTGTAATTTCTAATTTGAGGGGGTGTTCGGTGATTCCCGAGAAGCGGATTCACGAAGACAAACAGAGGATGGCCAACCAAGAATCACCAAAGTGGGAAAATTCGAGATTGAAAAGTTCAATGGGAAGAACGATTTTTCTTATTGGAGGATGCAGATGAAAAACTTTCTAATTTCGCAAAAATTGCACAAGGCTTTGGATGGAAAGGAGAAGAAGAACAAGGATATGTCTGATGAGGATTGGGAGGAGTTGGATCTGGAAGCACGGGCGTCGATTATCCTATGCCTCGAGAGGGATGTAGCTTTCTTGGTAGATGGAGAGGAAACGGCTGCGGGCGTGTGGAAGAAGTTAGAGGGTACCTTCATGACGAAGAGTCTAACTAACCGGATCTACTTAAAATCCAAATTGTACACTTGCAAGATGGAGGAGGGCTCATCAATCCGGGAACACATCAACAAGTTTGATAGGATCATATCAGATTTGAAAGACATAGATGTTAAAGTAGGAGACGAGGATCAGCGCTTCTACTACTGCCTCGCCAAGTCTTATGAGAACCTGGTGCAAACACCGAGGCTTGTGGGAGAAAATCAAGATGGATGAGACTAGAACGGCACTTCTAGCGGACGATCTTCTAAGACCGCAACTAGTGACATGGCCACCGGCGGTAACAGGAACAAGCGCAGGATTGTTTGCAAGAGGAAGGAGCAATGAGCGAGGAAAAGGCAAGGGAGGAAAGTCTAGATCTAAATCAAGACCTCTTGCGGGAAAAGGATGTTTCAAGCGCGGTGAAGCCGGGCATTTCAAAGTCGACCGTCCAAATAAGAGAGTAGGTGGAAAGAAGAACAACAACAAGACCGAGAGGAGAGAGGGCAAGGAAGAAGCGAGCTACGTTTGAGAGGAAGGGAGCGATAAGGAATGCTATGTCGCCACGGGTGGCGAGGAGATCTCCGAAGTGGATACTTGATTCGGTTGCTCTTACCATATGTGTCCAAATAGGAAGTGGTTTACTACCTACGAGGCATTGATGGGGAACTGTATTGATGGGGAATAACCATGCTTGTAAAACAGTGGGGCTAGGTAATATCAAAATCAAGATGCATGATGGAGTGGTTCGAACCTTGACGGATGTGAGGCATGTTCCCGACGGCGGAAGAATCTTATCTCGGTTGGTGCTTTGGACTCCGGTGGTTGCGGATTGTGACGGAAAACGGAGTGAAGAAGGTTGTTCGTGGTTCCTTAGTAGTGATGAAGGGTGTTCGCCACGGTAACCTATATACTCTCGTGCACGACGGTGACAGGAGATGCGGTTGGAATTGAAGGAAGTGGTGGAGACCCATGTGAGCACACGCGGTTATGGCATAAGCGGCTTGGGCATATGTCGAGAAGGGTCTAGTTCGCTTGGTAAAGAGGGTCTCAATAAGAATCAAGGAACCTAGCATGGATTTTGCAGGATTGTGTGTATGGAAAGTCACACGTGGTCAAGTTTCAACAAAGAAGTCTAAGAGCGAGGGATACTAGATTATGTGCACACGGATGTTTGGGGTCCGCTCGACAACTTCCAAGGGTGGTTCCGTGTATTATGTCTCGCTTATTGATGATTATTCTAGGTATGCTTGGATTTATTTTCCAAGCACAAGAATGAGGTGTTCGAGACATTCAAGAAGTGGAGAACAATGGTTGAGAACAGACAGAAAGAAATTGAAGACGCCGAGATCCGATAACGGCATGCAGTATACGATGGTGCTTTCAAGGAGTTCTCGGATCGAAGGAATTGTTCGACACCGACAACAGTCTACACCACGCCAGAATGGGGTCGCGAGAGATCGAACCAACACCGGAAAAGGCAGTGAGTATGCGATCTTATGCGTGATTGGGCAACGAATGGTGGGCGTAAGCGTGGCTACTTTGTTACATTGTGAACCGTTCACCACATTCGACATTGATGGTGATACACCCTATAGGGTGTGGTCGTGGAGCATGCGATTATGATAGGCTCGAAATTTTGGATGTACCGCCTACTATCACGCCAACGAGGGAAAGCTTGACGCGAGGCCAAGAAGGCAATATTCTTGGATATGCAAGGGCGAAAGGCTATCGCCTTTGGTGTACGGAAGATTCAAAGTTCGTGGTCGCCAGGATGTTACCTTTGATGAGAAATCCATGATTGCGAGGGCCCAAGGATGATGGTGTTATGACCGGTGAGACTTCTAAGTCTCGTGTTATTGAAATAGAACCTAAAGACCAACTAGGTTCTAATCGTGCTCAAGTGGGAAGTCGTAGATGATGAGCTTGAGCAGGAGGAGGTTCAACAGAAAATACACAGCACTACAACAACAGCAGCTCGAGGATAATTTGGCTTCCACTAGGCCAAAGCGAGCATACAAGCAGGTACTGAAGCTGGGGGCTGATCAACCCCTAAAGCACTATGGGCAGGCTAATATGGTTGAATACGCACTCTCGGTGGAGGAGGACGAGCCGGTCTCCTTCAAGGAAGCTATTCGGGACAAGGATAGTGAGAGTTGGTTGGCTGCGATGGAGGAAGAGATGGAATCTCTTCGGAAGAATCATACATGGGAGGTGGTCCCATTGCCCGTAGGAAGAAAAGCTATTGGTTGTAAGTGGGTGTATAAAAGAAAGGAAGATCTTTCGAGCTCGGTGGTGTAAGATACAAGGCGAGGCTAGTGGCTAAGGGTTTTGCACGTAAAGAGGGTGTGGATTACAATGAGATATTTTCTCCTGGTGAAACACACTTCTATTCGGTGCTATTGAGTATTGTTGCTCATGGTGATTTTGAGTCGGATCAACTCGATGTTAAAACAGCCTTCTTGCACGGAGACTTGGATGAAGAGATCTACATGCATCAACCCGAGGGCTACAAGGTTGAGGATAAGGAGAATCATGTGTGTCGCTTGAGGAAGTCATCAGATGGATTAAAGCAATCTCCGGCAGTGGTACAAGCGATTTGACTCCTTCATGCCGAAGCATGGGTTTTCCGGCGATCATGATTGTTGTGTTTACATTCGAAGCTTCAGGAGATAATTTTATCTATCTTCTTTGTATGTGGATGACATGCTTATTGCTTCTAAGAGCGGGGTGGAGATAGATAGGTTGAAATCTCAACTTGGTGAAGAGTTCGAGATGAAGGACATGGGTGCCGCTAGGAAAATACCGGGTATGGAGATTAGAAGAGAGCGGCGAATCGACGATTGTTCTTGAGTCGAAGGGCTACATAGAGCGGGTGATCGCGAGGTTCGGGATGCAAAGTGCTAAGTCGGTGGTGACTCCATTGGCTCCACACTTTAGACTTTCGGTAATCAATCTCCCACTACAAATGAAGAGAAGGCGACATGGAGCGTGTTCCTATGCTAGTGCAATGGCGCTTTAATGTATGCAATGGTGTGTACACGCATATTTCACAAAGCGGTTAGTGTGGTCGATGGATTCATGGCGAATCCGGAAAGGCGACCGGGAAGCAAAGGAAGTGGGTCCTCGTGTACTTAAAGGGTACAGTTGATACAGTGCGTGTTTTGGTGGAGAAACATGTCGATTGACGGGTTTGTGGACTCGATTATGGGCGATCTAGATAGACGACGATCTACTACCGGTTATGTATTTAAGATACATGGAGCTCCGGTTAGTTGGCGATCGATGTTACAGCTACAAGTGGCACTTTCTACTACAGAGGCCGAGTACATGGCCATGGCGAGGGAGTGAAGGAAGCATTGTGGTTGTGGGGTCTTCTAGACGATTTGGGGATTGAGCAGAAAACGGAACTTGTGGTGTGACAAATGAGTGCAATTCACTTGGCGAAGAATCAGTTCATCATGCTCGTACCAAGCATATTGATGTCGTATCATTTTGTGCGGGATGTCATAGAGGGAGGTGACATTTCTCTCATGAAGGTGCACACGAATGAGAATCCCGCGACATGTTAACCAAGGTGGTCACAGTAGTAAGTTTAAGCATTGCTTAGACTTGCTTCATATCACTTCGTGTTGATCCGCCTAAGAGGGCATGACCTTCTGGGCGGTAATGGGCAAGGTGGAGATGATTTGAGGTGAACTACGATGAGCTTGATCCCGGTGGAGGGTGACGTAGGGCAGCAGTGGCGCACCGGATTGGCCTGGATTGGTGATGGTGATCTCTAGATGTTCTTGGTGTTCTTCGGTGTTCGGCCCAAAATTTGAGGTGAATCAAATGATGTACGAGGTGGAGAATTGTAGAACATGCACAAAACATGCACAAACAGCTGTGTTCAAGAGTCGACTACTAGGCATTGTAGTCGACTAATATGAGTTGTAGTCGACTAATATGAGTTGTAGTCGACTAATATGAGTTGTAGTCGACTAATATGAGTTGTAGTCGACTAATATGAGTTGTAGTCGACTAATATGAGTTGTAGTCGACTACACCGTAAACCACGTAAAGGTGTATTTCTCGCTGGTCCGAGTAGTCGACTAATATGAGTTGTAGTCGACTAATATGAGTTGTAGTCGACTAATATGAGTTGTAGTCGACTAATATGGAAAACATGCACAAACAGCTGTGTTCAAGAGTCGACTACTAGGCATTGTAGTCGACTACACCGTAGCGCATGTAAAGCAAGTTTTCTGGCCGGGAACGAGTAGTCGACTAATATGAGTTGTAGTCGACTACACCGTAAACCACGTAAAGGTGTATTTCTCGCTGGTCCGAGTAGTCGACTAATATGAGTTGTAGTCGACTAATATGAGTTGTAGTCGACTAATATGAGTTGTAGTCGACTAATATGAGTTGTAGTCGACTAATATGAGTTGTAGTCGACTAATATGAGTTGTAGTCGACTAATATGAGTTGTAGTCGACTAATATGAGTTGTAGTCGACTAATATGAGTTGTAGTCGACTAATATGAGTTGTAGTCGACTAATATGAGTTGTAGTCGACTAATATGAGTTGTAGTCGACTAATATGAGTTGTAGTCGACTAATATGAGTTGTAGTCGACTAATATGAGTTGTAGTCGACTAATATGAGTTGTAGTCGACTAATATGAGTTGTAGTCGACTAATATGAGTTGTAGTCGACTAATATGAGTTGTAGTCGACTAATATGAGTTGTAGTCGACTAATATGAGTTGTAGTCGACTAATATGAGTTGTAGTCGACTAATATGAGTTGTAGTCGACTAATATGAGTTGTAGTCGACTAATATGAGTTGTAGTCGACTAATATGAGTTGTAGTCGACTAATATGAGTTGTAGTCGACTAATATGAGTTGTAGTCGACTAATATGAGTTGTAGTCGACTAATATGAGTTGTAGTCGACTAATATGAGTTGTAGTCGACTAATATGAGTTGTAGTCGACTAATATGAGTTGTAGTCGACTAATATGAGTTGTAGTCGACTAATATGAGTTGTAGTCGACTAATATGAGTTGTAGTCGACTAATATGAGTTGTAGTCGACTAATATGAGTTGTAGTCGACTAATATGAGTTGTAGTCGACTAATATGAGTTGTAGTCGACTAATATGAGTTGTAGTCGACTAATATGAGTTGTAGTCGACTAATATGAGTTGTAGTCGACTAATATGAGTTGTAGTCGACTAATATGAGTTGTAGTCGACTAATATGAGTTGTAGTCGACTAATATGAGTTGTAGTCGACTAATATGAGTTGTAGTCGACTAATATGAGTTGTAGTCGACTAATATGAGTTGTAGTCGACTAATATGAGTTGTAGTCGACTAATATGAGTTGTAGTCGACTAATATGAGTTGTAGTCGACTAATATGAGTTGTAGTCGACTAATATGAGTTGTAGTCGACTAATATGAGTTGTAGTCGACTAATATGAGTTGTAGTCGACTAATATGAGTTGTAGTCGACTAATATGAGTTGTAGTCGACTAATATGAGTTGTAGTCGACTAATATGAGTTGTAGTCGACTAATATGAGTTGTAGTCGACTAATATGAGTTGTAGTCGACTAATATGAGTTGTAGTCGACTAATATGAGTTGTAGTCGACTAATATGAGTTGTAGTCGACTAATATGAGTTGTAGTCGACTAATATGAGTTGTAGTCGACTAATATGAGTTGTAGTCGACTAATATGAGTTGTAGTCGACTAATATGAGTTGTAGTCGACTAATATGAGTTGTAGTCGACTAATATGAGTTGTAGTCGACTAATATGAGTTGTAGTCGACTAATATGAGTTGTAGTCGACTAATATGAGTTGTAGTCGACTAATATGAGTTGTAGTCGACTAATATGAGTTGTAGTCGACTAATATGAGTTGTAGTCGACTAATATGAGTTGTAGTCGACTAATATGAGTTGTAGTCGACTAATATGAGTTGTAGTCGACTAATATGAGTTGTAGTCGACTAATATGAGTTGTAGTCGACTAATATGAGTTGTAGTCGACTAATATGAGTTGTAGTCGACTAATATGAGTTGTAGTCGACTAATATGAGTTGTAGTCGACTAATATGAGTTGTAGTCGACTAATATGAGTTGTAGTCGACTAATATGAGTTGTAGTCGACTAATATGAGTTGTAGTCGACTAATATGAGTTGTAGTCGACTAATATGAGTTGTAGTCGACTAATATGAGTTGTAGTCGACTAATATGAGTTGTAGTCGACTAATATGAGTTGTAGTCGACTAATATGAGTTGTAGTCGACTAATATGAGTTGTAGTCTCTCTTTCTATTAGTGAAAATCCCTCCTTACCCGTGGGCGTAGGCAACTTGCCGAACCACGTAAATCTCGTGTCTTTACTCTTTTATTGTGTTTTGGCTTTCCGTTTGTGGTGGTTTCTCTCGACGGTTCAAGGTCCGCTACCAACATATAGTATTTAATTTGGTGGGGTTGGGCATTAAATATCTAGAAATAGCGTGGAATTCCAGAGATTCCTAGTAATAATATGTTAATTATTGATTTTTCGACCAAAAATCAATATTCCCACGTCATGAAAAAACATTAGGAAAATCGAGTTGGCATTTTCCCAGAAGTTCACATTACATGAGAGAACAGCAACTTTTATGGCTTGAGTTTCATTTGGTATAGGCAGCTGTTCTACTAATGTTGATTATTGTTATTTATATTCTTACATAATAATTAATATATAAGGCTAGCAAATGATGCATCTCACCTTAAGTTTTGCACATGCATGTGAAGTGCCAACTCAAAGTGAATAAAAA
Source organism: Asparagus setaceus (assembly GCA_012295165.1). Taxonomy (NCBI): domain Eukaryota; kingdom Viridiplantae; phylum Streptophyta; class Magnoliopsida; order Asparagales; family Asparagaceae; genus Asparagus; species Asparagus setaceus. The sequence continues at coordinate 34,213,667 of CM022702.1, forward strand.
TACTGAAGGTTCCCGGAATCTTAACCATAATCAAGTTACTAACCATTACAAGATGAATCATGTGTGTTACTAAATGTTTCATAAATTATTCTCTCAGGGAGATCTGGGATCGATACCCGGCCGGTTTTTTTTTAAATATTTGAACTGCAAGACGAAGATGGTTGTCTTTAATTGAAATAGCTCTAAATTTTCCGCTAAAATTTTGTTTATAAAAGTTATAAGAGTAGTAAAATTTGACTCTATATGTGCAGCAATACAATTTTGAGTTGTCTAATTGCACAAATACTAACATTAATGAAATACCAGTACATGACTAATCATTTTGAACCATAACATGCAGGCACCCACGAAGAGTACGACATCACCAAATTACACGCCACCATCCCACCCCCTCGCCGGGAGGCCTACGCCACCGTCCTCCACTCCTCCTCCAACTACGTCTGCGGCGCCCTCGCCCTCGCCCAGAGCCTCCTCCATACCGGCACCACCCGCGACCTCATCCTCCTCCACGACTCCTCCCTCAGCAAGCCCAGCCTCGCCGCCCTCTCCGCTGCCGGGTGGAAGCTCCGCTTAGTAACCCGCATCCGCAACCCCCACGCCCACCCTAACTCCTACAACGAGTACAACTTCACCAAGCTCCGCCTCTGGCTCCTAACGTACTACCACAAGCTCATCTTCATCGACTCTGACATCCTCGTCCTCAAAAACCTCGACCTCCTCTTCACCTTCCCCCAGCTCTCCGCCGTTGGCAACGACGGCGTCATCTTCAACTCCGGGATCATGGTCATCGAGCCCTCCAAGTGCACCTTCAAAATCCTGATGGGGCGCCAGAAGGAGATTGTTTCGTACAACGGCGGCGACCAGGGCTACCTCAACGAGGTGTTCGTGTGGTGGCATCGGTTGCCGAGGAGAGTCAACTTCTTGAAGAACTTCTGGTCGAACAAGACCGAGGAGAGGCGGCAGAAGGACGCGATGTTCGGGTCGGATCCGCCGATGTTGTACTCAATCCATTATCTCGGGCTGAAGCCGTGGTTGTGTTATAGAGAGTATGACTGTAACTGGAACCTTGAGGATCACAAAGTTTTTGCGAGTGATGTTGCACATAGAAAATGGTGGGAAGTTTATGATAGGATGGACGAGAGGTTGAAAGGATTCTGTGGGTTGTCCAAGATAAGGAGGCAGCATTTGGAGGAACAGAGGAAGAAGGCTGAGAGATTAGGGTTTGGGGATGGGCATTGGAGGATCAAGGTTGAGTGAAAATTAAGAGAGATGTAATATTAGTTAATTAATTACTACATGTCCATAGAATTTTGTTGTTGTTCTGCACGCACATAGAATGCTGCATTCTTTGTTGTGTACTTACATGCAATTATAATCATCTATCATTTAGTGATGATTGTGAATTGTCTACAATGAAAATACAAATTTGGTTCCTTTTATGATTAAAAATATATAGTTTCTTCCAAATCCATTTTTTAGTCCTTTTTTCAAATTTCTATTAATCCTTGGTTCGAGTCATTCGGTTGTACAATTACATGAAGCATAATTTGAGGTAAAGCCACGATGGTATCTTGTTTGGTTAGTCTAAGGTTATGATGAGTTGTGGAAATGAAACAAAATTTTTCTTCTTCTTTGTGCTCACCTAATAACTATAGAATTGTTGAAAACAGATCAAATGAAATGTAAGGTAAACGTGCAAGTACTGGATTAGGTGCAACAAATTTGCTTTTAAATGATTAATTGTTGCAAGTGATGCGTGTAGGATCTATAAATATGGTGGCGGTCGTTCTCTAATATCACAATATGATGACTTGTTCAATGCTGACCTCATTAGTAAGGAGAAAGAAAGCATTAGTAAATACACTAAACTCCTTGACTGTGAACTATCTTTCTACAAGCAAAAAGCTAACATAACTTGGAGCATGAAAGGAGACAAATGTACTCACTATTTCCACTCTGTCATGAAAGCTAAACGGCATCATAATAGAGTTCTCTCCCTGCAATGGATGATGTTATAGCTGCAAGACTTACTGAAATGGATGATGTTATAGCTGAATTCACAACTTCTTATAAAAAGCTCCTAGGGACTTCAGTCAGCACCTGAATTCCAGACCCTGCTGTGATTACAAATGGTCCCCTGCTCACTTCCTCTCAGAGTTCTAAACTTGCACTTCCAGTTACAAGAGAAGAAATCAGACAAGCTGTTTTTTCTATGGCAGACAGCAAAGCTCCTGGACCTGATGGCTATAGTGCCTCCTTCTTCAAAGCTGCCTGGACTATCATTAATGAAGACCTTTGTCTTGCTATTGAAGAGTTCTTCAATTCAAGGAAGCTCTTAGGTACTTTTAATACCACTTCACTTACTCTAATTCCTAAAGTGCTCAATCCTCAATCAGCATCAGATTTCAGACCAATTGCTTGTTGCAATGTGGTCTATAAAATCATCACTAAGATTATTGCAAACAGAATTCAAGAAGTTATGGAGTCTTTAATTAGTGAAGCTCAAAGTGCTTTTGTCAAGGGAAGAGTAATTTCAAACAATATCCTCCTTGCACACGAGCTTATTAAACACTATGGCAGGAAACATATCTCTCCATGAGCCACCCTGAATATTGATTTGAGGAAGGCATTTGACACAATTAATTGAGATTTTATCAGACATATGCTTATTGGTTTAAAGTTTCCTAGCAATATGGTCATGTGGATTATAGAGTGTATTACTACCCCAAAATATTCACTCTCTCTTAATGGTACTCTCCATGGTTATTTTCATGGTGCTAGGGGATTAAGACAAGGAGACTCTCTCTCTCCTTATTTGTTTGTGATTGGAATGGAGTATTTAACAAGGAAGCTGAACACTCTTAAAAATGATAGCTCCTTCAAATTCCTTCCTAAATGTGCAAGTCTGAATATAACACATTTGGTCTTTGCAGATGACCTTCTCTTATTTAGTAGAGCTGATACATATCAATTACAAAGTTGAATGCTTGTTTACAGGAGTTCAGCCAAGTTTCTGGCCTTGAAGCTAACTCTAGTAAATGTTCTATCTATTTTGGTGGTGTTGATACTGAGCTCAGGAATCAAATCTGTAATTTGCTTCATTTCTCAGAGGGAGAGTTACCTGTACGTTACCTGGGCATGCCACTGATTTCAAGGAGACTATCCTTCCTTGATTGCTCCCCTTTAATCAGTAAAATCTTGGATCAGTTTCAAAGCTGGCAAAAGAGAAAGAACTTATCCTATGCGGGGTGGTTACAACTTATCAAATCAGTGATTCTAGGAGTTCAGATCTTTTGGACTAGCAATTACATCCTACCAATCAAAATACTGGAGAAGATTGATAGCATGTGTTCTGCCTTTCTATGGGGAAACAAGATTTCACTTATTCCTGGAAAACTATCTCGCCAAAGCAAAGAACAAGGTGGACTGGGGATTTTTTCAGCAAAAATCTGGAATTATGCAGCAGCGGTTAAACTCCTATGGATGATACACCTCAAGAAGGATCTGCTTTGGATTAAATGGATTCATGGACACTATTTAAGACAAACTGATATATGGCAGGTTAATCTGAAGGCTAATGACTCATGGATGTGGAAACAACTTCTTAAGGTCAGGGACATTGTAGTCAAGCAGCTAGGCAGTGTTAACAATCTAGTATCAGCCATTAGAAACTGCAGTAAAGGTGATAAAGTTCACATTTCATCTGTTTACAATATCCTCCTTCCAGCTACACCTAAAGTCATATGGTACAAAACAATTTGGGGGGGGGGGGATTGCATTATCCTAAACACTCCTTTATCCTATGGCTTGCGGCATTCCAGACTTCTCACTCAGGATAGATTGTGTCGTATGAGAATGCTCAATACAAATAAATGTGTCATGTGTTCTGATCAGAAACCTGAAACACAGAAACATTTGTTCTTTGAATGTCAATATTCTATATATGTATGGAATAAGGTGATGGAGTGGATGGAATTCAGCTGGAAGTCGTGTAACTGGGATCAAGTTATCAATTGGTATAGCTTCAAGTTGAAGGGAAACAACTTTCTGCACAAACTGAAGAGAATGGTGCTTTCAGTCACCACTTACATGCTCTGGCAGGAGAGGAACCAGAGGATTTTTCAACAGAAAGTTCTGCCTGAGCTCTTGTTTCGGTTAATCAAGTTTCAAGTGCTCACCATTATATTGAATGTCAAAGCTCCAGATTACATGCAAGAGAGGTTAGAGAGATTATGAATGAGAGAAGACTGTAAATGAGAGTGTTTTTTCACCCATTTGACTACCAGATAAATTGTTATCTGGATTTCTGATGTACTATAAACTCTAAATTTGGAAAATGAAATAAAATTACTTTCATTGACCAAAAATAATAATAAATAAATTATAGAGGAAGGAAAAATAATTAGGAGGAATATAAACTTTTATTCATATTGGCCATATCTCAAATGACTACATAACATGGCTTTATACAGCACCTAAGACACCTCTAATATATTCATAACACTCATTTCAACGTAACTCTCATGCATATAATGATAATTATTCTCCATAACTCCCTTCATAATAATTTGTAGCTCCCATGATTCTTAATATTTGTAACTCCTCTAATTATGAAAATTATTAATTTCTAAATAATCAAAATCAAGTTTAGTTTCCTACGTCCTCCCTTAAACTTGATTTTTCAAAGCAGTAATATCAAGTTGTCTTCTCAGCTTCTTAAAAAAGTTTTGAGCCTTGCAGATTTTTGTGAAACTTGAGAACTTGAAGTTCCGAACAGCTTGCAATGTCGATCAACGTGATTTCTCAAATCTTCCGAACAACTTGTAATGTCAATCAATGTGATTTCTAAAAACTTTCGAACAACTTGCAATGTCAATCAATGTGATTTCTCTAAACTTTGCGAACTTGATCCTGACCTTCACACAATTCAATTGTTTTCAAAGTAAGCATAGTTAACCAACAAAGTAGATGCAAACCTTGTTGGCTCGTCTTCATTTTCTTCCTCCATTTAATTCCATTGAAACTTTGCTTCTGCAAATGAAGATATTAGCATCTTTTCATTGTTCATCTCATCATTCTTATATCTTTCATTCATAACTTGTATTCTTTTGTTCATAACACCATTTATGAATCTTCCTTTTTTACATAACATTTTTTTTATGGTTAATGAATTTTTTTCCCCATTACCAATTGAAAGCAGTTAATAGTCCAATGTAAACTCAGGCATACCCAAGTCTACAATATAAAACTGAAATAAAAAAACAGAAAGAAATTAATGGCTATTTAGCATAAAAATACAATAAAGAGTATCGGATAGCCTCATAGAGCTTCTACCCAAGGCTTAAAATTTTCTGGAACTTGAGATTTAAAGATAATCATCATTACAAAAAGCTTCACTCTCCTTATAGCTTGCTCAAGAGGGCAATATTGAAGATGAAGATGTAGCCTTTTGTTTCTTTCATGCCATAATACATACACTGTCACAGCAAAGTCCAGTTTTTGAACTTTGAAAACAAATCTTTTCCCCTTCAAACTACAAAAGCGTTGTAAGATCCTAGACCATTGAAATCAAACCAAGTCATAATATAGTTCCACACCATCAGGGAATAGGAGCTGCTGAAGAAAAGGTGGAGGTGGTGCTCTGAATCAGAATTACATAGTACACAATTTATACTAAATATGAGAAATACCAAATTTGCATAATCTGTCTTTTGTAAGTGTAAACCAAACAAAAATAACTTTTGTTTAGAGATTAGTTTTCCGGATCTTTTGGAAGGATCGCCACATATCTACTCTTGATCTTTGAATAACGGCTGGAGGGCGACCACACCGATGCGGCGAGAAGCCCCCCGCAATAGTATGTATTTTCTCTCTGTGTCTCACTTTTTTAGTCTATATATATATATATATATATATATATATATATATATATAGTAAAGAACAAACCGTAACCCTTTAGAATTAGGAATCGGTTCACTAAAGAACCGGTTTGAGCCCACTTAGGATCCACTCTCTCGATTGGGCGGACCCCACTAATTACTAACATGCTCCCACTTGCACAAACGAATGGGTAACATCTACCGCTCGTTGAGCCGACTCCCTGAATCGTTGACTCCCCAAGTCAAAATCTCCCTGAAAATCTCCTTCCTATCAATACATTGTCCATACATCGTTAGTGCGGCATGGACCATTGAGAACCTGCAAGCGAGTAGCATTGTAGCCAGATCTGTTAGGATCGACACAAGGATCTCCCTAAAGAAACAAAAAGACACAAACAAAAGTGTGAGTATGCGGTATCTCGTACCCCAGATTTGATCAACCATGTCTGCTCAAGTACCTTCGATCCCTCGAAGAAGCGTACATGAACACCCGGGTCTGCCCTCGATTCATCGCACTCTTAAAACCTCGCCCCTGGCGTAACTAAGAGTTGTGCATGCGATGCAATCAGGAGACATGTCAATCAATCTTTCTTTGGCTCTAAATAGTTGAGCGTGTTAATCACCCGCTTTCCTTACACTGCCCCGTATATGAGGTATTGTCTCATCGTAACAAAAAACAACAGCCAAAGTAGCGAATGCTCATAACAGCCTTCCCAGATAGCCTAGTGTCTCTAAGGGTACAATGACTGCCCTCCATCACTAGTGATCGCCTATAACAGCTCACACAGCAAGGGGGTAGGGATCCATCCCTAGACCTCCTTATATCCGGTCCCAGCACATGTCGTACGACAACGTGCTACGGTATTTCTTCTCTCTCCCTGAGAGCATACATCATTAATTGAATACCGTACAAACCTAAGTTCCATTATCCTGTAATGAACGTGTCCGGTCGTATCACCCCGCGATATGCCTGGGATCTCCCAACAAGCCCGCACCTCATGCGCCAAGTCAGAGCCCTAATCTGGCTGATAGTAAACAGGTAAAGTGGACGTGGGGTTTTCACTTCGATCGTTTCAACATATAAGTATACAACAACCTCATACTGACCTAGTCAGGGCGACCAATAGAGTGCTCCCACTATCGTCTTACCCAATAACATGATAGTGTAGTCATTGCTCTAGGCCAAACAACATCCGACACTCGGTCTCAGCTTCGGCAACTGCCACAGCTCCGAAGGGGATCGCTTGTGTAATAAGAACTCCTACCTTCTGATGTAACTTTGTAGTAGTGCACCCAGTTCCCTTTGTGTACTTTGTACACATCATAATACTCATATACTCCATGCTATGATAATCAAGCAATAATAAGACATAAGTAATACCAGATATGCATAGAGATGAGAAAAAGCAATCAAATAAATTGTAATATCTTATAAAGCTGTCATCCATAATAACCTAAGTGTCTGAGGTCTCAAGTAAAAATTATCATTAAAGACATAGCTCTTCAAGCTCAAATGTACTACACCAGTCGCTCCTCAGCTATTCCCTTTATTAGTAGATCCCCGATCAACTGACTCATAGAGATACACTTAGCATAACCTCTTCATTCTCTTAGTTCTTAATGAAATGGTACCTGATTTAAATTTTATTCAATTTCCCAAATTAATTTGGGGATATCGTATAACTAGCAGTCAACATGCTATCATGATAGAGAATCACATCATCCTCTACATGTCGTGCTACAGTCAAATTCTCTAAGAATTTGTAGACTGCATCCATTGTATCTACAACCACATATTCCGCTCCAAGTGGAAAATGGGCTATACACTACTGCTTCTTTCTACTCTAAAAAATGACCCCGTCATTCAGTAAGATAGTATAACCAGACATTAACGCTTGCCTATCTAGGATGTCGGCCTAGTCGACATCTGAATATCACTATAGGTGAGAGTCTGTGCTGTCATAGCATAATACACAAAGTGCAGTCTGAATCAAATATCTGAGGATTCTCTTGACTCATCCCAGTGAGTCATACTAGGGTTAGACTGATGCCTACTCATAAGTCCTATTGTAAAGGATGTATCGATCACTGTCTACATACAAGACTATCGACTACACTCCTTGTAAGGGATTCTTAGTATTAGTTTCTTTTCTGCTTTCATGTTGGGACATTGCTCTATACTTAGAGCATAACTCTTAGCAATTGGAGTCTCACTAGTCTCCAAGTTGTACCCAGTTAGCAATTTCTCATCGACATATGACGACAGGATCTCAAACTTCTATCAGCTTAGTATAGGTGGACCTAACCCTTAAAAACACAACACACTGAAAAAATTATTTCAAGCTATAGGTAGGATCATTTAACTTGTACACATTGTGCTTAAGTCCCTTGGCTATGAAACATAGGATCGATAGGTCGATCCACATAGATAATCTTTTTCCAATTCTGTGAAGGTAAAAGCTATCTTGATGTCTATCTAGAGTAGCTCAAGATCCATTTGTGCTATAAGAGTCAATATCATGCGAATAGAGCCGATTCTCACTACCAGAGAAAACACCTTTTTTACTAGTTCACTCTACAACTTAGTTGTACTCTTTCGGTATCATGTGTGCCCTGCATCACTTGAATGTCCCATCTTGCTTGATCTTAAAATTTTATTTATTTTCAGTGGTCTAGCGCATTTATTTAGAAGATTCATTAAGTCTCAGACTTGATTCTTCCTCATGAACTCAAGCTCCCCATCCATTGCTACTTTCCACTCTTTCACTACAAACCCAGAAATAGTGTCCTTACATGACTTAGGCTCCGCATCAACATGCGGTGCTACCATGAATATTTTTCCATAGATCTCAGATATCTTTTGGGTACTTGTCCATGAAATGATCTCTGAAGCAGTTGAGATTTCATAGATGGCTCCAAGTCATCTAAAAAATATCTTACTCCTACTGTCCCCAGCTAGTAGAGGAACCAATTCCCCATTCATTGCTAGATCCATGATAGTTTCCTCGATCTCGTATAAATTAAAATCTTGACCTATTTCTTCTTTATGCACGAAATCCTCCCCGAGGAACTCAATATACCGCAAGTCTCTCGGTCACAGTCCCATCATATTGCTCATATGTAAACACAACCCAGAGAGTGTCTAAAATAGAGTATGAAAATACATTTTCACATTCTGAGGTTCAAACTTCCTGAAAAGTTGTGTATGAAAGTAACACTACTATATGGATGTAGTGATCCAACACTGGCCCTTGGCCATCCATGACCAGTAGGATATGGACTGTACCGATATCGAAGGTACAAAGTTCGAAAAATATGTCGCTATCAATAGCACATCTTCCTAAGACCTAATGGGTAGCTATTCTAAACCATATCTAGCAGAGTCATAGTCCTCATTTTTGCAACACTATTTTATAGTAGAATATATGATATCGTCAACCGTATGACTTTTTCTTTATCTTCACATAATTCCCTAAACTTTCAAGATAGATACTTTCTCACAATTAATGTGCAAAGTCTTAATGCTTTTGCTTAACTAATTACCCACCTTGTTGATTTAGCACTTGAAACTAATTCAAGTACTCAACTAGGAGTGAAATCAGATACACATGATTGTATATAGAGTTTCTCTTAAAATATGAGGAATTTGGGTGTTCCGCTTTGTACCTTTATAAATATTGGTCTGCATATGTCAGAGTGAACAAATTGTAATTGAGGTGCTCATAGCCTTGCCCAATAACTTTCTAGTGATTTTACCTACGAGACCATACTCGTATAGACTAGGTTGCATTGGAGGATACATGTAGGCTCACCAGGAGCTACCTCCTAAGTATATGTACCAAGATGTATCTATCTACCTACGAATATAGTCTCATTGGTAAAATCACTAGGAAATCTTTTGGCAAGGTAAAGAACAAATTCTTTGTAATTAGTACTCTTATACATGCATTGATATTTATAAAGGTACAAAGTGAAGCACCTTATTTCCTCACATTAATAGGCTATTACTCTACCTGCGATAATGTGTATTTGATTTTGCACCTAGTTGAAGAGCTTGGATTTGTTTCAAGCGCTAAACCAGCAAGGTGGATAATCAATTAAGCAAAAACATTCGAGATTTGTGCACTAGTTGCAAGATAGAGTAGCTATATGGCAGTTCAGGGAACTATCTTAAGAGAAGAGAAAAGTTAAATAGTTGACGATATCCTAAATTCTGCAACAAAATAGTGTTGCGAAAGTGAGGAATACGGCTTTGCTAGACGTAGTTCAGAATATCTACCCATTTGATTTTGGAGAGATGCGCTATTGATAGCAGCATATGTTCTAAACAGTGTACCTTGTAGATCAGTACAGTCTACACCTTATGAGTCATGAACAGCCAATGGTCGATGATTGGATCACCTACATCCATATGAGTCTGTTGCTTACACACATACTGCTTATCATTAGTATGAGAAGTCGGACCCCAGAGGGAAGAAGTGTATGTCTATACACTAATTTCGGGGATGTGCTTACATGTGAGCACTGCGATAAGACTGTGATTGAGAGAGTTGTGGGATATTGAGCTCCTCAGGAAGGATTTCCCACACAAGAAGAAATAGATCAGGATTTGGGAGCATATGAGATCGAGGAGACTATCATAGAGCCAGCGATAGAAGAGGATGGTTCCTCTACTAGCTGGGGGACAGTGGGAGCGAGATACTTTTAGATGACTTGGAGCCATCTATGGAATCTCAACACCATCGGGAATCACTCCATAGACTAGTATCTAGACGATATTTTGAAATCGATGGAGAAATATTCATGGTGGCACCGCAAGTTACTGCGGAGCCCAAATTATTTGAGGACACTATTTTTGGGTCTATAGCGGTAGAGTGAAAAACAGCAATGGATGGGTAGCTTGAGTTTATGAGGAAGAATCAAGTCAGGGACTCAGTCGATTTTCCTCCTAAATGCAAGACCATTGAGAGCAAATGTCCTAACATTAAAACAAAGAAGAAGTGAATGTTGATTATCCCTTACAGGAGTGTAATCGTTAATTTTGTACGTGTGCAAGACCCGGCACATCCTTTGCCGTAGGATTGATGGCTAGGCATTGATCCAATCCTAGTATGACTCATTGGGATGAGTCAAGAGGGTCCTCAGATATTTGATTGAGATTGCACTTGTCTATTGTTCTATGGTAGAATTGACACTCATCTATGGTATATTCAGATATCGACTGGGTCGATGATCTGGATGAGCGAGTGTCGTCTTCTAGTCATATTTTCTTATTGAATGGCAGAGCCATTTCTTGGAGTAGTAAGAAGCAGTAATATATAGCCTTTTTCACTTGGAGCGGACTATGCGACGATATACATGATAGCGCTGGAGGCATCTCGTTATGCAGATTCTTGGAGAATCTACCTATAGTGTGACATGCAAAGAATGGTGTGATTCTCTATTGTGATAGCATGTCAACTGTTGGTTATTCGATAGACCAATATTAGTTTGAAAAATCGAATACAAGCTAGATCAGGTACCATTTCATTGAGAACTAATAGAAGGAAGAGGTCGTGTTGTGTGTATCTCTATGAGTCAGATGATCGAGGATCCACTGATAAAGGGAATAGCCGAGGAGCGGCTAGTACAACACACTTGAACCTCATAGAATATGTCTTTAATAATAGTTTTTTTGTTGCAACCTCAGATGCTTAGGGTATTACGGATGACGGCTTTATAAGATATTATCTTTATTTTAATTCTTTTCTATATATGCACATCTGATATTACTAATGTCTTATTATTGCTTGATTATCATGGCATGGAGTGTATGAGTATATAATGTGTACAGAATACACAAAGGGCACAGGGTGTACCATTAGAAAGTTACATTAGCAGGTAAGAGCTCTTATCACATAAGAGATCCCCTTAAGAACTGTAGTAGTTGTTGAAGCTAAGACTAAGTGCCAGATGTTATTTGGCTTGGAGCAATGACAACACTGTTGTTTTATCGGGTACGACAGTAGTGCTAGCACTCTATTGGTTGCCCTGACTGATAAGGATGACGTTGATGTATACTAATATGTTGAAGCGGCTGAAGTGGAAAACCCATGTCCACTTTACCTGTTTACTATCACATAGACTAGGCGTTTGACTTGGCGCATGAGGTGCGGGCTTGTTGGGAGATTCCCGGCATATCGTGGTGCGGTATAGCCGGACAAGTTCATCACGGGGTGATGAAACTTGGGTCTATATGGTAATCATTTAATGATATATGCTCTCAGGAAGAGAGAACACCGTAGCACGTTGCTATACAACATGTGCTTGGACTGGATATAAGGAGGTCGAGGGATGGATCCTTGCTCCCTCGCTGTGTGATCCCTTATCGATGACCACCAGTAATGAATGACAGTCACTGTACCCTAAGAGACATTGAACTGTCTAGGAAGGCTGTTATGAGCGTCCACTATTTTGGCTAATGTTTCCTGTTGCAATGAGACAATAACGTACATACGAGGTAGTGTCAGGAAAGCGGATGATTAACACACTCAACTATTTAGGGATAGAGGAAGATCGATTGACATGTCTCTTGATTGCATCGCTTGGCCAACTCTTATTTATGTCAGGGACAGGATCTAAGAGTGCGATGAATCAAGGGTAGACCGGGTGTTCATGTACGCTTCTTCGAGGGATCGAGGGTACTTGAGCAGACATGGTTAATCAGATTTAGGGTACGAGATACTGCATACTTACACTATTTGATGTGTGTTTTTATTTTAGGGAGATCCTTATGTCGGTCGTAACAGATCTGGCTGCAAGTCTACTCGTTTGCAGGTTCTCAACGGTCCACGCCGCACTAAAGATGTATGAACATAGATTTGAAAAGGAAGGAAATACTTAGGGAGACTTTGACTCGGGGAGTCAACAACTTAGGGAGTGAGCTCAGGGAGCAACAGATGACACCCACTCATTTGTGTGAGTGAGAGTATGTTGGTTATGATTTTGAGATAGACATCCAATTAAGTGGGTGGATAATATCTTATCTTAGAGATAAGATATTCATAATCCTAGTGAGTGTAGAATTTTATCTCTAAGCCCTTATATAGATATAGGATTTTTCATGATGGGAGATAGAGAAAATATACAGATACATACAACAGTCATCATCTCCTTCTTTGACCAAATTCGTGCTTTATGTTGTAGTCGCAAGGTGATATGCGGGGGCTTCTCGCTGGTTGCACGGTGTGGTCGCCCTTCGGCCATTGATCAAGAAAGGCGTGGCGATCCTGCAGACACGATCTGTTTGGTAAACCCTAATCTTGCTGTTTATGTTTACTAGAAAGTATGCTGAGGCTTCTTTATTTTCGTTGTACATAATTTAGATGTAGATTTACCCTATCGCATACGTATATTTATACGAATCCTACACGAGAAAAAATCCCATGGATTTTCCTCTTATTATATGTTTTGCTCCTGACATTCTAAATCAACCAGTGCAACAAACAATTTGCAATGCAAGAAAACTAACTTGTCCGCCACAAGCATATCACCTTCAACCCTATACTTCTTCAGGTAACGTTTATGATCTTCCTATAACTCTTTCAAAACCTACTTAATCGTGAATTATGAAAAATCCTCTCTACATGATCTGAATAAAATTATTGTTTGGTTGCTTGAATTTCAAGGCGTAACAAGAATTGGTAGTTCTTCAACTTTTGAGGCTTCATCTATAAAGATCTTGATAGACATATCAATTTAATTAGGGGAATCAAGAGTAGAAAACATTTAGATGCTTTTGTAAAGCTCACTTTAGAGGAAAAATTCCCAGCAGAAGAAGAGTTTTTACTTACAATTATAATCCTTCCAACCCAAGAGCTTATTCTCACGGTCATAGACGACTACCTTGTTTGTTAAGAATAAATCTACATAAAAAATAATAAAAAGTAACGATCAAGAAAACTTATTAACTGAAGAAATATATACCAATACGCATCATAAATCAAGAATATTAAGACAAATGAACATCTCAAATTAGGACCTCAAAAAGACTCCAGGTCTATTCTTGAGCAGAATAAAGCTAGCTCTTTCAGTACACCTTAGTATAAATAAGAAAAAAAAAAGTCAATATAAGAACTACTGATATATCTTGTTAAACCAACATAAATAAATAATTGAAGCCTAGAACAATATTAGGTGTAGTACGTTGCACTATGTTATTGTCCCTCGGTTTGCTATGCCCTTATTTGACCTTGCATATCTCAACTTCATGTTGTGGATTGAAGTTTTACGTCCATGAGTTTCTACTTTGTAAACACAACACAAACTTTTCATGATGTATAATTTTAGATTTCTTCTTTTAGCTCTGGATCCCTAAAAGAATTAGCTCACAGCGAGCTCAATTCTCCATCTAATATTGGGACAGTGAGCTCCAATTGGTTATTTGTAAAACTTTTAATATTTGAATATGTAATTTAAACAACAAATCTCAGAAACAAAACTTTTTAAGGATCTTCAATCAGGTCTCTCAATAGAACTGAGGTTATCGAGATCCAAATAGAACTCTATTAATCACTATACTAGAACTTTTAAGTTAAAAGTGCATTTCTGAGGATCATATATCTATTTTCCTTTTTAAGCTACTCTTAAAAGGTTAGAGAAGACTGTTTAATCTACACATAATTATATTTTCTTTACTATCAATTTGTTTTAACTTCTAATAACAAATTCTTCTTATCACTACAACCTAACTAAATGGTTAGAACTATCTTTTATAGGTCCAACCTTTTCCCCTCTGTGTTGGTTCTCAACACAGTATTTAATATACAGTTGGATCAATGCCAAGGATGTGAAGCTTGCACTATGTTAACAAGATGGCTATAAAGTTATTACGTGGCTTCTCAATACGGAGTCTCAGTTTTACAGTAACATGTTTAACAGTAATAATTCCCCTATTTAGAGATATGTAATTTAGTGACACTCCTCTATAACAGAAACCTAAATTACACATCTCTAAATAGGGGAATTATGGCCAATTTCAGCCGCAATTCTTCAACGGGCAGATCAGCAGTCATGATAGTCACTGAAGCAACATTAATTAGCAAAATAGATTTTTGAAGGCCAATGGTAATCTTTGGTCAATGAGGTTCAGAATCAATATGTCGCGTGACACTAACATTTTTCCAGTATTTATGAATCATTTTTCCTTTGGTTATTTATTTATTTTCCTTTTTTGTATAATCTGAAGTTAGTATCTGAGTTGAGAAACAATTATAGATAATTCGGAACTATGAAACACTTGAGTTAATAGTTTCATTTATTTGTTTCATGATGGGTATATATGGTACTCACAAACTTACATATTTTAATAATCTCAAGTCAATTTAAGTTTTAAGGCAAGCTCATACTCAAGCAAGGAACCTGACTAGTAAGTGCTATTAGAACAGTACAGGCCTCCAGAGTCATGTCCTATTCCAATTGGTCTGTTCGTCCTGATTCCTTGAAATACACAAAGGTTAGGATAAAATGTAACTGAGCAGTTCAAAGAATAGGTAATCTTGCTTATATACGTTAAACTGAATGAAAATTTTGGCACGGACTGATTGAAGTGGAATAGTGGAAGTAATATTAGCTGTTTCTTCGCTTCCGATGGGAAGATGGAGCCATTAGCAAGTTTGACCAGAGGGTGGCATGAAGGAGATAATGTGAACAACATACATTTATTGTCAATCATATTATCAGTGGCACCTGAATCTATTACAGACGTCCTAAAGGTAATCAAAGAGAGGAAAGCAGTAGGGTTACCTAATGTAAATTTTTATAGATGAATAAGAAGGCATCTGAGAAGCCTTGAACTGTTGAAACAGCTGAAACTCTCGAAAAGCCTCGTAATTGAGCCAATCTCCTCGTGAGGCTAATGCTTGTGTAGAGATTATTAAACGAGGGGAATACTACTTTCTCGTAATTTTCAAATCTCCTAATGTCCAAAATCTCGATCGCCAAGGTGGTCATGACCGCGAGCATCACTCTTTCTTCGCAAATTTCAAAGTAAGTATTGTTTCTCCTTTGTCATGCAATCAACGTGATTTCAGTTCTTCTTTCTGGGAGGATTTGGGAAAAATATCACATAGCAAGTGATACGTAACTGAGAGCGACCTTGCACCTGCTAGAATGATCATATGTACTCTTGTCATCATACACTTCTTTGAGAAACGTCCAAGAAAGTTCAGAATCTCTATCTGCTCTGACTATCTATAGAGTGTGTTCAGATTGCTACTTCATAGAATGGCTGGATGCTAGATGTGCCCTCACATTTTTACTTTTGGCCATTTACGAGTACATATTTTGGCCGTTAACTAGGTTGGGGTTTTTAGTTTCCTATTTGAAGCCTATACAGGTTATCCATTTGTTATGCAGGTAGTGTGAGTTGAAACTGGCTGTATACTATATATATCTTTGCCTAATAGGCTAATAGAGCGTAAGAATCCTTACTTGATTCCCATCCTTTCCTCCCTGGATTATGTTCTCTAAGTTGTAATTAAGCATGTAAATATAAAACAACTCCTTTTATCTGTTCTTATCAGTTTTTTTTGCTATTGGTCTTAATATTAAAAGACATAATTCCAGTCACCTACACTGCTCATGATGAAAATAAAATGAGTGAGTATAAAAACAATTAGTAGTATAAAATTGAAAAGAATGAAGTGTGAGCTCAAAGTAGACTCTTACCGCCAATAATCATTGCTTTTTGAGATACTCTCCAACCAATACAAATTGAATCTTGTGAAGGCTGCAGAAGTAAAAAGTAATGGATACATGGTTACAGTTTAGTAATACAAGTTAAATTAAATGGAAGAATAAACAAGCATCATAAAGGAACACTACCTATAGACATGCAGAGAAACCAAACCTTCTTTAGAGTTAGCAATCGATAGATTGTAGGAGTACCATCACAAGAAAATTTGTTTTAGGAAATGTAATTATTTTCTTATCTGAATCAAGTTTTTTGGGGTAAATGAAATATTTTCATTAACCATTGGAACAGTTATGAACACAATCAACCCCAGGCATACCCCGGGAACTATACAACCTCAAAACTCAATTACAAATGCTTTACCTATTAACAAATCTGGGGAGACTTTCAAGCTCAAAACTTCAGCAATAATATCAATTTTGATATCTCTAACAATATCATTAGCTCTTCTCTATTTCCCTAAAATCTTCTATAATTCCTCTCATGCCACAGTTGATATACAGTTGCAGCAAACGTAGCTCTAACAACCTTCTTCCTGCATCATCTACCACTCATATTAACAAGAAACCAAACAATCTCCTCTTGAAAGCACATAGGATCCCTGCTTACTTGTAACCAAACCAGAATCTTCTTTCAAACACGTGCAGAGAAAGGACAATGAAAGAAGATGTGTTCAATATCCTCCGCAGCTGGAGTGCACAAAATGCACTTACTCTCCCGAGCAATATGCAGATGAATTAGCCTCTTTTTTGTTAATAATCCTTTCCAAAGCAAGCCATAAATGAGACAATGCTTGGATATAGAGAAATTGTTCCACACAATGAAAGGCCATGGCAGAGTAGAATAAGATGGTAAATAAGATCCTGCAGCATAGAGGCCATACATAGTTTCCCTCATAGCTCCCACCTGTAAAATTCATCAAGATAGCATCAACAGATCCACATGTATGAATTAACCAGTCCCTTGAACAAAGAATTTTCCTCCAGAACCAAGCGTCAGCACTTCTAGCTTTGCAAAGTCCATACACAAAGATGCTTGAGGTAGTTCTCATGCAACCATTTAATCCAGCAAACATCCTGCTTCATATGAACAGCCCAGAAGACTTTAACCATAGAAAATTTGTTCCAATCCTCAACTTTAATCAAGCCTAAACCCCTACACTTATTTGGTAAACAGATTTTATCCCAAGCAATCAGGTGTATTTTGTGGCTTCCTTCTCGATTCCCCTAAATGAAAGCACTACAAATTTCATCAATTAACTATAAATTTCTTCCGAAGAAGAAAAATTCCAGTCCAGTAAATATGCAGGCTCAGCAAAACTGATCTAAGAAGATGAACTCTCCCAACATAAGACAAATTATGAGCTCCCCATGCTTTTACTCTCAGATTCAATTCTACTAATAAGCTCTTGGCATTGGAAGTGAGAAATTCTAACATCAGAAAGAGGCACACCCAGATACTTAACTGGCAAAGCCCCCTCAGGATACCGCATCAGCAATAGATCAGCACTCAAATTTCCCTAAATACCATCTAGGAAAAGATTACTCTTACCTGGAGATTAAGAGATAAACCGGATACAATAGAGAACTCCTACACCCTTCTCTGCAATGCCAAAACAGAGTATGCAACAGCCTTAACAAATAGGAGCAGGTCATCTGCAAAAATTATATTCCCTTTGGCACAAATAGGATAATACGAAAACTGCTTATTGTTGGGACTATGCCCATGCATTCGACTCGATTTGATTAATAACAACTTTCATGTATGTTTAACGTGTTTCGAGTTAAAATGTGCAGGTGAATGATTTTATTAATTTCAGTTTTTGAGGCATATAAGATTTTCAGTCATTCAATCATGAGTCCATAGGATCAAGTTTGAGCTAAATAGGAGTTTTAGACCTCAAGATATGACCATTGGGGTACAACTGTAAATATCCTGAAATCTGCCGAAACAGCGAGCAGAATTTAGTTTTTCTCAAGGACAAGATGGTGGAAGAGTCGCTCATCCATCAACCAATCCGGATGAGTTAGCGGTCGACCGACCACCCAGCTGTCGAGGTTTGACCGGAGAAAATTAACATGAGTCTGCTGATATATCTTGAATTTTTCGGATGCTTAAACATGGGGATCTGGCTATCTTTGCTATTCGGAGTTGATTTTAGATCTAATTTGAATTCTAAATGGTATGATTTGACGGGAAGCTATATATGACACATAATGATCTTGTTCCCCACCTTGAGCCTATTAATAGAGCTTCTTTCTTGTTGAAAAAGTGAGGATGAGAAAATAAGAAAAATGAGAGATTTTTAGCCATTGTAGATGACGAAAAAGGAGAAGGCTGTCTAGGGTTTGAAGGAGATCTTGTTTACCCCCGCCTCTTGGACTTTCGTTTGCATCTGCGGAGCGTGCAAAGTCATGGGATTGAGTCCTTTGTGGAGTGCACAGTCCTATCGCAGAATAGCTGTCGTACTTCTAGATCTACAGTACCAATCTTTTGGAGAACGTCTTGATTTATAATAAGGCTATAAGATCTTCCTTTTGCACTTAATTGATATCGTTTTAGAAATACACTTTGTTATTACGATCGGGTTGTGGTTTATACGATGTACTCAAACCAGTGTGGATTAAGGAATTGGGGTTACTAGCAAGGGCTTTACACTTGTATGGGAGGAATTATTGGCAAAGACGACTAGATTAGGGTTAGTCTCGGGTTCAGTCTTGTACTTCTTACTAGATTGTTCTTGTGATCCAGGAACTCCTTTATACTATAGTGGAAGACCCTCCTGACAAGGAGGAAGGGTGGATATAGGATTTTAATTTGAACCACTATAAAATCCTTGTCTCTGTGATTGCTCTGTGGTTGTGTGATTGCATTAGTTTATTTCATTTATTTTAGCTGCAATATTTATGTGTTTTAATTTTTGAAAAATGCTAGCAATCCCATTCACCCCTCCCCTCTTCTAGGCTTGCATCTAGATCCTAACACTTTTCACCCTCAAGCTCTTTTAAAATCGTACTAAGATACTCTATGCAAATAACAAAGTAGGGCCATAATGGATCCCCTGCCCCAACCCTTTCTTCCCTTGAAAATAACCATTCATAACACCATTAAAAAAAATAAAATACTTTGTGGTGCATACACACTCCATAATCCGGTGTATAAACTATGAAGGAAATTTCAAGTATCACAAAATACTCGTCATAAACCTCCAATTCACACAATCATAAGCCTTTTTAATATCAACCTTCATCACTCCCCAAGATAAACCCCTTTCCTCCCACCATAGTGTTCAACCAACTCACGTCTCAAGGACACATTACTAGCAATAAGCTTTCCCTTAAAAAAATGCCACTTGATTATCACTAATCAAAAATGAGATTAGAGGCTGAAGTCTAAAGGTAAGTGCTTTTGAAATAATTTTGTATATTGTGTTACAACATAAGATTGGTCTAAACTCCCCCACCTTAGTAGGGTTACTAACTTTAGGAACATGTGTGATAGAGAAAGGGTTTATATCTCCTACAAGATGATCAGTAGGAAAAAACTCCTTTACTACAGCCAATACATCCTCTCCAACAACTTGCCAAGTAGCTTTATAAATTACAGATGAGAGTCCATCAGGGCCAGGAGCCTTGGTTGGTGAAATAGATTTAAAGGCATGTGAAATCTCCTCATCAGTCACAGGGCCACATAAGGCATTCTTCTAAGAAGCAGAAAGGACATCCCATATCAACAACAGCAGGATTAACCTCAGAAACCCAGTCTAGCTCCTTCCCAAACAGAATCTTATAGAAAGATAGTATTCCTCAATTATCAAAGTTGGATCAACAATTGTAAAACCCCGTATCATCATATAAGCAAGGTGGTGATGCCTCCTTTGCTTGATAAAAGAGTGGAAGAAATTAGAGTTAGAATCCCCTTTAGATGTCCAAGTCAATCTGGATTTTTGTTTATGAAAACTAAGCTCAGAAGAAGCAAATTTAACATATCTATTTAAGCAATTTTTCTCCTGTGCAATAAGATTAGCATTGGAAGGCAGTGATTGCAGAGAGATTTGTACCCCATCAAGCTCCTCCTCACACCTTTTACTTGTTCATATACATATATGGGCAAAATGCTTACAGTTTAAACTCCTCAGGCCGCATCTGGTATGCAGGAATGGGTGGGAATGGAATGCTCATTCCCACTTCTCATTCATGCCTACCAAACATAACATCTTTTTTGAAGTGGGAATGTCATTCCCACTTCTGATTCATTCGCACTTTATGTAGAAATGAGCACTCCCAATGAGAAGGTAGTGAATGGGCATTCCCACATAAATAGGAATAAAGAAATATATGACCTCCAATTATTCATAAACGCAGTCTTAAGATTTTAAACTTAATCCAAATTAATAATTAATCCAAAATGTATTTGAGAATCAACTCTATTGTAAGATTTTAAAGTATATTCAAATTAATAATTAATCTAAAATGTAATAACTTTTATCCAAAAATAATTTCTATGAAAAATAATTTTCCATTATTAAGTCAAAATTTGAGATTGAGATGGTGTGTCAAAATTGATGGCCTTGATTTTGGCCAATAATGGAGATTTTGAGGATTTGTAGAGAGGTTGGAGAAGAGAGTTTAGAGAAATTTGAGGAAGAACTTGTTTTTCTCTATTTTCTCTATATGACAAAATATTTCATGGCAAACCCACTTAACCGCACATCTCATTTGGAGATTACATCATAGCCATCAATTTGGTCTTATGACAACTCAAAACATGTGACTCTCACATGACACTCACCAACTATACTTAATTTAAATACACACATAGACTCATTACATTTAATTTGTCACACACAAAAACTTCAATATAATCTAACTTATAAAACATTAATTTTAACACAACCCTAAAATGCTTTGTTCTTATACACCCATGAGCTCTCTAAAATACTCAAACTTTCATTAAGTAGTGCTTTGTTGAAGATGTCCGCCACTTAATCTTAAGTCTTTAAACACTTCACTTGAACTTCAACATCTTCCACCACTTCTCGAACAAAATGAAACAAGATTTTGATGTGCTTGGTGTGGTTGGGAAAAGTTGGATTCTTTGACATCGATATAGTGAATTTATTGTCACAAAAGACCGTAGTAGCTTCCTCTTGTTTCTCACCAATGTGTTCAAGTATCCTTCTCAACTATATTTCTTGTTTGCTTGTCATAGTGACCGAGACATATTCAGCTTTGGCGGAGGATAATGTCACCGTCTCTTGGTTCTTCGATGCCCATGAACATATGCCGGATCCAAGGGTGAATGCATACCCCGATGTGCTTTCCATGTCTTCAACATTTTCGGCCCAATCATTATCACACAATCTAAATAACTTTGGCTTTCCACTTTCGTTTTTCTTGTACAAAATCCCAAAACTTTTGGTGCCTTAGATATATCTGAATATCTTTTTGCACCATCAAAGTGAATCTTGCTTGACTTTTGCATGAACCGTGACAACAAGCTTGAAGCATACATAATGTCAGGCTTTGTAGTAGTAAGATCCATAAGGCTCCAAATCAAGCTTATAAAGATTAATGCATCGGCAACATCACTTTCATTTCTTTTATAAATTCGTCATTCTTATCTAAGGGTGTTGGAACCTCATTACAATTCTCCATTGCAAACTTCTTGAGAATGCTCTCGGCATACTTCTTTTGGGAAATGCAAACACTTTTTCTTTGTTCAATTTCAATATCTAAAAAGTAATGAAGCAAACCCGTGTCATTCATTTCATATCTTTTCATCATGTCATTTTTGAAATCTTGAAGCATTTGTATATCACTACCGGTATAAATCAAATCATCAACATAAAGAGAATTAATAAGTATATAATAAGTATAGCGGACCTACCTTGTCTTTTGATGTACAAGGTTCGCTCACTTGGGCTTCTTTGAAATCCCTTCTCATTGAAGTATGCATCAATTTATTATACCATGCTTGGGGTGCTTGTTTCAACCCATGCGAAGCCTTCTTCAACTTGTAAATTTTGTTTGCTCGGCCACTTTGAATATAGGCTTCAGGTTGCTCCACATTGATTTCCTCTTTCAAACACTCCACTCAAGAAGGTCGATTTCACATCCAATTGATATAAGGACCACCATTTGTGTGCCACCAAAGTAATGCCGAAAGATAAGTTTGAGTATTTTAAAGAGCTGATGGGTGTACAAGAACAAAGCATTAAAGGGGAGTGTTAAAATTAATGCTTTGTAAGTTAGATTATGTTGGGTTTTATGTGTCACAAGCTAAATGTAATGAGTCTGTGTGTATTTAAATTAAGTGTAGTAGGTGAGTGTCATGTGAGAGTCACATGTTTTGAGTTGTCATATAACCAAATGGATGGCTATGATGTAATCTCCAAATGAGATGTAGGGTTAAGTGAGTTTACCGTGTAATATTTTGTTATATGAAGAAAATAGAAAAAATCAAGATCTCCCACCAATTTTCTCTAAATCCTCTTCTCCTACCTCTCTGCAAATCCTCAAAATCTCCATTATTAGCCAAAATCAAAGGCAAAATTTTTTTTTTTTTTGCAACAAGCTAATATGCACTTTATATACTTTGAAATGGTTATAAGTGTATACAATAACCCCTTAATAAATAGGGGTTCACAATTAATCCATGTAAAAAAAAAAACTACTGTAACCTACTCATTTATTTTGCATCCATCGGTATTTTAAGAACTAAATGATAGGGGTATTATTAGAAAATAGCATTTCATTCTCACTTGTGAACATAGGATGCCAAGCTTAAGAGTCGGAATGACACTGTAATTCTCGCTTTCATTTTCTAATCGCACCCAAACATGAGAATGAGAATGGGCATTCCATTCCTATATTAATTTCATTTCATTCCTTAATTCCATTCTCACTTGATTTGATTTTCGCATACCAAACGAGGCGTGAATGCCTCTTTAACTTATGCTTGAGCAGGACATTAGCCATAGCAGAACCACCACCGTTACCACACCAACAAGCATGAATGATAGGAATAAAATCTGCATGATAAGCCCACATGTCAAAATATCTAAAGGGTTCTTTCCACTACAGTGATCCTTCTAAATGGTCATAACGCCAACTAAATGATCTGAGATAGATGCAGGCAAGAAGTCCACTTGACACTTCTCAAACTTATTCAGCCGAGAGTAATCAATATATAAACATTATCAATTCTAATACCACACTATGTTATCAGCTCCTTGTTTATTGGTTCATGTATACCAACAGCCAACACTCCTCATGTGAGTAAATCTCCCATAATCCAAGTAATCAACCAAGCATTTAATCTCAGAATCTGTAACATGATGATTAGAGAACTTCTCATTCTGAGCAGCCACATTATTAAAATCCCCCATAAGCATCCAAGGAAGAGATACCGTACTCCTGAAAGGCTGAAACCCTTCAAATGTTCCCACAAATTTTGCCTTTGATTATGACAATTGGAGGCATAAATGACAGATATCACACAATGAAACATATCATTAGCATCTACCACCTCACAATGCATAACCTGGTCAGTCATATGAAGAACCATAACTGAAACAACCAGAGGATTCCAAACCAACCCAATCCTACCATCAAAAGCCTGCTTGATAATTGTTACACCAACTCCAGCCCTTAATGGTTTGTTATCAACCCACCCTACCATTAAAAGCTGCTTGATAACAAATCATCTTTCGTACCTAATTCATCTTAGAGAAATAGAGGGGTAACAGAATCATTATGAGTGATACCACCGCCCCTAACATCAACACCAATACTACTTTTTTGAACAATACAACTAACAAGAGAGGTAACAAGTGTTTTACCTTTAGGAGCACCCCCATCCCCATTAGCAGCATCATTCTGGGAATTAATCTTATCAGGAGCATCATGGTTAGAAGTAGTAGCATGTATTCCCCCATCAGCAACACCATCTTGACAAGTAGTAGCATTCTGTTCCCCATCAGTAGTAGCATTTGGAATATGAGGCTTCTTCTTGGGAACCCACTGCATTGTCATCTTCTTCCTAACACAGTTATCCTCCTCATGTCCAAGTTTATTGCAACGGCCACACCACTTCGCATAGAATTCATACACCATGTCCTATATAATGTCCTTGCCCTTAGGACCCCTTATTTCCACTCATTTAGGAAGAACTTTAGGCATAGTAAATTTCTAGTATCACACGGTCACACGAGCATAAGAGAGCCTCTCCATGGTGGATGTCAACTTATCAGTAGATATTGGCCTCCCCACGAGGCTAGCAATCTTAGATAAACAACTAGGAGACCACAAATTTAGACAAAGACCAAAGAGTTGGTAAAATTATCTGATTGGCATATTTTGTTGATCCTAAGTACTAACTTGGTATATATTATTACTCCAGCGATGATAAGGTATATAAAGTGGGACACAGACGACAAGACCTATGTTTTGGCGGGACCCAAATTTTCAGTGAGATCACCTCATGTGACGAGTCACGTGCATTTTATATGACTTAATTGGGATTACATGGCTTAAGTTAAGCAAGATTTTAATAGAATGAGCCCCTTTTGAGCCCCAATTTTAGAAGAAAAAAAAACCTTTGATCCCCACCCCTTTGAGCACTAATTTAAATGGACCACTCTCAATTTTAACTGAAATGAATTATAGCACCCAATTTGATCCCCAATTTCAATGGACCACATCCAATTTTACCCCTAGAAGGAAGAAGAATACACAATTTGATCCCCACCTTTTCGAGCCCTAATTTTTTTTAAAAAAACCCTTGATCCACCTTTCGAGCTCTAACTTGAATGGACCACACCCAATATTAACCCTGGGAGGAAGAACAACACCCAATTTGATCTCCAATTTCAATTGCCCTAATCCAATTTTAACCATAGGAGGAAGAAGAACATCTAATTTGATCCCCACCCTTTTGAGGCCTAATTTGAAAACAGAAAGCCCTTGTCAGCTGAAATGAATGAGTCTAACTACCTACCACATACAAAGTCACATCAGCATCACGTGATAAGTCACATAACGTTTAGTCGCTATAAATTTGGCTCTAGCCAAAAAATAGGCCATGTTATCACCGTGTCCCACTTAATATACCTTATTGGCACTAGTGTAAGAAAATATACCAAGTTGGTACTTAGTGTCAAAAAAAATATACCAATCTAGTAATTTTGCCCAGAGAATTCAATCCAAATAGGAAATGACCTGGTATCAAACTTATCCAAGTCAACATCATCAGTTTATGGCTGCAACAAAGGCCAATTTACCATAGAATTGGGGGCCCTTTAGCAAGAACATCGTCTCGTTCTGCCTCAGAAGCAAATTTGAACAAAAACACTCCTGATTTAGAAGATAGAACTTAGGCAAAGCAATGTGCTTCCAATTCAATTGAACATAGTTAATCATAGCCATATATTTTACATCAAATCCCAAAGCATGTCCAACTGCAGAACTACTCCATTTGATGAACCCCAGATTCTCATTCCTCTTCGCTAATGGTTAGATCTGTAGAAGGACGAGCAAAATTAAGATACATACCAGAACTAGAAGCTCATTTATCTTTAAAGAGGCTACACCAATATTGAGCACTCCTCTCCTTGCTCTCAGCAGCAACAGAGCCATGCTCCTTTTTAGCAACAGATTCCTTCTCCTTTGCCTCCAATAGATTCAACAGAAGCAACCTCTTCCATTGCATCATCCTCCAGTCTCTTTTCCTCTTTAATCTCAGTTGCCCAACTTGAGGCACTAAGACGCAACGGGGGAAATTAGCCTTCGAGAGGAGGGAGAGAGAGAGTTTCCCCACTCTTCTGGACAACAGATCTCACCGGAATAATATCAGATTAGGCCATCAACAGCATCAACAGCAAGAATATCCTTCGTCGCGACCTTCTTCTTCGCTCCAAGGGGTCCAGTGTTACCTGACCCAAAATTTTCATCAACATCGCTCATCAAACCATCCTCCAGCGCAGGAGAGAGCATGGAACTATGATCAGCCCTTTTAGAAGGAGCTGGACTCGTCTTCTTCCTTAAAATCTTTACGCTTCTTCACCTTGAGTGGGGGCGCATGTTAGAAGAATTGCCTAAATGTGTGCCTCAGTAGCATCCCCACCCTAACTTTTTTTTTCCTACAAATGACTCATCTAAATCAAGTTTTGTTTGGCTCTAATAGATATTTATTTGGCATTAGAGAAGAGCATCTAAACCAATCTAAATCATCAGAGAGGAGACACAAAATCAAAAAACCAATATCACCACTGAACAGTATAAATATTGTAAATGTGAAAGAAGAAAGTTAGCTTTTCGCTAGCTGAATGGTTGCAGCAAGGACTAGCTTTCTATCTGTAGATATATGGAGAACGAAGGGGATATTGGTTGTAGTTTACCAAGCGTGTTGATAATAAAAAACACGTGTCGGTGCAGTATTATAAATGCTAGAAGAGCTGGTCAATTGAAAATGTTAGACAACCAGCAAAAATTGCTTAAAACTGGCTTGGTTTAAGATGTGTTAGATGTTATTAAATGTTTAGTTATTTAGGCATTTCGATAATTGGGCCAATATCCATATCCACTTATGTGATCCTCTTAATCTCTATTTAAGAGAGATTAGGATTATATGAAATAATAACTTTGTTTTCTCTACATGGTATCAGAGCTTTCTTGGCCCTAGAGAAACCTCTTACTTCTTCCTCAATCTTCTTGTGTTCCTTATCCTGTGGTGCTTGTTTGTGTGCAACATGATCCCCAACAGAATTCAGCCATAAAAGCTAATTATAACGGAGGGACCCCAACCTATATAAAGTCAAATCAAACTTTCAAGTAACTGATGTGGGAATTATGGACCATAAAGTACAGCCATGCTTCCAAAATATTGTTGACCAATTTAAGATTGTATTAGCCTACTCACAATTCACCGATCAGATATTGATGTCACCACCTTGGCTTTGCTCTAGAACTAGTCCCTAGTGAATACTACGATACAAATGTTTCACCGGCAATAAACGAATGCAATTGGGAGGGCACAAAGTTAAATTTTGTTTTAATATATGTTGCTAGAGAGATCTATGAGGGTTTATTCAGGAAAAGAACTCATACCTTTATAAACCCACACCAAGTAGCCATATAGCCACTTGATCTAATCGAGTTTGACAAAATACCTTAACAAACAAAACAAACTTATAATATTAGTCAAAAGACAAGAAAAATCATTGTTCTACAGTATGAAGGAAAAAAGAACTCTTAAAATCAATACACATGTTAAAACTCTGAACATATGGTACCTTTTTCTTTCCTTGTTCTTGAAGGAAATAATCATGTGGATATACTTTTAATGTAAGTGACTTGCTAAAAAAGTCCTCATCCGCTCTGCCATTAAGAAATTGAAAAAATATGAGCACAATGAATTGAAACAGTATTTATATTTTTTTAAAAAAATTGAAAATCATTTTAGTTGTTTCAACAAGGATAAAATATCGAAACAATAAACTCAAACCATTAATGTCACGACACCAATTTCCGGACCTCGAAGGAACATTGGAGCCGGACTAAACGTGCTCACATTTATCAAGTATCCACCAATTTCCAGTCATCATGTAAATAAAAATCATTGGAACTTATCCTTCATAACAAAATCTACATTAGTCGAATCCAATCAAATGAGATAAATTATTATCCCGACTTCAAATAAAATTCCCTCTAAAAGAGTACATTCTCACTATTACATAATTTCTGAAAGATTCAACTAAGATCAAAACCTTATTTGACCTTCACCTAAAAGAAAAATAGTAATCTGCAAATTTTATTCTTTGCTCCCTTCTAAGAATTTGGAAACCATCAATTCCACCTAATGCCGGGTCTCTGGAAAAAGGTAAATACAGCACAATGAGTTCACAACTCATTAAGTGGATAAATTTATACGTTAAAACACTGGTTTTCCGAAAACTAAAATATTTTGACTTAATAAGCAAAATATTAGAATAGTAGAAAATCATGATGTAACATTTGTAAAATATATTCATGCAATGGAAATAAGCAGGCAACGTCTCAATGCGGTCAACACTTCGATACTCCGGTTGATTTGGCAAACCCCACTATTATATAGCCCGTGGTCGGGACAGTGAAACCCAAACTTGGCCTCTTAGCACTAAAATAAAAACCTCATAGAGGCATATCGAGCCCTGTTTAGATGACTTACTTATCTCCAACATACACCGGTATATTGACTTGAGATGCATATGTTTTAAGAAAAATGAACATAGTTCACATAACCATATACTTTATAAAGAATTGTCAAAGGCCAACCAACAGTGAAATTAATCAACCACATATGCATCTCAACTTACTACTATATGAAAAGACATGACTATCAATAAAGAAAATAAGCATGGCTTATACCAGAATATCCACGTGCATCACAAAATACGATCCAACCAACAATAGATATGTGAGTAAATCATACAAAAGGATATAATCCATCGGGAACAAATCCGCATAGACTTGATATAACTTTTATATGAAAAATACGCAGCGCAAAATGCATAAATTCACCATTTACAGAATATACCAATTGAGTATCCAATTTCCATTCACGATGCATCTCCGGTGCTTCTAAAACTCCTAAAGAATTAATATAAACAACCATCAATACAAACATCCTACCAAATATTAACACATGTTAAGCTATTCTAACAATATATGCCATATAATAATCTCGGTACATTAATAGTTTACTTAACTCTAGTGGCTTTTCTTTTAAAGACCATAACCTGTAAACCTCTAACCAAAAAGAAATTAAGCTTTTGATACCTTATATACCCCTCAAATAGTAGCTCACAATACCTATTTTATAATATCTAAAAGGGCTTAAGAAGGTGTTGCTATGGGCTAAGCATTAAAATAACTTTTTCATCAAAAACAAATGGAAGGGGCTTGCTACTTTGGCCAGAAATTTGGTCGCAGGTCTATAGTTTCAAAATCAACTCACAATCGGTATCGAGATCCCGTCTAAAGAAACAAAGATGAAGAGATGTGTTCAGGGATTTCAAATAGGGCCACAGAATTCATGCTCGACCATCAATTACAAGACCCAATTAAATTAATATAACGAATGGTTGCACAAACTTAGATCAATGTGTACACTTCTACATAAATATATTCCTAAAGATAGTATAGGAAGATATACCTTATTTGATGATCAAACACCCGTCGCGTTCCCCCTTAAGATGATTCCTTTCTGATGATTTCTCGCGTCGGCTCCTCCACAGAATGCCAGCAGAAAACTCTTCTGTTTTTTTTTAAACAGCAACTCTCAAAGAGAGACGAGACTTAACAGGTTTTTTTCTCTTAAGATATGCATTTCCAATAAACCCCTTTAAAAACATCCATTTGCTAAATACTTCTCCATAAACTTCCAATTTCAATAAAACCCCTTAACAAGCTTATATTTGCATATCTTGTCATAGCTATCATTTTCTCTTATATAAATGTCCATTGTAAAATTAGGATTATTACATACTATCCACCTCAATAAAAGTTGTCCTCAAAACTTGAATATACTTGACTTGCCCATGATATCATCTAATAGTTTTCTTTAACCGCCTCAGTCAAACTTTGATTGTACTATTGTACTATAATTATTATCATTATTTACTTAAATCTCCTCTTGAGATTTGATAACTATAGCTTAATATAAACTAACTCAATTATTTGGATAAGTTCTAAAAATAATTTGTAACCTGTGATTATTGTCAATTTCTCAGAATTTAGGATATTACAATTAAAGCGTTATGCATCCACATCAATAAAAGTTTTGCCTCAAAAGTTGAATATACTTGACTTGCCCATGATATCATCTAATAGTTTTCTTTAACCGCCTCAGTCAAACTTTGATTGTACTATCGTACTATAATTATTATCATTATTTACTTAAATCTCCTCTTGAGATTTGATAACTATAGCTTAAGATAAACTAACTCAATTATTTGGATAAGTTCTAAAAATAATTTGTAATCTGTGATTATTGTCAATTTCTCAGAATTTAGGATATTACAATTAAAGCATTATGCATCTTGTTGTAGGAAGAATTTCACAAATTTTATGACACTAAAGTGGCCACTTATTTTATGAATCCGTTAGCTCCAAAATTTTCATGTACCAACATGATTGAGAGAGAGAGAGAGAGAGAGAGAGACTGCAGCGAGGGGCCGTAGGGCTGGGGGCATGGTGCGGGCGCAAGTTAGGAGTGGAAAGAAAAGAAGATCTGAGAGGTACAAGCTGGTAAATGCAACCGATAAAAGAAATTGGATTGTAGCTAAATGAAATAAAACTTTTCAACAGACAAACTTATCAAAGCTTTAGATCGAGTTCCTATTAGCAAATGAATACCTTCCAGAATAATGAAAGCACATGCTATCAATTACACCTTTGTAGAAGCTCAATTTTGAATGCTTGGACAAGACCTAGCACATTTAGGTGAGTGATAAATAAATTAAATGATCCATGAAATTAAGTCATGAGATGGGAGTAAAGGATTCATACCTTTTCCATTAAGAAATTGTTGATTTCCTTTGGAATTTAAGGCAGGCTGCAACCACTATCAACTATAGCCTTGACATCTCTTTTCATTGATTGACCATCAACTTCAACTAACTCCAACTTAATTACGTAGTGCCTAAAAAGTGGCCTTTTTAGTGATAAACTAAAAAATTATTTGGGCTAAAATAAATAAAATTGAAACTGATATATCTACGAACTAAAATTAATAACGCAAAAGAGATACCAAACAATTTCTCAAAAAAAGAGGTACCAAACAAAAGTGTAAAGCCCGACCAACATGTACTAAGAGAAACTCATCTCTGATTAGCACATCCTACTTAGTTTAACCAATCCGCTCCGTCAAACAAATTGTTTTACAAGTCTATTCTATGGAACATGAAAATACAACTAAAGTTTGAAATGTAACAATGAAATAAATATGCATGACTTACACCACCCCATCTCTCCCCAGGTAATGTATATCGATCAGATGACTGGGACAAGCAATTGAATAGTAAATCATAAGTTAATTCAAAATTTGATGTTTAATTGTCACCATGTTTGTCAATGTAAATCCAGTTACAATAGTAAACTAGACTACTAAAATCTGACCAGAATATCTCAAACATTCTCCTTGCACATCTGCAGCTTTGTGCAATAATTAACTTGGCTTGAAAATTTTTATGTAATAGAAACTCAAAAGAACATGGACGGAAAGAACA
The DNA here is from genome assembly GCA_012295165.1 of Asparagus setaceus. NCBI lineage: Eukaryota > Viridiplantae > Streptophyta > Magnoliopsida > Asparagales > Asparagaceae > Asparagus > Asparagus setaceus. Next base: position 34,245,546 of record CM022702.1, read on the forward strand.
AGTCATAATCCATCCAATATAATCTGTGCGCTCAAATAATTGTCCAATCACTGGCACATAACTCCCCTTCATCTATAACTAAAAGTTTGTTCTTAAAGAGCCTGCCACAACCATAGTTGCATGGAATTCGATTCGTTCTGGTTCACAGGACAGAAATAGGAGCATGGTACGTCACTTATTAGGAATAGGGTACGGTGGGGCAGGCTTATACGTTACTCTAGGGAATGTGGTATGCTTTAGGTTCAGTTCTTAAAAGTAGGAATCAGATGTTTCGCAAGAGTCAAATTTAAGAAATATGCTAGTCGGTATCAATCATGGTAAAAGAACCTTGAGGATCATGTTGCAATTAAGGTATGCATTACTTTATTTGCTTAATTTCTTGCACTTTTTGTTGTTCATTATTTCAAAAGAGAGTTATTTTCTTCAAAATTTTAATTGGTATAAATACTAAATCAGGTTGTTGGAGTCGATGAATCGGATCGTGATCCATCGTGAATCCACGATGGTTGAAACTGCGTCATGGTTCTCTATAGCGTCCCAAGTCCCCAACTTCTATGGCCAATACACCAAAACTCCAAATTTATTGTGTGAGTTGGGGGCTAAGTTGCATGGATACGAGTACGGGTACGGGACACGGTAGATTTGTAAAAGGCAGGGCACGGGGACACAATTGAATATAATAATTTTTTGAAGATATTCCATAATTTATGATTTTATGAAAGTACTATGTTTTTGACAATGGCTTTTTTTTCCTTTCACAAGTGTTCCAACCTATTTTCCAACACTATAGAATCTATCGCCTCTCCCCTATAAGAAGAAAAAACAAGGAAAAAAAGTTTAAAAAGTAAAAAAAAAGAAATCCAATCTTCAATCACCTCTCTTACAAAAAAAAAGACAAATAGTCTATTCCCTCACAAACACCTGCCCTTTCTAGTCCCCATGTGCTTGTTACATGGGTTGTGACATGACTGACAAATTTTATTGCAATTTTATATCCTCTTTTCCTATAATTTTTGAATAATTTTATTTGCTATTTAGTGTTTTTAATACATTTCAGGAAATAAAGGATTGAATAAAAAAGGGCTCAAATGAAGATATCTTAAGCCCAATTTAAGCTTAATGAAGCCCAAGAAAAGCCCAAGAAAAATCAGAGCAAAAATGACCATCATAGATCATCGTTGGAGGTGTCGTAACGTGTTTCAAGTGAAAGTGTACAGGATAATTTTATTTGATCCATCTAAGAATCACTTAATATTGTCTATCTTTCAATTTTCGAATCCAACGAATCAAGTTTGAGTCAAATCGGAGTTGTAAAACTCAAGATATGGTCATTTTAGTGAAACCGTAAATATCCTGAAATCCGGAGTGGTTGATTCCCTCATCGATGAACTAATCGACTAGGTAATTGATGAGCTAATTGATTAGTTTCCAATAGAAAGCAAATGAATGGCTGATTTTTATTTCTTGGAGCCCAAGTTTGATCTAAGGGCTGAATCGGGGTGGTAAACAAATGAATCGAACCGAATACTAAGATGTTCGTATTTGTATTTGTTCAAAATTATCGAATTCGAACTCAAATTCAAATATCCATGTCTAGAGTTTTTCAAATTCAAAGTCGAATACTTAGTATTTGATAAATATTCATGAATATTCATGAATATTTATCGAATGTCAAAATATATTTGTTAATTATTCGAATCGAATATGACTGAATAGTTAGTCGAACAATTAACGAACTATTTATTAATTATTTAGTTCGTTTCCACCCCTATGGCTGATATTGGTTGTTGTAGAATATAAATAGCGGTAGAGACTGAGAGTGAGGGATATGAAAAATTTTGTAAACACCATTTTGGAAAGGATGGCCTTTAATTAGGCCTTCCATCATTGTAAAACTTTAATTTTGTAATAAAAATAAAAATTATTTTTCCTCTTCAAATTTCTTCTTCTTCCTCTCGTGTTGATGAAGATTTGCTTCAAGAGGGGTCAACCCCTTACAATGCAAGTTATTATTTTTCCTTTTTATTTCTTATTTAGAAAATGCATGTTTAGGATTTAATTTCTTGCTTTTAATTCATGCTTTGTTTTATGCTTTGTAATTTAAGATTTTCTTGCTTTTTATTCTTGCTTTCTAGGAGTAGTATGAGTAGCAAATTTTCTTAGGATACTTGGATTAGATGAAACGAATTTAATTTTTATTTAGCTTTCAATTGCTCTATGTTTATGCTTAATTGTCATGCTTAGGATAATCAACTAGAATAATAATTGGTAAAAAGAATTTAATAGGCTATAATTATCTTAAATGGTTTGAAAGTTTAGGTTTTTTCAATTCTAGAATTACTATCTGGTTGTTTCTTTCTGCTCATAAATGGTGATACCGATTGGATATGAATTTGATAGGTTATGCTTGTTTAAAATAACTTGATAATATATGCTTAAGAAATATAGTGATAAGAGAATTAAAAGAAAGTAGTTCTAAAATCTAAATAGGAATTAGCTAGTGGATTCAATCCTAGATTCCTAGTTTCATAACTATATTTTCTTTGACTCTTTTACTTGCTTTCCTCTCTTGATTTTTCTCTTCTTCTCGTTTTGCCTTTTTATTTGCATTAAATCAATTCCCAAATCAACCTTTATTCTCTTTTCTACCACAATTCAAGAACCACTCTAGGATCTATAGAGATTCATTTTTTCAATTAAATGAAGAAAAAAAGGGGAAATAAGATGTCATAACTGAACATGGTTTCAATTGAGTTATTGCACTATTTTTATTGGAAGTAAGATGGGGGTTATGAAACTCAAAAGCCATAAAAATCTTATAAAACCAATCCCTGTGATCTTCTTTCCAAAAAAAAATGAAAGAGTAGAAACTTGTGAACCAGAGAAGGGAAGGGGACGAAGACAAGCTTGTAAGAGATCTGTTATTTTGTTTTTTTGGTTTTGTTAAAAACATAGATAATACCTTTCCCGGCCAACGGCGTTGCATCCGGCGACGTCTGATGAACTTTGGACGCCCATTGTCATGGATTTTTGCCGGCAATGGACACCGTGGCTACCAAACCCAACCCCAAGTCAATTGGGTTCGGGAATATCAAGAAGCGGAGAGCAAAGATGTAGGTTGGAGAAGAAATATAAAATTTCAGTTAAGCCCCTTACGTTTCTGAAATTTAATGTCTAGTCCAAATGAAAATTGTAAATAGAGTATTAATTTTTGGCAAGTTTACTCTTTAGCCCTTTAGCATAGAAAAATTTACAGTTCGGTCCAAATTTTTGTTTCAAGAATAAAGAATTGAAACAAAATTTTGGAAAACACCTAGAAGCTAGAAACAATAGTTTTATGCCCAAAATAATTGTGTATAGAATCTTTAGTATTTATACATATTGTATGCTTAAAGATTTGACCGAGGAGTAGGCTTTTGGAGTACGGTTCCCCAAAGGTATTGAAGATTCTTGAGGTGGGTAGATTCCTTATCATTTTTTAAATATTTTGGTATAAAAATAGTCTATAATATATAGTCTTATTTCAATGAAGATAAATTGTTGGATCGGACATGTTATTTTTGTTTCAATCATAGAAAAATTGATAAAGAATTTCATATTGATTAGTTATTTATCTTTAACAAGATAAATATTATCTAATATGCAAACTGTTAGAAATATGTTTTAAAGTTCTTGTTCATATGACATCTACCTAAAAGCTATACATTTGACAAATATAATCTAATTAGTATAGATGCATGAATAATCTATTTTCATGAACTTGACATGAGAAAAGTCTACAAAAGTGTTAAAGCATATTATATGGCTTTTCGTATAAATGAAAATTGCAAGTGATATTTTTTGAGTGAAAAGAAAGTGTTTTTAAATGCTTAAAATCCTCAGAAGTCCACTATGGAGTGAAGTGATTATTTAAACCTACCATATAGTATCGAATGTATCGACCAATGTTAAAGTCGCCTTTTTAGCAAAAAATAAAGTGGCATTCCGGCAACATATGGTAGTGCTAGGTACATTCTGTTCTCGGGTTGACCTATAGTGATTCGATATGCATTCCCATCTTAGTGGGCTATAATTTTCGTAGCGTTATTGTGATAACAGAGGAAGTTTTGCAAGTGTAATTTTAAATTAACATTTAGAGTTTAAAAGTATTTAGTACTGAATTTGTATTCTTTTCTTAAATTATTTTCCTTATTGTGTTGTGCAATACATGAAAACTTCTTTGTGCTTCTTAAATCGTTCTCAATAGTAGCTTACTTAAAGTTAGTAATGATAATTTTCTAAACTCATCTAATCCGCTAATGATAAGTTATCAGCTCACTGACTATAAGCTCACCCCAATATTTTCAATCTTTTTTGGATGAGTATTAGACAGGTTTATCTTTAGCATGGAGTTTGGGACATGAGAAGGATTTTCTACATAATGCTTTGATGCTGAGTTTATAGTTATCGTAGATATGTTGATATGCTTATATAATAAGAGTATTCGACTCATTACAGTGCACTTGTTACAATGTAATTTTTGCTCTGAGACTTCTATATGTCAATAAAGTTTCTTTTGTTGAATGTTTTAATTGTGATATGGAAGTGCACAACAGGCTTATCATGTGCTTTCACAGTGTCTACGTTGTCACATATCTCAAAATTATGCTGTGCAATTTTGGGGGCGTGACAAATTGTGGTATCAGAGTTCAGGTCGTAGGCTTAGAAGTACATAGTTTGTAGTGTTTAGAAATAAGTTTAGAGTTGCCTTTAATGATTACTAACATATTATTTGTTGGCTTCATAACTAGATGACTGGGAACAACATGAGCACTCCTTCAACTCCGGAAAGTGATTTGCACTAGACTATAGGGCAAATATTTGGTGGTAGAAATGCACGTGAATCTGGTTCTAGAGGGAATCAAATGGATGCAAATGCTATGCTGCAGGTGATGCAAAATCTCACTATTGTGATGCAAAAATCAACAACAATAAATTAACCAATAGCAAGAACCTCGAGACAATGATCATCCTCGACTGCGAAGTGGTATGGCGGAGTTTAAGAGATTGTCACCGCCTACCTTTGAAGGAAGTGTTGAGCCTATGATAGCTGAAGATTGGATCACAGAAATGGAGAAAGTCTTCACATATATGAAGTGTCCTGATGGAGAAAAAGTGGCTTATGCAATCTATATGTTAAAAGGACGTGCATATGGCTGGTGGCAAATGCAGCAGAGGATTCTGGGGGATGGAACTGACCAGATATCTTAGGATGAGTTCAAGAAGGTCTTCTATGAGAAGTACTTTTCAAAGACTATTCGCTAGCAAAAGGAGAAGGCATTTCGTGAGCTAAAGCAAAATGATGAGACGGTGACAGAGTACGAGGAGGAATTTGCTTATTTATCCAAGTTTACACCCTAGTTTGTTGCAACGAAAGAAGATAGAGCATGTCATTTCGAGGAGGTTCTGCAACCTGAGATAGTATTTCAAGTGAGCTCATTTGAGCTACCTACTTATGCGGCTGTATTGAAGAAAGCTTTAGTGATTGAAAATGAGCAAAAAAAGAAATTTTCTCCGTTGATGAGCGCAAGAATGATGACATGAAGAAGAGATTTAGATTCGACGGACATGAAGGTCATAACAAGAACTGACAAAACAAGAGACAACATGTGGATTCAAAAGGAAAGCAGATTATGAACCAGAAGTCGATGAGATGCACCATATGTGACAAGCTTAACCATGATACAAAGAATTGTTGGAGGGTGACTGGTGCTTGCCTGAGGTGTGACCAAAGGAATCACAAGATTGCAGATTGTCCCAAGTTGAATGAAACTTTGACTCGTATGGCACCTTAAAGTGATCAATGTCCTCAAGCTAAGGCTTGAGTATACTCTCTAATGAGCAAGAGGCTCAGGCAAATAATGATGTGGTGTCAGGTATCATACTTATATTTTCTACTTTTGCTCGAGTACTCTTTGATTCTAGGGCTTCGCATTCTTTTATTGCTGCACAATTTGTTAGGAAGCAAGATTTGCCATGTAATACACTAGAGCATGAAATGCATGTTCGCACACCAGGAGATAGCATACTGATATCTAATAACTATTGCCATGTAATACACTAGAGCATGAAATGCATGTTCGCACACCAGGAGATAGCATACTGATATCTAATAACTATTGCATAAGTAAGATAAAGATAATTGGCAGAGAGCTTCCAACAGAATTGATCATTCTTGATATGCATGATTATGATATCATTTTAGGGATGGATTGGTTATCTAAAAATCATACATCTATTTAGTGTCGAGAGAAGAAAGTTGTGTTTAGAATTTCTGAACAACTAAAGTTTTGCTTTGAGGGTAGTAAGGTGCAAAACCTATGCGCATTATATCAACCCTTCAAGCTCATTGCATGTTGAGAAGTAGGTGCACTGGTTTTCTAGCATCAGTGCAAGTCTTGAGCCAGAAAGAAGTTAGTCTGGATCAAATTCCTATCGTGCGTGAATTTCCAGATGTCTTCCCAAAAGACCTTCCCAATACCACCCGATATGAAAATAGAATTTTCTATTGAATTGGTTCCAAACATCCCAAAAGACCTTCCCAATACCACCCGATATGGAAATAGAATTTTCTATTGAATTGGTTCCAAACACAAGTCCAATCTCAAAGGCTCCTTACAGAATAGCTCTACCAGAACTAAAGGAACTTAAAGAGCAATTGCAAGAACTTCTAGATAAGGGGTTTATTAGACCCAGTGTTTCACCTTGGGGCGCACCTATGTTATTCATGAAAAAAGAAAGATGGTAGCATGGGATTATGCATTGATTATTGAAGCTCAATACAGTGACTATACAGAATAAATATTTGTCACCAAGGATTGATGACTTGTTCGACTAATTGCAAGGTGCTCAGGTATTTTCTGAGATCGACCTTCGATTGGGCTATCATCAATTGAAGATTAAGGCTGAAGATATTCCAAAGACTGCATTTCGTACCCGTTATGGTCATTATGAATATCTTGTGTTACCATTTAGGTTAATGAATGCACATGTATTTTTCATGGACCTCGTGATTAGGGTGTTCAGGTCCTTCTATTTAGCTCGCTTTGTGGTGATATTTATAGATGATATCTTAATATATTCAAATAACCAGAAGGAGCATGAGGAACATCTACGGTGTGTGCTTAGTGCTTTGAGGAAGGAAAAGCTCTGTGTAAAATTTAAGAAGTGTGAGTTCTGGTTAGATAATGTGTCTTTTCTAGGACATATTATCTCTAAGGATGGCGTCTCGGTGGACCCAGTAAAAGTTGAAACTATCGTGAATTGGAAAAGGCCAACAAGTGTCCATGAGATCCGCAGCTTTCTTGGCATGGCGGGTTATTATCTGAGATTCGTAGAGGGGTTCTCTCGTATTGCCTCACATTTGACCCGCTTGACTCAGAAAGGAATTAAATTTAGTCTGAGGAATGGGAAAGGAGTTTTCAAGAGTTAAAGAATCGACTAGTATCTGCACCAGTCCTCACTATACCAATCGTAGGAGAAGACTTTACTATTTATAGCGATATCTCTCATAATGGTTTGGGATGTGTGCTCATGCAAAATAGAAAAGTGGTAACTTACAGTTCTCAACAACTAAAACCTTATGAGCAAAATTATCCAACTCATGATTTAGAGTTGGCGGCGGTAGTTTTTGCCTTAAAAATTTAGAGACATTATCTTTACGGAGTACATTGTGAGATCTATACTGATCATAAGAGTTTAAAATATATTTTTACTCAAAAAGAGCTGACTATGAGGTAAAGGAGATGGTTGGAGCTACTTAAAGATTATTATGATGTTAGTATTAATTATCATTCAGGGAAAGAAAATGTAGTTGCTGGCCCTTAGTTGGAAGAGTAATATAGCTTGTCCTATTACTCGACAAAGGTGTATATTAGAAGATTTGGATCGGTTGAGAATTGAGATCCGGTGTCAACAATCATCGGCCAAACTAGCTAACATCCATGTACAACCTGCATTGATTGATGAGATTAAGATTGCTCAGAAAGATGACTCTGAATTGAAAGACATTCAGAAGGGAGATGATGATGGTAAATAACCAGGTTTTGTGATACATGGTGACAGATCCTTAGATTTTGGAAATCGACTTTGTATTGCGAATAATTCAAAGTTGAAGAAGAAGATTTTGAAGGAGGATCATTGATAATCATATTTTTATTACAATTTTATACCCTCATCATCTATCTTATATAAATAAATATACCACTAATAATTATTTTTATCTTAATTTGCAGGTTAATGAAGAAATAATAAATAAAAGCCCAAAAGATACAAACTCCCTGATTTTCTACCATTTATTGAAGCCCAAATATTAAGACAAAAGAAGGCCCAATAAAGCTCAAGGATCCATGAAGAAATCGGGTCAAGAAAATCATAAAAAAATCAAATTTGCGCTAACCAATCGGTCGGCCAACCCAATCGGTTGGCTAACCGATTGGTCAACCGATTAGTCAACCGATTGGTGAGTGGCAGAAATAGATTTGTGACTAGATTTCAATTCCTTTGTTGCCAAGTTTCATCCAAGGGTTCTCCTTCATTGCTGTAGGCTGTAAATAGAGGGGTAGAGTGAGGGGTTTGAGTATGAAATATTTTGTAAAAATTCTATTTGGAGAGAAGGGTTACTCTTAATTGAGAAGACCTTCCAAATTTATAACTTTTTATTACAATTAATAAAAAATATTTTCACCTCTTCATATTTTCTTTTCTTCACTTTGTTTGATCATGAAGATGAGATGAAGATGAAGATCAAGATAAAGGTTTTCTTTCTCCTTGAGGCTAGAACCCTCTTGAGATGCAAATTTTCTCTTTTGCTAATAAATTTTTCTTTTGCTTTCTTTTCTTGTTGTTAAATATTCATGAGGCTAGAACCCTCTTGAATTAGATTTATTTTCATGCTTGTAGAGTAGATTTACTTTCATGTCTTTACTTTCTTGCTTTAAATTCTTACAATTACTTTCATGTCTTTACTTTCTTGCTTTTGTATTTATTTTGTAGCTTAGATTTTCTTTTCTTACACTATTTACCTTGAGGCTAGAACCCTCTTGGGATTAGTTTTTATTTTCTTTATTTTCTTTGATTCACCTTGAGGCTAGAACCCTCTAGGGAATTATTTTTGTTTAATTTCCTTCTCTTTGATTCACCTTGAGGCTAGAACCCTCTAGGAAATTACTTTTATTTATTTTTATTTTCTTTGATTCACCTTGAGGCTAGAACCCTCTAGGAAATTGTCCTTTTCTAAGATGTGGAATTAATTCTTGTGGGAACTCTAGAAATTGCATGAAACTAAGTTTTATTTTCTTTCATAATTTGTGAATCATTCTCTTGTGCTTAAAATGATCATGTTTAGGATAATCAACTAAAGAACTAATTGGTAGAAGGAATTCTAGATTTACTATTTAGTTGTTGTTCTTTTCATGAGTATTAATTTTACTTGGATGCCAATTTGATAGGTTATGCTTTTCTTGAGTGGTTTGATAGTCTATGCTTAATAAATCTAAAGTAGAATGTGACAAAAGAGAATAGTTCATATTTTATAAGAGAGATTAGCTAGTGAATTCAATTCTAGATTCCTCATATCTTTAATTGAATCCTCCATCTTTTACTTTCTTGATTTTCCTCTTTATTCTTGATTTTCATTTGTTTGTTTTATTTTCCTTCATTTTATTCATCATTCTTTCTCCTCTCTCAATCTTGTTTTTTATTTACACATATTCAAAAACACTTTCTTAATCTCTCCACATCCACATTTATCACTCCTAATTGTCACACACACAACATAAGAACCAATTTTGATTAATTTTTATAACACCTTCCTCGTGGGATCGATAACTTTTATAGTATAACTTGACAGTTGTATACTTGCAACTTAGGTTCTATTTATTTTCTATCACTCATCATTCTGGATATGCAATGCATCCTAGTGGAACAAAATGTACAAAAATTTGAAGGAGATATACTAGTGGAACAATATGAAGAAAGATATTATCAAATATATTTCAGAATGTGAGATATGTCAGCAAGTAAAAGTAGAGCATAATAGACCAGCAAGATTAACTTAGAACCTCGATATACCAATGTGAAAGTGGGAGAAAATTACTATGGACTTTGTGATAGGCTTACCAAGGTCTACAAGAGGTAACAACGCCATATGCGTTATAATAGACCGTCTGACTAAGTTGGCTCACTTCTTGCCGATCAATATGAAGTTTTCCTTAGAGAAGCTTGTGAAGTTGTATATTGCTAAAATAGTCAGGCTTCATGGTGCTCCAGTAGAGATAGTATATGATAAAGATCCTAGATTCGTATCGGAGTACTGGAAATGTGTGCACAAAGTCCTTCAAAGTAAACTCTATTTTAGTTCAGCATATCATCCACAAACGAATGGTCAATCAGAGAGAACGATTCAAACTCTTGAGGATATGTTAAATTGTTATTTCCTTGATTTGAAAGGACCATGGGAGAAATATTTACCATTGGCAGAATTTGTATATAACAATAGTTACCAGTCAAGCATTAAGATGGCACTGAATGAGGTAATGTACGGAAGGAAGTGTCATTCACCTATTCACTGGGACGATGTTGGAGAAAGTAAACTTCTTGGATCTGAGTTAGAACAACAAGCTATAGACAAGATCTACCTAATAAGGGAGCATATTCGCAATGAACAAAGCAGATAAAAGAGTTATGCTAATTGTGGGAAGAGAGACTTAGAGTTTCAAGAAGGTGATCATGTGTTTTTTGAAAGTGTCTCCTAGAAGAGGTGTGAAGAGATTTGGAATTTGAGGGAAGCTAAGTCCAACATTTGTGGGTCCATTCAAAATTCTTCAGCAAGTTAGAGAAGTGGTACAAGTTTGCGTTATCACTTTCTTTGGTGAAGTCCACAATATGTTTCATGTATCGATGCTGAGGAAATTTATTCGAGATTCGGATCAAGTTATAGAATTGGAACCAATTGGGCTGAAGGAAGACTTATGAGGAGCAACCGGAACGCATTGTGGATCAAAAGGAACAAGTGCTCAGGTGACGTACCATTCAATACGTGAAGGTTCAATGGAAGAATCACTCTGATAGAAGCATCTTCACCTGTTTGAGAACCAAGGTATGTAAAGTTTCAAGGATGAAACTTTACGTAAGGTGGGGAGAATGTAGAGATTCATTTTTTTCAATTAAATGAAGGAAAAAAGGGGGAAATAACAAGTCATAACTGAACATGGTTTCAATTAAGTTATTGCACTATTTTTTATTGGAAGGTTATGAAACTCAAAAGCCATAAAAATCTTATAAAACCACCCCATGATATTCTTTCCAAGGAAAAAAATGAAAGAGTAGAAACTTGAGAACCAGAGAAGGGAAGAGGACGAAGACAAGCTTGTAAGAGGTCAGTTATTTTGCTTTTGTGGTTTTAATTAAAAACATAGATAGATAATACATTTTCCTGGCCAAAGACGTTGCCTCCGGCGACGTCTGATGAACTTTGCACACCCATGGTCATGGATTTTTGCCAGCAATGGCCACCATGGCTACCAAACCCAACCCCAAGTCAATTGCATTCGAGAATATCAAGAAGCAGAGAATGAAGATGTAGCTTGGAGAAGAAATAGAAAATTTCAGTTAAACCCCTTAACTTTCTGAAATTTAATGTCTAGTCCAAATGAAAATTGTAAACAGCGTATTAATTTTTGGGAAGTTTACTCTTTAGCCCTTTAGCATAGAAAAATATACAGTTTTGTCCAAATTTTTATTCAAGAATAAAGAATACAAACGAAATTTTCACACACCACTTGGAGCTAGAAACATTAGTTTTATACCCAAAATAGTTATGTATAGAATCTTTAGAATTTATACATATTGTATGCTTATAGGTTTGATCAAGGAGTAGATTTTGCAAGACGCTCTCAGAAGTGTAAAGATTCTTGAGGTGAGTAGATTTCTTATCATTAGTTATTTTTTAAATATTTTGGTGTAAAAATAGTCTATCAAATATTGTCTTATTTTAGTAAAGATAAATTGTTGGATCGGACATGTTATTTTTGTTTCAATCATAGAAAAATTGATAAAGAATTTCATATTGATTAGTTATTTATCTTTAACAAGATAAATATTATCTAATATGCAAGCTGTTAGAAATATGTTTTAAAGTTATTGTTCATATGACATCTACTGAAAAGTTGTACATTTGACAAATATAATTTAATTAGTATAGATTCATGAATAATCTATTTTCATGAAGTTGACATGAGAAAAGTCTACAAAAGTGTTAAAGTATATTATATGGTGTAGGCGGGAAAAATTGCCAAGCCCGCCTGTCAAAGGCTTGAGCTCGCCTGCATTCAAAAGGCCCAGCAAAGCTCGGCTGCAAGTTTGAGCAAGATAACCCCCAAGCCAAAGCTCGCCCGCACGAGCTCAACATTACCTATCTGAGGAGCTCGCCCGCACGAGCTTAACTATTGATGAACTCGCCCGCTCGAGGTCGTCCTGTTTATTGAGCTCGCCGCGACGAGCTCAACATTACCTATCGAGGAGCTCGCCCGCGACGAGCTCAACATTACCTATCGAGGAGCTCGCCCGCGACGAGCTCAACATTACCTATCGAGGAGCTCGCCCGCACGAGCTTAACTATTGATGAACTCGCCCGCCGAGGTCGCCCTGCTTATTGAGCTCGCCGCGACGAGCTCAACATTACCTATCGAGGAGCTCGCCCGCACGAGCTTAACTATTGATGAACTCGCCCGCCGAGGTCGCCCTGCTTATTGAGCTCGCCGCGACGAGCTCAACATTACCTATCGAGGAGCTCGCCCGCACGAGCTTAACTATTGATGAACTCGCCCGCCGAGGTCGCCCTGCTTATTGAGCTCGCCGCGACGAGCTCAACATTACCTATCGAGGAGCTCGCCCGCACGAGCTTAACTATTGATGAACTCGCCCGCCGAGGTCGCCCTGCTTATTGAGCTCGCCGCGACGAGCTCAACATTACCTATCGAGGAGCTCGCCCGCACGAGCTTAACTATTGATGAACTCGCCCGCCGAGGTCGCCCTGCTTATTGAGCTCGCCGCGACGAGCTCAACATTACCTATCGAGGAGCTCGCCCGCGACGAGCTCAACATTACCTATCGAGGAGCTCGCCCGCACGAGCTTAACTATTGATGAACTCGCCCGCCGAGGTCGCCCTGCTTATTGAGCTCGCCGCGACGAGCTCAACATTACCTATCGAGGAGCTCGCCCGCGACGAGCTCAACATTACCTATCGAGGAGCTCGCCCGCACGAGCTTAACTATTGATGAACTCGCCCGCCGAGGTCGCCCTGCTTATTGAGCTCGCCGCGACGAGCTCAACATTACCTATCGAGGAGCTCGCCCGCGACGAGCTCAACATTACCTATCGAGGAGCTCGCCCGCACGAGCTTAACTATTGATGAACTCGCCCGCCGAGGTCGCCCTGCTTATTGAGCTCGCCGCGACGAGCTCAACATTACCTATCGAGGAGCTCGCCCGCACGAGCTTAACTATTGATGAACTCGCCCGCCGAGGTCGCCCTGCTTATTGAGCTCGCCGCGACGAGCTCAACATTACCTATCGAGGAGCTCGCCCGCACGAGCTTAACTATTGATGAACTCGCCCGCCGAGGTCGCCCTGCTTATTGAGCTCGCCGCGACGAGCTCAACATTACCTATCGAGGAGCTCGCCCGCGACGAGCTCAACATTACCTATCGAGGAGCTCGCCCGCACGAGCTTAACTATTGATGAACTCGCCCGCCGAGGTCGCCCTGCTTATTGAGCTCGCCGCGACGAGCTCAACATTACCTATCGAGGAGCTCGCCCGCGACGAGCTCAACATTACCTATCGAGGAGCTCGCCCGCACGAGCTTAACTATTGATGAACTCGCCCGCCGAGGTCGCCCTGCTTATTGAGCTCGCCGCGACGAGCTCAACATTACCTATCGAGGAGCTCGCCCGCACGAGCTTAACTATTGATGAACTCGCCCGCCGAGGTCGCCCTGCTTATTGAGCTCGCCGCGACGAGCTCAACATTACCTATCGAGGAGCTCGCCCGCGACGAGCTCAACATTACCTATCGAGGAGCTCGCCCGCACGAGCTTAACTATTGATGAACTCGCCCGCCGAGGTCGCCCTGCTCTCTTGTTCCATTAGCTCAGTCTTGAGCAAAAGCTTGGATTGTAGAAGTAGACTCCATCTGAATCCTCAGATTTGGAGGCTCTTGAGCTCTTTGCAAACTCTTGCATTGTAGCCCTATCCAAACAAGCTCGGGTAGAACCGAACTCAACCACGCCGGAGCTTCTACTGCGTACTGAAGCTCGACCACAATTTTGATCGGACCGTCCAAGGGAAGCAAACTTGACTCGAGCATCGAGGGAGGCATCCTATCGCTACCGATGAACCCACGTTAAACAAGAAGGGCCTTCCCTTCGCTTCTGTTATAAAAAGCGATTCTTGATTTGTAACAAACAATTCGACCAATACAAATTTAAGAGTAGATTTTTACACCAAACAGAGGATAGCGATCATAGTGGGAGAGACCGTTTCCTCAACCGAGATGGTGGTGGCGCAATTCGACGACATTGCGGAAGGGACGACAGTCGAGTCCCTCATGATTGAGTTCAATCAAGCTAAGTATGAGGAGTACTTATCTTCTTCCTCCTCTAGCGGTAAAGCTTCTCGCCGATACCGCAGAGTTGTGCATGTGGCCCAGCCCCAAGCGGCCGAGGCAACCATGCCTAAGAACTCTACCCGAGCACCAGCAGGGGGTTCTATCTCCCCCAAGCCAACCAAGGCAGAACCAATGGCCGAGAATGCAAGCCAAGGGACTGCCCGTTGGGTTGCCAAGCAACCCACGCAATCTCGCATGGAGGGGATTACGATTCGTCTCGGTGCGGATCACGCCTTCACCGTCGATACGGACTTCCCCCTCTCCAAGAGAGCCAAGCGGAGACAACGACAAGCTCGCGCACGCAGGGAAGCAGTAGCCTCCATCTCCCTTGATGGCCTGAATTACTATTCAGGCCTAAAGAAAGCCAAGTCAAAACATAAAGCGCACGGTTTTGGCGGACTGCCTAAATCAGGCGAGCCCACCTATACGGGCGGGCTTCGCTCTGGTAGCAAGATTCCCAAAATTGGCGGATTTGGCATTTCAAACGAGCTTCACTCCAGCAGCGAGGTTCCCCATTCAGGCGAGCCAAGCAAAACAGCGATCAAGCGAATCGCAAGCTCCACTCCATCAGCGAAGCTGGCCTGCAGCCAAGTCCCTAAAACTAGCGAGCTCGGCATATCAGTTAAGCCCCGGTCCAGCAACAAAGCAGGCGAGCCAACCAAACTAGGCGGGCTTCGCTCATCAAGCCACTATTCTAGATCTGGCGGATTGCCTGAGATAGGCGAGCTTCGCACAAGGGGCGAACTCCACTCCGCAGACGGCAACCACTGCACAGGCGAACCCCATCAGGCCCGCCTGAAAGCAAGCCCTCACCAAAAAGGCAAGATAGAAGTTGATCCAAAGAAGCGGCATCGCTGGGCGGATAAGCGGCTAGAGGCCCAATGGGTCGGCTTCGCCCGAGCGATATCTCACCTGACAAGAAGAGTTCGCCTGAATTCAGCACACGAAGAAATTCCAGAGTGTTCTCACTTGAGTTCTCTTGAGCTCTCTATATCCAAATGTACAGCTAATCCTTCTGGCACTAGGGGCTATCATCATCAACCTACAGGAGATCTCAGGGATCATCTAACTCGCAAGCGCACGATTCGAGAGGCAAATCCTTAGTGCCATTGCGAGAGGCTTATCCAGGCGGTGCTTGCTGACTGTCAGTGTACACCAAAGTCATCGGTGTTTGAAAGACTTTCTCAGCCACATCCAGGAGCAAGGCCTCCCTGTCGAAGGCGTAATTTTTGGAGGAAACGAGCTACCGATGATCCAGAGCTACCGACTGCCTCTATCAACATGACGGGGAAGGATAAAGCCAAGTATTCGGATTCTTCAGACCCAGAGTTTCTATTAAGACCGAGGCACCTCCCAATGGAACGTGAGGGTGTTTACCAGCACACGCGTCTCCAAACCGGCACAGCCATCCCATTTGACTACACACGGTTAAACTCCATCCGTGACAATGATGATGAAGCTTGCTCAGCGGAGGCAACATCTCAGACTTCAAGCTCGGCTTATGGCAAGCACGCGAGGGTGCACATGACCGAAGGTTCCGAGGAGTGGACCAGGAGGTTTGAAGAGCAGCAAGCCGCAATGTCCAAACAACAAGCCGCCATCGACTCCATGAAGGAAATGATGGAACAGTTGCTACAGAAAAAGAAGAAGAGTGCTTCGCGAAATCGACCAAGGAGTCGGAAGAATCAAGAACGGGAGCTCACTCCTCGCGCGACCGACGATGAAGATGATCACGGGTCACCTTCTGGCTACTCCTCCAGATCTTTAGGAAGGGCCTCGCAATCTAGCAGCATTCCTCGAGACAAAAGGCTTGACGAGTTTCAGAATCAACTCGACGTCCTGAAACTCTAGAGGAACATGAACGAGCTGGGGGTGGTCCGGCCATATCCAATTGAGTGGGATACAGTTTCCTATCCAGCAAAATTCAAGCCTATGGGGTTGACCCAGTTCGATGGGAAGGGATCTCCCTAGCAGCACATCTACTACTTCTTGTCCCAGACAGGATTTCTTACTGGGAATGATCCCATCCTCACGCGGTTGTTCATCGGCACCTTGAAGGGAGTAGCCTTTGAATGGTTCCGCAAGCTCGAACCTGGCTCTGTCAAATCATTGGCCGACTTGGTAAAACTGTTCTTGGCCCGCTTCTTCGACGATGACACTGAAGTTTCGATGGCGACCCTACTTGCCGAGAAGCAAAAGAAGATGGAATCGGTCAACGAATTCGTGAAGAGGTTCAGGAATCGATCACTGCATTGCCGGGACCAGGTCTCTGATACCACACTGATCGAGATGTGCCGCAATAACCTTTCGATCAACGTCTTGTCCAAGATCGGCGCTGTGGAAACCCGAACATGGAAGGAACTTGTTCGCCAAGGCGAGCAGGTAGAAAACATGATTAAGCGTCTGGAAGCCGAAGAGCCTCAGCATAGAAAGGGAACTTCTGAAATGACTTTCCCCAGGAACCCT
The DNA here is from genome assembly GCA_012295165.1 of Asparagus setaceus. Taxonomy (NCBI): domain Eukaryota; kingdom Viridiplantae; phylum Streptophyta; class Magnoliopsida; order Asparagales; family Asparagaceae; genus Asparagus; species Asparagus setaceus. The sequence continues at coordinate 34,262,716 of CM022702.1, forward strand.
CCTCGGTCCAAGGAGAAGGAGACCATGGCTGTTGATTCTAATCCAGCCCTCAAGACGGCGCAACGCCAGAAATCCAAGCCGCTTGAGCAGTGCCCTCAAAAGCACTACGACTTCAAAGAAGATTGGGTAGTGCCTACATTCGACACTCTCCTTCAGAGCAATAGGATCAAGCTTCCAGAGGTCACAAGGCCTGAAGAAGTGGGCAAGACGGATGACCCAAACTACTGCGCATTTCACCGATTTGTTGGTCATCCGACTGCCAAGTGTTATATCCTCAAGGACAAACTCCAAGCTCTTTGATGCAGGAGTTTTGAAAAAGGAGAAGGTCCAAAAGAAGGTGACCACGAACATGGTCACCTTGAAATTCGGAATGGGCCTCCCTGAAATCCACGCACCAGCAGGTATCGTGCCTATTCCCAAGGCAGAGCTGAGGATCATTAACACCGATCCTCATAACCAGCGGGAAAAGGGTTTGGTACCACAGACTTTACCATCAGGACAAGTCATGTGGGTTCACCCTGATCTCCTCAAGGATGAACAGTGGACTTCCAAGCCAACACAGGAGGGCAAACGGAGGGGTAAACTCTGCAATGTCGTCTCGACAATTTCGGATGGAGATGAACGGGGGGTAGCAGCCCTCACCGACTCTGATGAAGAGGCAGTGGTGCTCATCACAAGGGCAGGGAAGGACTTCGCTAAGAATTATCCTCCGGCAAAAGAAAACCTGGCGAGGCCACCGGCAGGATCGTCACCAGCACCCCAAGCAAATGCCGACAGACCGAGCTCGAGCAATCCGTCCTTTCGGTTTGATGTACTCTCACAACTAGCTAACATCCCAGCCAGGATCACCTTGTATGAGCTCCTGCGTCTATCAAAGTCTATCCGGAGGCTCATGAGAAGCCCCGGCCACTAAGCCTTTATCACAGACTTTTCGCCCATCCCTAAAGGAGAGGCGGAGAGAGGGTGTCCACAATGCTGCCAGGCGTCCAAACGGCAGATCCCCTGCATCACCTTCACCCCTGAAGATATGCTCATCAACAGCACGTCTCATGACCGACCCCTCTACTTCACGGGATATGTCGGCTCTTCCAAGGTGGATAGAATCCAAGTGGACCCAGGATCGGCTTTGAGCATTGTCCCCTTGGCGCTTATCAAGTCCTTGGGGATACCTCAGAAACGGTTGTCTACAACAACTACCACTATTTTTGGCTTCAATGCCACTGGGACGCGACCGCTTGGAAAGATTCACCTCAAGTGCCAGCTAGGTGACATGGACGGAAGTAACCTGCTACGTCATCGACGCAGAGCCTTCCTACAACATGCTATTGGGTCGACCATGGATCCATGGCAACTGCATCGTCCCATTCACTTTACATCAATACTTAAAGTACGTGGACAATAATGGTCAAGTGAAAATAGTATTCACTGATAAACAGCCCTTCAAAGGGGTGGAGAATTACTTTACCAACTCTTTGCTCTACCAAGACTCTGAATCGGGCCATGAGGCACCGGTCGGGGACCCGAGTAGCGGTAATGAGGCCAACTGTGAGTCTGAGGACAACGAGGGTCTCGTCTTTAATGACATTGAACCCATTGTAATCGGCTACGGAGTCCTTGTTATAACCAATACGGATGAGGCAAACGAGCTCACCCTGAATGAAGATCTTAGATTTGCTTACTCCTCGTCTAGTTCAAAGACTAACTGTCAGGAGTTCGGTGACCTGATTTCAGGGTTGACTAATAACTCTTCCCTGCACTTGCCTGTGTGTTCAGCGTTTGTTGCTGACAGACAGATGATTGAGTCGTCGCAAGCTGTCTTTGTCATACCCGCCCGAAGTGATTATCAACAAGAGATCATCTTTGGAAGGATCGACTTACCCACGCATACGATGTGGGATGACTCGGGAGAAGACGAACCTGCCCCGCAATTCACATACTACAGCCAGATCGCAAAGCGCATGATGGAAGGCATAGGTTATGACTTCGTCCACAAAGAAGGCTTGAACTATGGCAAAGGCAGGAGAACTCCAGTCCAGCCCGTTCATGTGCCAAAAGGGAAGCCCGACGACATACGGTAACCCCGGGAGGGTCAATGCCTCCTCTTCCTCAGAACTACGCTGCCATTTTGACTAGGTACCTAGCAAGGCTCGCAGAAGATCAATCATCTACCGCCGCCAAAGATGGGATTCGACGCCAAGATCGAAGACTGGTTCACGAGCCTCACAGTCAATATGACTACGGTCAATACCGTCGAGATCCAAGTGGATGAGCAAATCCCGCTTTATGATGGAGCATGGGACCGCCACGTCAACGCCCAATGGAACGGTCATTTCGAACAGCGAGAGCCGCCCATCGAGGATAAAATCCTCCAGATAAATATGGGAGACGAGGCCAATCCCAAACCCATATTTATCAGCGCCAGCTTACCTCCCCAAGAGAAGGAAGACCTCATATCTCTCGTCAGGGAATATGTTAACGTCTTCGCATGGAATTATGAGGACATGCCCGGCCTCGATACTCAGATCACCATGCACCGTCTTAATATTAATCCGGATGCCAAACCCGTCAAGCAGCAGCAAAGACGGTTTCGCCCGCAGATTATGGAAGCGATTGTGGCGGAAGTAAAAAAGCTCATAGAGGCGGGCTTCATCAGGGAGGAACAGCATCCAGATTGGGTGGCGAACATCGTTCGGTTCTAAAGAAAAATGGCACAATCAGAATCTGCATCGACTATAGGGACCTCAATGCCGCTTGCCCTAAAGACGAGTTCCCTTTGCCCATCGCAGATGTCATCATCGACAACACGTGCGGGTTCGAAAGGATGTTATTCATGGACGGGTTTTCAGGGTACAACCAAATCAAAATGCACCCTGAAGATGAAAAACATACTTCGTTCAGGACTCCAGTGGAGATATACTGTTACACGATTATGCCATTCGGACTCAAGAACGCCGGGGCGACCTATCAGCACGCCATGAGCACCATCTTTCAAGACCATCTACGAAAGACGGTCGAATGCTACGTGGATGACTTGGTCGTGAAAAGTCGTAACAAGGACGATCACCTGCGAGATCTGAGAACGGTGTTCGATACCATGCGCAAACATCGACTAAAGATGAACCCTACGAAATCATTCTTAGGGATGTCAAGTGGCAAATTTCTTGGTTTCGTCATCACGACAAAGGGGGTTTACGTCGATCCCGGCGAGCCATCCAAGAACTCCAACCACCTAGAAATCTCAAGGAATTGAGAGGACTACAAGGACGTTTGGCATATATCCGAAGATTCATCGCAAATCTTTCGGGCAAATGCCAACCCTTCTCTAAACTGATGAAGAAGGGGGTGTCATTTACGTGGGACGAGTCTTGCCAATAGGCGTTCGAAGGGATCAAGAATTATCTTTCAAACCCACCTGTCCTGGCGGCTCCAGTTTTGGGAAGCCTTTCCTCGTATATGTGCGAGCGACGGAGCACTCCCTGGCTGCTCTCCTAGCACAAAATAATGACGCCGGCCACGAGCAGGGCATATACTATCTGAGTAGGACTTTACAGGGAGCCGAGCGACGATACCCCATGGTCGAAAAGGAGTGCCTGGCCCTAGTGTTTGCAATTTAGAAAATACGACACTACCTTGTTCGTCAGACTATTCATGTCATCTCAAAGATGAACCCTATCCGAGTCTTCATGACACAACCCGGGTCTCTAAATTGGCACCTGGCAATGTGGGCGCTCTTGCTGTCCCAATACGACATCCATTTCATGTTGTAGAAATCCGTTAAAGGGCAGGAAATCTACGACCTCATGGCTAGCCACCTGCTCGGGTCAAACACGGAGTTGTTTGAAGACATGCCAGATGAAACCCACGAGGTCAACACAACCTCACAAGAAGAGATCTGGCGACTGTACTTTGATGGCACATCTCGAGTAGGGACCAACGGGTCTATCGTTGCAGGAGTGGGGGTGGTTTTGGTCTCTCCACAAGACCATGTATTACCCCAAGCCTTCTCTCTAACAGAGCCATGTTCCAACAATGTCGCTGAGTACAACGCGATACTCATCGGACTCAACCTGGCCAAGATTTTACTTCGACTTGATGACGAAGACGTTATATCGAAGGTCGTATGACGGCATGCTGCTTCGATGTCTCGCACCGACAGAAGCACAGGAGGCCTTACGGGAAGCCCATGATGGTACCTGTGGCGCCCACCAACCGGGACCCAAACTTTGGGACCGCCTACGGAGAATAGGCTATTATTAGCCCAAGATGATCAGTGACGCTGTTGCTTATGCCAAGCACTGCCACGCAAGCCAGATTCACGCTAATTACATACAGCAACCGCCCGAGGACCTGCATCCGATAGCGACCTCATGGCCATTCGAAACATGGGGCATGGATGTCATTGGGCCAATATCTTCGCCATCAGCAAAGGGGCATCGCTTCATCCTAGCGATAACCGACTACTTTTTCAAATGGGCCGAAGCAGTCCCCTTGCGAGAAGTCAAGACCAGTAGTGTGATAAGGTTTATCAAACACCATATCATATACCGCAGACGCATCCCCGAGGCGATCATCCATGACAACGGACCGCAGTTCGTTAGTCTCGCTCACCCTGCTTCGCGGACAAGTTCGTAATACGTAACCTATCGACCACGGCTTACAACCCATCAGCCAACGGCTTAGCCGAAGCCTTCAACAAGACGATCATGAAGATTCTGACCAAACTAACATCCCATAGCAAGCGCGATTGGGATGAAAAGCTCGGTGAAAGCTTATGGGCGTATCGTACTATAGTCCGTACTCCCATTGGCACCACGCCTTATTCGTTAGTATTCGGTTGCGAAGCTGTATTACTGTTTGGTGTAAAAATCTACTCTCGAATTTGTATTGGTTGAATTGTTTGTTACAAATCAAGAATTGCTTTTTTACAACAGAAGCGAAGGGAAGGCCCTTCTTGTTTAACGTGGGTTCGTCAGTAGCGATAGGATGCCTCCCTCGATGCTCGAGTCTAGTTTGCTTCCCTTGGACGATCCGATCGAAATTGCGGTCGAGCTTCAGTACGCAGTAGAAGCTCCGGCGTGGTTGAGTTTGGTTCTACCCGAGCTTACTTGGATAGGGCTACAATGCAAGAGTTTGCAAGGAGCTCAAGAGCCTCCAAATCTGAGGGTTCAAGTGGAGACTTTAAATTTGCCGAGCCTCTTAAAAGGTCAAGTCCTAAAGAAGGCTAAGATCAAGCGTTCAGCTTGAGAGTCTTAGAAACATAGCAAGCCTCTCAAAAATGCTGACCCCCTTCTCATGTGGAGATGGTGGCTTATAAATAGGCAAGGAGAGGCATGGCCACTTCCTTAATTTGTGGGATATGGCCATGCCCAGTTGAGGAGAGCCATACTCTCTACGGGATGTGACCACTGTGAAGGGAACCATGCTCTCTGTGGAATGTGACCACTATGGAATGTGACATCTCCCATGCTTCAAGTGGGCGGTCTTGGAAAGCTCGGCGAAGCTTGCCATATGCAGCGGCTCAAGCGGCGCAAGCAGCTGGCGACTCAAGCGAGCTTGGTCTTTGGCGGGCTCGGCATGCGAGCAAACCAAAGTGCGCAGCGAGCTTCGGTGCCGAACTTCAAGTAAGCGAGCTAGGTATGGATGGCGAGCTCGAGCATTGGTGGCGAAGCTCGAGCTATAGTGTAGGCAAGCTCAAGCACAAGTTCGGGCGAGCCTGCTACAAGGCGAAGTTCTTGGTCTTGGTGAGCTAAGCTCCTTTGCAAGCGAGCTTGCTCTTGGTGAGCTAAGCTCCTTTGCAAGCGAGCTTGCTCTTGGTGAGCTAAGCTCCTTTGCAAGCGAGCTTGCTCTTGGTGAGCTAAGCTCCTTTGCAAGCGAGCTTGCTCTTGGTGAGCTAAGCTCCTTTGCAAGCGAGCTTGCTCTTGGTGAGCTAAGCTCCTTTGCAAGCGAGCTTGCTCTTGGTGAGCTAAGCTCCTTTGCAAGCGAGCTTGCTCTACAGGCGAGCTCTAGAACATGCCACGAAGAACAGGTCATAACTTTCAATCCGTACATCGGAATTGGATGAATTATATATGAAAATCGACTATCTCGACAAGACGGAGCCAACTAAACCTTCGAAGGGTTTGGTTTGCTCCAGTCATTTTGCCAAATTCCTTCCGAATTGGGAGATATCAGCACTTTTGTCTATTTTGTAAAGTCAAGCATTCAGGTGAACTTAACCTTTAGGTGGGCCTGACTTTCCTCAGGTGGGCCTGACTTCACTCAGATGGACCCTTAAGCTTTTTTACTTGTTCCAAGTTGCTGTGCAGGGATTAAGGCAATTTTTATTGCCTACAATTACCACTTGAGATTCAGATCCCATCCTTGCGCATCGCACTTGCAACAGGGATGTCGAATGAGGAGAATTATCGGCAGGGTCTCGCGGAACTAGAGTTGTTAGATGAGAAGCGGCTTGAAGCTCAACAGTACATCGAGTTTTATCAAGCCCGGATCTCTAAGGTTTTCGACAAGAAAGTCAAACACCGGTCTTTCAGGAAAGGAGAGCTGGTCCTAGCCGTCCAGCGGCCAATGATCCTCAACTCCAAGAAGAAAGGAAAATTCCAACCCAAATGGGAGGGTCCATTCGTGATAGAGACAGTCTATTCGAACGGGCCTATCGCCTCATCAAGCCAAACGGCGATAAGATCATGATGCCCATCAATGACAAATTTCTAAAGAAGTACTACCCATAGTCCTCCTACAACTGCCAGACTCCGATAAGTATATGAGTATAAACTGCTCCTTTCCAGACTCCGATAAGTACATGAGTATAAACTGCTCCTTCCTAACCTCCGACTGGTATACGAGGCTAAACTGCTCCCTATCCTCCAACTAGTGCATGAGGCTAAACTGTTCCTTACCTTGACTTGGTCGAAATTTCCTACAGTCATAGACCAATGACATAATTACCCTCTTCGATTCCTTCCATGAATGAGAGGACCACTCTTCAGGAGGAAACACTAAGACTTGGAACGGTCTATGTTACTCCCACTCCCACCTGGTCAAACCTTCAAACAGTTAGGACCAAGATCACATTTCTCCCGTCGATTCTTTTCAACAGGACGACAGGCCCACCAATTGTCATGTTAACAACCACCTCTGACAACCAACTCTCCCACTCGGTCAAACTTTTAAACAGTTAGGACCACAAGATTATCATGGTACCGAAATCTATGATAATCCCCCTCCAAATTTCCCGGTCCTCTTCAATAGAATGGTGGGTCCTCAAAGTTGCCCGATCGCAATAAATTCTTGTTAGGTTAACAATCACCTCGACAAATTCTCCAATCCTCTTCAATAGAATGGTGGGTCCTCAAAGTTGCCCCGATCGCAATAAATTCTTGTTAGGTTAACAATCACCTCTGACAAATTCCCCCCTCCAATCCTCTTCAATAAGATGGCGGGTCCTCAAAGTTGCCCTGATCGCAACAAATTCTTGTCAGGTTAACAATCACCTCTGACAAATTCCCCCTCCAATCCTCTTCAATAGGATGGCGGGTCCTCAAAATGGCCCTGATCGCAACAAACTCTTGTCAGGTTAACAACCACCTCGATAGTCCGCCTTGTCATTCCCCAAATGACGCTGCTGACGCCATCACACTCAGACGCCCCTCGAACGGCCTCGATCCTTTCTCAGACGCTCTAATTTTATTAGAATAATCAATGGTTAGTAGCCTACCATGCGATGAGCTACTATATCAATCAATCGTCACACTCATACATCCCTGAACGATTTGATTATCCTAACACCGTCATTCCCGCAAATGGCGTTGTTCGTCGATATCGGCCTACCAAGCGATGTGCCCCTTCGACACTCCATCCCAGCCACTCCCGTGAGTGACCGGTCAGCCCGGGCTGAGCTGTTGCGATCAACAACACGGCCCAACCTGATTACGACTTAACAGTTATAATTATCCCAACCCGACGCCTCACACGGTTAAGGGTAGAGAAGAAATTTTAGCGTCAAGTCTAAAAGAAACTTCTCGATAACTCATCATACTGAGGGGAATAGTATGGCTAGCCCGATTCAAACGGTAATCGGTAAAGGCAAATCAAACCCGTTAATAGCTGAGGGTTTGCTAAAAATCCTAAGAGTCAATCAGTTAAGGGGATAAGAGCCAAGGACCACGCGTACGAATCATTCGAGACAAGACAATCGGATGACAAAAAAAGTCTAATTCTCATTCATGATGGAGAAGAGTTGATAAAATACGAGTGGGGGTGCACCCAAGTTAAAAGTTAAAATCTTTTAAGTTGCGACTCGGCATCCCAAATCGCCCTCTGGTGTTCCCTCTCCAAGGTGGTGAGGACCTTCTGGCGGATGTCTTCCTCGGTGAGTAGGACGGCATTTTGAAGTTTATTCCTCACCTCCTCTAAGGCCCGGCTCTTCTCCTCAAAGCGGCAACAATCAATTGCCGCGACTCGATCCTACAGCTTTTTCGAGCTCGTTTCACGAAGCCGGTTCTTTGACGGCCAAGAAGGCCTGCAGTTCGGCAATGGTCCGCTTTGCATTTGATATGGATTGGGCCGCATCTGCCAAGAAAGCATTAGCTTTCTGACGCTCCTCGTCCATATTTTCACCTTCGGCGGCGATCCGCTCCACTTCTTCACCAAATTTCACCTCTTTTCGCCATGGTCCCGTCCAAAACTACTTACGTTCCTCTAAAGCAGATCAGCGATGTTCGCAAGGCCAAGAGGTTCTTAGAACGGAGGGCGAGCAACTCCTGGATATCTCTTTCCGCCGATGCCAGACACCGTTGGAATGGCGAAGCTGCATCCGTACCCGTCAGAATACTTAGATTACCTCGGTATATCTGCAGCATTGGTTTGAGTTCGCCAAAAGAGCAGTCCTCCTTCCTTTTGAAATGGTCTTCTTGAAGGCCATGGTGAATCTGAAGATGAGAGCTTTGGTTCTCTTCTTTAGAAACTCGAGCAAAGAGGATCAAGAGTGCAATTGTCTCCCGACGAGGGAGACGATCAACTCTTATAGGTGAATTTCAACGATTGAGATTCGACAGCTAGCTCGTTCAGATCGTTTGCAACGGTCCGATTCGACAGTTCAACTCGAACGGCGATGAACAAGGCGGACGCTCGAATTTCAAGACGAAGCGCCAAGACTGCAACAGCACGCATCTCGTCCAAATGACGGGCGAGATCGGAACGCCGCCAAATCTACGGTTCAGATCGAGTGCATGAAGACGAAGCGCCCCTCGTCAGATCACATTTAATGCGATCTGACATGCACACGCCGCCTTAGCTAGCGAACGGACACGTGGCTTATCTCGCCTGGCGACATCTAGAGCTCGCCCAAAGCATGAGTTCACCCAAACCTCACCCAGCTCGCCTGAAGAGCTCCGCTCATCCGAAGAATGGTCAGACGCACCCTGACCAGTGAACGGTGATCTTCTTCATTCAAAGTGTTCCAGACCACATTCAACTTGATTTAAGTCTGAAAACTTTGAAGGGGGTCTTATAGGCGGGAAAAATTGCTAAGCCCGCCTGTCAAAGGCTTGAGCTCGCCAGATTCAAAGGCCCAAAGAAAGCTCGCCTCGCAAGTTTGAGCAAGATAACCCCAAGCCAAAGCTCGCCCTACGAGCTCAACATTACCTATCGAGGAGCTCGCCCGCGAGCTCAACTATTGATGAACTCACCCGCCGAGGTCGCCCCGCTTATTGAGCTCGCCGCGACGAGCTCAACTATTGATGAACTCACCCGCCGAGGTCGCCCCGCTTATTGAGCTCGCCCGCGAGCTCAACTATTGATGAACTCACCCGCCGAGGTCGCCCCGCTTATTGAGCTCGCCGCGACGAGCTCAACTATTGATGAACTCACCCGCCGAGGTCGCCCCGCTTATTGAGCTCGCCAGCATTCAAACAGCTCTCAAGCTCGCCTGCTCGCCTGTCTGAACAGTACAAGTGGCTACTTGCTTGTGGAAGTGGGCCTACCCACTCTCCACATCCTGGGTAATGATGAGGCATGGCTCTCATTACCTCTATAGTGGTCACATCCCACAGCTAGAGGAGGGCATGATGCTCCCCATCCCTTGGTGGTCACATCCCACAGCTAGAGGAGGGCATGAGGCTCCTCACTCATTAGTGGTCACATCCCACAAGTTAAAGGGGTGGCCTATGCCATCCCTTTGCCTATTTATAAGTCTCCCTAGCCAACGAGACAAGGGGCTGGCTGAAAAGTTGAGAAGGGGCTAGCTGCCACAGAGGACAAAAGGGTGCCTTGCTCTCTTGTTCCATTAGCTCAGTCTTGAGCGAAAGCTTGGATTGTAGAAGTAGACTCCATTTGAATCCTCAGATTTGGAGGCTCTTGAGCTCTTTGCAAACTCTTGCATTGTAGCCCTATCCAAGCAAGCTCGGGTAGAACCGAACTCAACCACGCCGGAGCTTCTACTACGTACTGAAGCTCGACCGCAATTTTGATCGGACCGTCCAAGGGAACCAAACTCGACTCGAGCATCGAGGGAGGCATCCTATCCGATGAACCCACGTTAAATAAGAAGGGCCTTCCCTTCGCTTCTGTTATAAAAAGCGATTCTTGATTTGTAACAAACAATTGACCAATACAAATCCGAGAGTAGATTTTTACACCAAACATATGGCTTTTCGTATAAATAAAAATTACAAGTGATATTTTTTGAGTGAAAAGAAAGTGTTTTTAAATGCTTAAAATCCTCAGAAGTTCACTATAGAGTGAAGTGATTATTTAAGCCTACCATATGGTATCAAATATACCGACCAATGTTAAAGTGACCTTTTTGGCTAAAAGTAAAGTGGCCTTCAAGCAACCTATGGTAGTGCTAGGTACATTTTGTCCCTAGGTTGATCTATAGTGATGCGATGCACATTCTCATGCTAGTGGGCTATAATTTTCATAGCCTTATGCCATACATGAAAACTTCTTTATGCTTCTTAAATCATTCTCAATAGTAGCGTACTTAAAGTTAGTATTAATAATTTCCTAAACTTGTCTGATTTGCTAATGATAAGTTATTTGCTCACTGAGTGTAAATTCACCCCAATATTTTCAATCTTTTTCAAATGAATATTAGACAATTTTATCTATAGCATGGAGTTTAGGACATTGGAATGATCTTCTAGATAATACTTTGATGCTGAGTTTATAGTAAGCTACAAAGGGATAGAAGTAGTAAGGCCTACCTTTTGATGTGACTAGTAATCTAGTAGGGTGAACCTCATTACATTAGTATTCCTTGGCAGCTTACTTAGCAAAATGAGCTGCCACCTCATAGCCATCAATCCCGTATGCAAATACTTATATTAGATCAATAAAAATAAAACTAACATATATATACTATTTTAAAAAAGCTAAATGAGTACCAAAAAAATTGAAGGAACTTAGACATTGTCTATAGAGATTGTAGGGTATTTTTATAATTTTATAGGATAAAATTATTCCCCCCCTTCACCCTTCCTTATACTGACACGATAAAAATTAATCTCTTCCCTATTCCTCTCTTAAATAAAAATAATCCATCAATCTTCCTCCTTTTCCCTTTCTTTCTCAGACTAAAAATAATTAAAGAATATTGAATTTTCCACCAAAAATCTAAATTATTTAATTATTGTCTAAATATGAAGTCTTAGAATAAAAAGCACAACGGTAAAAGTTAGCTTTTACTAGTATTTAAAATAAGTGCATTTTCTTAGATTAGATTCATCCTTATGGTACTTATTTAAAGCATTGTATAGTTCATAAGCTGATATTAAATAACTAAATAAGATTACTTAAAACTTGTGAATAACCTATTATTTCTTTCTCGATATCTCTATAAATAATCAAATTTATACGTAATAATAGTACATATTTTGTAAGAATTTTTAAATTTAGTGGTTGTTGCACATGAATTTGCACATTCTATAATGCTAGTGTGTGTGTATCTATGCATACATATGTACATATTTCATCAATAGCCTCTAAACCGTATATAGATCCCTCAATAAAAGATTATGAGTATCGTATCTATACATGCATTTGTAATATATGATGTTTTGTAGAGGGATCTATCTTCGATATCTATATCCATGAGAGGTTTAGGTACTTTTCATCTGTGTTTGGGTTATGTGCAAATGAATCTAAAAGCAATGTTTATTTCCAAGTAAGTTTCTGTGTCAAGTAGGAGAATTTGCAGTTATTGAAGTTCGAAGAAGGGATTCTTCCAGTTAAGTATATTAGCATCCCATTTACATCAAAACTTCTTAATGCATAGGAATATGATGTTTTTGATGAGAAGATGTCAAATGGTGGACCACTAGAGTCCTTTCATTTGTGGGTAGGCTCTAACTTATCATGATTGTTTTATATAACATACAACATTATTGAAGGGGTATATTTATGCTACCTAAGAAAGTTTAATGAGAAGATGTCAAATGGTGGACCACTAGAGTAGGCTCCAACTTATCGTGATTGTTTTATATAACATGCAACATTATTGAAGGGGTATATTTATGCTACCTAATAAAGTTATTTAAACTGTGGAGAAGAGCTAGACAGGAAAATAATCACAAGAGATGAAAAGTAGCTTTGTCTTTTGTTTGTCTTCCTAAAGGTTGTGGTGGATTGGAGCTAAAGAACTTATGCTTATTCAATATGTTAGGGGATTAGGAACACCGCATTGAAAATAGATCCCCTCAATAATGCATTAGTGAGGGTATGTGAACCAAATAGATCAAGCTACCTATGAAATCAAGAAGCAAAACAATCACAAGAATGCAAGAATTTTTTAATGAGGAAAAATCCTTGCGGGAAAAAACCTCGAGGTGGTCACGCCCACCAAAACAAATAACTTCCACTATGTTGAAACTATAGTTCTTAAGCTGATATTAAATAACTAAATAAGATTACTTAAAAACTTGTAAATAACCTATTATTTCTTTCTCGATATCTCTATAAATAATCAAATTTATATAGAATAATAGTACATATTTTGTAAGAATTTTTTAAATTTAGTGGTTGTTGCACATGAATTTGCACATTCTATAATGCTAGTGTGTGTGTATCTATGCATACATACGTACATATTTCATCAATAGCCTCTAAACTATATATAGATCCCCTCTATAAAAGATTATGAGTATCGTATCTATACATGCATTTGTAATATATGATGTTTTGTAGAGGGGATCTATGTTCGATTTCTATATCCATGAGAGATTTAGGTACTTTTCATCTGTGTTTGGGTTATGTGCAAATGAATCTAAAAGCAATGTTTATTTCCAAGTAAGTTTCTGTGTCAAGTAGGAGAATTTGCGGTTATTGAAGTTCGAAGAAGGGATTCTTCCAGTTAAGTATATTAGCATCCCATTTACATCAAAACTTCTTAATGCATAGGAATGTGATGTTTTTGATGAGAAGATGTCAAATGGTGGACCACTAGAGTCCTTTCATTTGTGGGTAGGCTCCAACTTATCATGATTGTTTTATATAACATACAACATTATTGAAGGGGTATATTTATGCTACCTAAGAAAGTTTAATGAGAAGATGTCAAATGGTGGACCACTAGAGTCCTTTCATTTGTGGGTAGGCTCCAACTTATCATGATTGTTTTATATAACATACAACATTATTGAAGGGGTATATTTATGCTACCTAAGAAAGTTATTTAAACTGTGGAGAAGAGCTAGACAGGAAAATAATCACAAGAGATGAAAAGTAGCTTTGTCTTTTGTTTGTCTTCCTAAAGGTTGTGGTGGATTGGAGCTAAAGAACTTATGCTTATTCAATATGTTAGGGGATTAGGAACACCGCATTGAAAATAGATCCCCTCAATAATGCATTAGTGAGGGTATGTGAACCAAATAGATCAAGCTACCTATGAAATCAAGAAGCAAAACAATCACAAGAACGCAAGAATTTTTTAATGAGGAAAAATCCTTGCGGGAAAAAACCTCGAGGTGATCGCGCCCACCAAAACAAATAACTTCCACTATGTTGAAACTATTACAACCTTAGCAAACACTTTCTACCCTTTGTAATTATGAACATACAATAACCCAGCCTCAAAGAAAATAGAATACAAGGAGTGAGAATGAAGTTACCAGTGAAGCCGATGTTGAACCACTGCCGAGACCGCTTCAATAATATTGTCCTTCATCCTCTTTTTGTTTCTCTCTTTTCTATTGGTTATGTACTGCACTTGGTACTACTTGCCATGCTTAACTCCTTCATGGACTTCAAGTAGTTCCAAATTGGAATCCTGCAAGTTAGGAAACAATTTATAATGAATCCAATCAAATCCCTCAACTTAGGAAATAAATCATCCCTCAAGTTAGGAAAGAATTCCAATTAGAATATCATAATATTCCTCAACTCAGGAAATAGATTATATGAGGATGTCACCAAGTTAGGCACCAAATAAAGGGAATTTTATCCACAGAGCAATGGAATCCACACCAAATATAATAAAATTTTAATGATGAAACATTTATGGGCTATTATGTTGAAGAAAGGTTCTATGCGGGTGAAATAGGTTGAAGGATACTACATCAAGGAGCAAGAATTTTGGTCTATGGATGCTAAATCTTACTTTTCTTGGTATTCCAAGAAAATTCTCAAGCTTAGATAAGAAGCACTACAGTGTGTACATGTTGTAGATACAAGATTTCAATGGAGAGGGGAAGCTTCTAGTTTAGTACATCCTCTGCTTACAACTAACAAATCCTGTGCTAAATTGGTATGGAATAACTTGTCTATTCTTAAGCAATCTTTTATTGTACGGGTTGCTTGTTGGGATAGATTGCCAAGAAGAGCTAAAATGAGGCAGTTTGGCATTATAGATGATGATAAATGCTGTTTTTGCAATAATTATAGTGAAGACAGGAACTTTTGTTTTTTGAGTGTGATTTTAGCACTCAAATGTTGAGAAGAACAATGGAGTCTATACAAAGGAGGGGCGTTTGGAGTTACTTGGCATGAGGTTATGAAATGGATGGAGTTGAATTGCAAGGAACACCTCTCTCAAGTGTATCTTGAAGGCTGCAGCTGCTTCTTGGATTTACCACATAGAAATCATTTATGAAGTGTAGCAGGATAAACAAGATGAAAGATACAAGGAAAAACTAAGATTGGCGCTCTGCCACGAACATCGCCCCAGTTTTTCATAGGAGAGATAAGTGATTGCCTAGCTTAGTCGCTTTGCGAATATAGGTTTATTAGCTTTATTCTATGTGCCTCATTGTTTTGAGGTCAGGTTTTGTTGTCTGTTAGACCTCTTATTTAGAGGCCAAAATAGTGTTTTTAGACCTCTTGTTTGGAGGCTAAAACAGTGTATAGTTCGTGGTTCTTTCGCAGATAACTGATAATAAGAGAAGTTTGTTTACTTACCAAAGAAAGAAAAACACAGCAAATTGGTCATCTAAGTAGCAATTTGTGTTTAATTCCAATAAATTACAGGACCATTAACACCTCAGCACCAATCTAAACTTTTCTTGAACAAGATCTGTGATGTTTCCAAAATTTGAAGTTTGTGGAAGTGGAAGGAGGACAGAACTCAACAGGCCTGAAAGTAAATAATTAGCATGTAAAAGATCAAACCCCTGGATATTCATTCCTTATCGGGCAATCCTTACAGCCTTCACAATATACCCAAAGAAGATCGCTTCCTGAATCAATATGCACCATCATATTCCGTGGAGGCGTCCCTATCGCAACCTCGGTATATCACATCCTTCATTCCAGACCAAGAGGAAACAAATAAAGAACAACAATAAAGATTAGCAGCAAACGGAACTAAATGAGATCAGGTTAGTTAGTTAAGATGATAATAATAATAGTAAATAAGTGTTGGGCGAGTCACGCCCACACGCCGAAGCGGTATCACCTGAGAGAAGACCATGTTTTATATTCCCGTTTCGCGAAGGAAACAAAATAGAAAGCAAATATCTCAACAAAGTGAGATATCCACTCTTCCTCTCAACAGTTCTAGGACTGAATCAAGGGAACATACAAACAATAGCCAACACACAGTAAACAGTAAAGACACGAGATTTACGTGGTTCAGCAAACTTGCCTACATCCACGGGAGGGGTGAGGGGAGATTCTACTATGAAGAAGAACACCGACGACTTGTACAATCCACAAGCTCGTCCCAAAGATAAAGCTTTGATTTTTACTCAAAAAAATTAACCTCTCTCTTGTAAAATCTCTCCAAGCTCTCTTCTCTAGCCGCCACCGAAAAAACCTTAGATCTCCCCTTCAAACAACCCTTTCTTTTTCTTCTTTTTCTCCCCCACACAAAACCCTAGGTTTAGATACCTATTTATAGGGAAAGAAAAAACCTTACCTTTTTTTGTGTGTCGCGTAGGGAAACGTCAATGATGTGACAGGAATGTGGGTGGCCCCCACGTTCCCACGTTCATAATTCTTCACCTCGTACATCATTTGATAAACCTCAAATTTTGGACGAACACCATGAACATTACTAGAAAGATCTCCATCAGCCAAACCAGGCCAATCCAGCTGCACCATTATACCATGGTTGCCTACGTACCCTCTAACCGGGATCAAGCTAATCGTAGTTTTACAATTCTCCATATAATCTCCACCTCACCCCATCACCATCCCGAAGGGCCATGCCCTCTTGGGCAGATCAACACGGGCTGATATGAAGCAAGTCCAAGCAATGCTTAAACTTGCTACCTATGATCACATTGGTTAACATGTCTGCGGGATTCTCATTCGTGTGCACCTTCATGAGAGAAACATCGCCTTCCTCTATGACATCTCGTATGAAATGAAACCTGACATCGATATGCTTGGTACGAGCATGATAAACTTGATTCTTCGCCAAGTGAATTGTACTTTGACTATCGCACCACAAGTTCACGTTCTCTGCTCAATCCCCAAATCATCTAGAAGACCCCACGGCCACAATGCTTCCTTCACTCCCTCGGCCATGGCCATGTACTCAGCCTCTGTAGTAGAAAGTATCACTGTAGCCTGTAACATTGATCGCCAACTAACCGGAGCCCCATGTATCCTGAATACATAACCAGTAGTCGATCACCGTCTATCTAGATCGCCCGCATAATCAGAGGCCACAAACCCATCAATCTGACAAGTTTCTCCATCAAAACACAGACCCGTATCAACGGTACCCTTTAAATACCTCAGGACCCACTTCACGCCTCCCGGTCGCCTTTCGGATTCGCTTTGAATCCATCGACCACACCGACCACGAAATATCGGGCGTGTACACACCATGCATATTAAGCCGCCAACCGCACTAGCATAGGGAACACGCCCATTTATGCCTTCTTCACCGTAGTGGGAGATTATTTACCAGAAAGCCTAAAGTGTGGAGCCAATGGAGTCACCACCGAATTAGCACTTTGCATCCCGAATCCCGCTGACACCCGCTCTATGTAGCCCTTCCGACTCAAGAACAATGCGGTTCTCCGCTCTCTTCTAATCTCCATATCAATATTTTCCTAGCAGGGCCCATGTCCTTCATCTCGAACTCTTCACCAAGTTGAGATTTTAGCCTATCTATCTTCACTCTGCTCTTAGAAGCAATAAGCATGTAATCCACATACAAAAGGAGATAGATATAATTACCTCCACGAAGCTTCCGAATGTAAACGCAACAATCATAGTCGCTTCGGGAAAACCCATGCTTCAGCATGAAGGAGTCAAATCGCTTGTACCAATGTCGGAGAGATTGCTTCAATCCTTACAGTGACTTCTTCAAACGACACACATGATGCTCCTTGTCCTCAACCTTGTAGCCCTCAGGTTGATGCATGTAGATCTCTTCATCTAAGTCTCCGTGCAAGAAGACCGTTTTAACATCGAGTTGTTCTAGCTCAAGATCACCATGAGCAACAATACTCAATAGCACCCGAATAGAAGAGTGTTCACTACCGGAGAAAAGATCTCATTATAATCCACACCCTCTTTCTATGCAAAACCCTTAGCCACTAGCCTCGCATTGTACCTTGTACCACCGAGCTCTGAAAGATCTTCCTTTCTTTTATACACCCACTTACAACCAATAACTTTCTTCCTACGGGCAATGGGACCACCTCCCATGTTTGGTTCTTCCAAAGAGATTCCATCTCTTCCTCCATTGTAGCCAACCAACTCTCACTATCATTGTCCCGAATAGCTTCCTTGAAGGAGATCGGCTCGTCCTCCTCCACCGAGAGTGCGTATTCAACCAAATTAACCTGCCTATAGTGCTTCAGGGGTTGATCAGCCCTCAACTTCTGTACCTGCTTGTATGCTCGTCTTGGCCTAGTGGAAGCCAAACTATCCTCAAGCTGCTATTGTTGTAGTGCCTGTGTATTCTCCTACTGAACCTCCTCCTGCTCAAGCTCATCATCTACCTGACTTCCCACTTGAACACGACTAGAACCTGATTGGTCTTTGGGTTCTATTTCAATAACCTGAGACTTAGAAATCTCAACAGTCCTAACACCATCATCCTTGGACGCCCTAGCAATCATGGATTTCTCATCAAAGGTAACATCCCTGCTGATCACGAACTTTGAATCTTCCATACACTAAAGTCGATAGCCTTTTACACCCTTCGCATATCCTAAGAATATTGTCTTCTTGGCCCTCGCGTCAAGCTTTCCCTCGTTGACGTGATAGTAGGCGGTACATCCAAAAATTCTGAGCCTATCATAATCTGCATGCTCCCCTGACCACATCCTATAGGGTGTATCACCATCCAATGTCAAATGTGGTGAACGGTTCACAATGTAACAAGCTGTAGCCACCGCTGCCCACCATTCGTTGCCCAATCCAGCGTATGATCGCATACTCATTGTTTTCTCCCGCAATGTTCAGTTCAGTCTCTCTGCGACCCCATTCTGCTGTGGTATTGACCTGACTGTCCAGTGTCAAACAATTCCCTCCTGATCACAGAACTCCTTGAAAACACCATCTGTATACTCTGTACTGTTGTCAGATCTCAGTGTCTTCAATTTCTTTCCTGTCCTATTCTCAACCATTGCTCTCCACTTCTTGAATATCTCGAACACCTCATTCTTATGATTCAGAAAGTAAATCCAAGCATACCTCGAATAGTCATCTATGAACGAGACAAAATATCTGGAGCCACCCTTAGAAGTTGTCTGAGCCGGACCCCAAACATCCGTGTGTAGATAATCTAGTATCCCTCTGCTCTTAGATTTGTTTCTCAGAAACTGGACTATGTGTGCCTTTCCATACACACAATCCTCGCAAAAATCCATGCTAGGTTTCTTCAGATTCTTCAGCAAACCCTCTTTACCAAGCAAAACTAGACCCTTCTCTGACATGTGCCCAAGC
Organism: Asparagus setaceus; assembly: GCA_012295165.1. Lineage (NCBI taxonomy): Eukaryota > Viridiplantae > Streptophyta > Magnoliopsida > Asparagales > Asparagaceae > Asparagus > Asparagus setaceus. The sequence continues at coordinate 34,282,057 of CM022702.1, forward strand.
CGCCTATGTCATAACCGTGTGTGCTCACATGGGTCTCCACCACTTCCTTCAGTTCCAACCGCTGCATCTCCCATCACCGTCGTACCTGAGAGAGTATATAAATTACCGTGACGAACACCCTTCATCACTACAAGGGAACCCCGAACAACCTTCTTCACTCCGTTCTCCGTAACAATTCTGCAACCGTCGGAGTCCAATGCACCGACTGAGATAAGATTCTTCCGCAAGTCGGGAACATGCCTCACATCCGTCAAGGTTCGGACCACTCCATCATGCATCTTGATCTTGATATTACCTAGCCCTACCATTTTACAAGCATAGTTATTCCCCATCAATACGGTTTCACCATCAATGCCTCTGTAGGTAGTAAACCACTTCTTATTTGGACACATATAGTAAGAGCAACCAGAATTAGATATCCACTTCCCGGAGATATCCTCGCCACCCGTGACGACATAGCACTCCTTATCGCTCCCTTCCTCTAAAACGTAACTCGCCTCTGCCTTACCCTCTCTTCTCTCAGTCTTGTTGTTCTTCTTTTCACCTACTGTCTTATTTGGACAGTCGACCTTGAAATGCCCAACTTCACCGCATTTGAAACACAATTTTCCCGCAAGAGGTCTCGATTTAGATGTAGACTTTTCTCCCTTGCCTTTTCCTCACTCATTGCTTCTTCCTCTAGCAAATAATCCCTGCGCTGTTCTTTGTTACCACCAGTACTCATGTCACTGGTTGTAATCTTTTAAAGATCATCCACTAGAAGCGCAGTTCTAGTCTCATCCATCGTCAAATCGTCTTCTACAAGCATCAGTGTTTGCACAAGGTTCTCATAAGATTTCGGCAGAGACAGAAGTAGTAGAAGCGCCCGATCCTCATCTTCAACTTTCACGTCTATGTCTTTTAAGTCTGATATGATCCTATCAAACTTGTCGATGTATTTCCGGATTGATGAGCCCTCCTCCATCTTGTAAGTATATAATTTAGATTTTAAATAAATCCGGTTCGTTAGACTCTTCGTCATGAAGGTACTTTCTAACTTCAACCACACGCCCGCAGCCGTTTCCTCTCCATCTACCAAGAAAGCTACATTCTTTTCAAGGCATAGGATAATCGACACCCGTGCTTCCAGATCAGCTCCTCCCAATCCTCATCAGACATATCCTTGTGCTTCTTCTCTTTTCCAGCCAAAGCCTTGTACAATTTTTGGGAAATTAATGAGTTTTTCATCTGCAACTTCCAATAGGAAAAATCATTCTTCCCATTGAACTTTTCAATCTCGTATTTTCCCACCTTGACCGATTTACTGGTAGACGCCATTCTCCATTTGTATTAATAAATCCGTTTCTCTCAGAAATTACCGAGCACCACCTCAAACCAGAAGCTACACCACTTCCAATCTGAATAACAGCTCTGATACCAATTGTTGGGCGCAGAGTCACACCCACACACCGTGGAAGCAACATCACCTGAGAGAAGGCCCTGTTTTATATTCCCGTTTCGCGAAGGAAATAAGAATAGAAAGCAAATATCTCAACAAAGTGAGATATCCACTCTTCCTCTCAACAGTTTTAGGACTGAATCAAGGGAACCTATAAATAATAGCCAACACACAGTAAACAGTAAAAATACGAGATTTACGTGGTTCGGCAAATTTGCCTACGTTCAAGGGAGGGGTGAGGGGAGATTCTACTATGAAGAAGAACACCGACGACTTGTACAATCCACAAGCTCGTCCCAAAGATAAAGCTTTGATTTTTACCCAAAAGAAATTGACCTCTCTCTTGTAAAATCTCTCCAAGCTCTTCTCTAGCCGCCGCCGAAAAAACCCTAGATCTCCCCTTCAAAAAACCCTTTCTTTTTCTTCTTTTTCTCCCCCACACAAAACTCTAGGTTTAGATACCTATCTTTTATTAGGGTATACACTAAAGCAAAACCAAAAGACCTCAAAACTCATCAGAGTTTGCCACATAGGATTCCTCCTTCACAAATTATTTTGACACGTGGACAATGATCTTAGTAGTCCATTTTAAAACAATTTCAAATTTATTTTAACCGCTCAAAATTTCGAAATTCAAATCATATCAAAACAAAAATTTCCATAATAACAAGAACCGAAATAATTTTAACAATTTCGGATATGTAATATATTTCGAAATCTAATTTATATGGGAAATCGATTTATATGGGAAATCGATTTATATGGTAAATCCGATTTTTGAATATATATAACTATCTATTTTATAACTACCTAATATCTTTTTTAATTTAAATCAAAACCTAAGTTTAGGGAAATCTCGGATATTTAGTATTCCTACCTAATTTATTTTACCAAATATCTTTTCATTTAAAGCAAAACCGAAATGTATGGCAAATTTCGGATATTTAGCATAACCGAAATATATTACTACCTAATTTATTATTGCAAAATATCTTTTCAATTTAAGCCAAACCAAAATTTATCATCTCCATTTTCATGCATTTGATTTGAAAAAATGAATAAAATGTTCATTTAGAAATCTTTTCCTACTAATTTTAGTTTGTAATATTTTATGATTTGAAAAACAAAATTTTACATTATTTTTGTTATATTTTTGGATTTTAATTATTTTTCTGATGTTATAGGTAATTGATCTACATTTTAGAAGAGTGAGGTTGCAACGGATACATCAAACGAGGTAAATAATTAAATTTGGGCGAAATAATTTTTATTTTTTAAATTTATTTGTTATATTTATTTCGGATTTTACATTTTTGTATATTAATTTTTTTATTTCACATTTTTAATAATAATTATTTTTATATTTTCAGAATCTTACGTAATTTCATTTATTTTTTGTTGAGTGCAGTGATCAACTCCAATCATATCATTCATCTCATGGATCTATAATCGATAATAGATCAAACGAGGTAATTAATTATTTTTGGTGAAATAATTTTACTTTTTACATTTTAGTTGTTATATTTCTGATTTTATCATTTTTGAATATTAATTGTTGTTGTATTTCGGATTTTACATTTGAAAATATAAATTGTTGTTAAATTTTTGAATATTTATCATTTTATCAAACGAGGTAATTGTATTTTTGTTGAGTGCATTACTTTTTATCATTTTTGAACATAAATTGTTGTTATATAATTATTATATTAATTAATTTTGTTTTTCATATAATTTTCTAGATTAGATATTGATTTTTGGCTTTTTGAAAATATTTTTGAAAATTATTTTTACAACTATTACAGTTATAATTTCTGTTTTTAAAATAAAAATATGTTTAGATAAATTTTAGATATTGATTTTAAGTTTGTTTGAAAATACTTTTACAAAAATAATTATATAATTATTATATTATTTAATTTCGGTTTTCATAAAATTTTTAGATTAGATATTGATTTTCGGTTCTTTTGAAAATATTTCTTGAAAATTATTTTTACAAAAATTCAGTCATAATTTTGGTTTTCTAAAATAAAAATATGTTTAGATAAATTTTAGATATTGATTTTCAGTTTGTTTGAAAATATTTTCATAAAATATTTTTACAACAATAATTATATAATTATTATATTATCTAATTTCGGATTTCATATAATTTCTTAGATTAGATATTGATTTTCTATTATTTTTGAAAATTATTTTTACAAATATTACAGTTATAATTTCTGTTTTTAAAATAAAAATATGCATAATTTCGGTTTTTAAAATAAAAATTATTTTTAGATATTGATTTTCTATTTGTTTGAAAATAGTTTCATAAAATATTTTTACAACAATAATTATGTAATTATGATATTAATTAATTTCGGTTTTCATATAATTTTTAGATTAGATATTGATTTTCTATTTTTGAAAATGAATTTTATAATATATATTTATTTTCGGTTTTTGAAAATTATTTTTACAAATATTTCAGTTATAATTTCAGTTTTTAAAATAAAAATATATTTAGATAAATTTTTAGATATTGATTTTCAGTTTGTTTGAAAATATTTTCATAAAATATTTTTACATCAATAATTATATAACTATTATATTAATTAATTTCGGTTTTCATATAAATTTTGGTTTTTGAAAATAATTTTACAAAAATTCAGTTATAATTTCGGTTTTTAAAATAAAAATATGTTTAGATAAATTTTTAGATATTGATTTTCAGTTTGTTTGAAATTATTTTCATAAAATATTTTTACAACAATAATTATATAATTATCATATTAATTAATTTCGGTTTTCATATAATTTTGTAGATTAGATATTGATTTTCGGTTGTTTTGAAAATAATTTTACAAAACTTTCAGTTATAATTTCGGTTTTTAAAATAAAAATATGTTTAGATAAATTTTTAGATATCGATTTTCAGTTTGTTTGCGAATATTTTCATAAAATATTTTTACATCAATAATTATATAATTATTATATTAATTAATTTCGGTTTTCATATAATTTTTAGATTAGATATTGATTTTCTATTTTTGAAAATTATTTTTACAAAAATTACAGTTATAATTTCGGTTTTTAAAATAAAAATATGTTTAGATAAATTTTAGATATTTGTTTGAAAATATTTTTACAAAAATAAATATGTAATTACTATATTAATTAATTTTGGTTTTCATAAAATTTATTGGATTAGATATTGATTTTCTGTTTTTTGAAAATAATTCTTGAAAATTATTTTTACAAAAATTCAGTCATAATTTCGGTTTTTAAAATACAAATATGTTTAGATAAATTTTAGATATTGATTTTCAGTTTGTTTGAAAATATTTTCATAAAATATTTTTACAACAATAAATATGTAATTATGATATTAATAAATTTCAGTTTTCATATAATTTTTAGATTAGATATTGATTTTCTATTTTTGAAAATTAATTTTGAAACTATTTTACAAAAATTTAGGTTATAATTTCTGTTTTTAAAATGAAAATATGTTTAGATAAATTTTTAGATATTGTTTTTAGTTTGTTTGAAAATTTTTTCATAAAATATTGTTACAACAATAATTATGTAATTATTATATTAATTATTTTTGTTTGTTTGAAAATATTTTCATAAAATATTTTTACAACAATAATTATATAATTAATATATTAATTAATTTCTGTTTTCATATAATTTGTTATAATAGATATTTATTTTCGGTTTTTGAAAATTATTTTTACAAAAATTTAGGTTATAATTTCTGTTTTTAAAATAAAAATATGTTTAAATAAATTTTTAGATATTGATTTTCAATTTGTTTGAAAATATTATGTATAATTGATTCATATTTTAAGTAAACTAATAGAAAAAGCTTACATTACTTAAATTACCAAATTTAGATCACGACCTATTCTTTAAATTATTTTGAATTTAATACCAATTTTAAAATAAATTAATTTCAAAATTTTTCAAAAATAGTAGTAATGAGATTAATTAAATCTAAAATTACCCAATTTAGATTGTGTTCCTATTTTTCAAATTTAATTGCAATTTTGAAATAAATTAATTTCAAAATTTTTCAAAATATTAATTATTATGAGATTAATGAATACCTAAAATAATTTGAATTTTCTACTTTTTAAAATAGTCCTAAAATTTTACTTTTATTCACGGTTTTCTATTTCAAAATTTGTGATATAAATTTGATTTTATTGTTTTTATTTTAAATAATTCAGAAAATTTCTATTTTTCAAATTATTTAGTTTTGAAATTTCAAAATTTTAATTTAGATTTTTATTTTTTAAATTTATTTGTTATATTTATTTCGGATTTTTACATTTGAAAATATAAATTGTTGTTATATAATTATTATATTAATTATTTTTGTTTGTTTGAAAATATTTTTACAAAACTTCAGTCATAATTTCGGTTTTTAAAATAAAAATATGTTTAGATAAATTTTTAGATATTGATTTTCAATTTGTTTGAAAATATTATGTATAATTGATTCATATTTTAAGTAAACTAATAGAAAAAGCTTACATTACTTAAATTACCAAATTTAGATCGATTCTTATTTTTCAAATTATTTTGAATTTTATACCAATTTTGAAATAAATTAATTTCAAAATTTTTCAAAAATAGTAGTAATGAGATTAATGAATACCTAAAATAATTTGAATTTTCTATTTTTGAAAATTAATTTTGAAACTATTTTACAAAAATTTAGGTTATAATTTCTGTTTTTAAAATAAAAATATGTTTAGATAAATTTTTAGATATTGATTTTAAGTTTGTTTGAAATTATTTTTACAAAAATTCAGTTATAATTTCAGTTTTTAAAATAAAAATTATTTTTAGATATTGATTTTCTATTATTTTTGAAAATTATTTTTAGATATTGATTTTCTATTATTTTTGAAAATTATTTTTAGATATTGATTTTTGGCTTTTTGAAAATATTTTCATAAAATATTTTTACAACAATAATTATGTAATTATGATATTAATTAATTTCGGTTTTCATAAAATTTTTAGATTAGATATTGATTTTTGGCTTTTTGAAAATATTTTTGAAAATTATTTTTACAAAAATTCAGTTATAATTTCAGTTTTTAAAATAAAAATATGTTTAGATAAATTTTTAGATATTGATTTTCTATTTGTTTGAAAATATTTCTTGAAAATTATTTTTACAAATATTTCAGTTATAATTTCGGTTTTCATAAAATTTTTAGATTAGATATTGATTTTCTATTTTTGAAAATTATTTTTAGATATTGATTTTAAGTTTGTTTGAAAATATTTTCATAAAATATTTTACACCAATAATTATATAATTATTATATTAATTAATTTTGTTTTTCATATAATTTTGTAGATTAGATATTGATTTTCTATTTTTGAAAATTATTTTTAGATATTGATTTTCTATTTGTTTGAAAATAGTTTCATAAAATATTTTTACATCAATAATTATATAATTATTATATTATTTAATTTCGGTTTTCATAAAATTTTTAGATTAGATATTGATTTTCTATTTTTGAAAATTATTTTTAGATATTGATTTTCTATTTTTGAAAATTATTTTTAGATATTGATTTTCTATTATTTTTGAAAATTATTTTTAGATATTGATTTTCTATTTTTGAAAATTATTTTTACAAATATTACAGTTATAATTTCAGTTTTTAAAATAAAAATTATTTTTAGATATTGATTTTCAGTTTGTTTGAAATTATTTTCATAAAATATTTTTACATCAATAATTATATAATTATTATATTATCTAATTTCGGATTTCATATAATTTTGTAGATTAGATATTGATTTTTGGCTTTTTGAAAATATTTTCATAAAATATTTTTACATCAATAATTATATAATTATTATATTATCTAATTTCGGATTTCATATAATTTTTAGATTAGATATTGATTTTTGGCTTTTTGAAAATATTTCTTGAAAATTATTTTTACAAAAATTCAGTCATAATTTTGGTTTTCTAAAATAAAAATATGTTTAGATAAATTTTTAGATATTGATTTTCTATTATTTTTGAAAATTATTTTTACAAAAATTCAGTTATAATTTCGGTTTTCATATAATTTTGTAGATTAGATATTGATTTTCTATTATTTTTGAAAATTATTTTTACAAAAATTCAGTTATAATTTCGGTTTTCATATAATTTTTAGATTAGATATTGATTTTAAGTTTGTTTGAAATTATTTTCATAAAATATTTTTACAACAATAATTATGTAATTATGATATTAATTAATTTCGGTTTTTAAAATAAAAATTATTTTTAGATATTGATTTTCTATTATTTTTGAAAATTATTTTTACAACTATCAGTTATAATTTCTGTTTTTAAAATAAAAATATGTTTAGATAAATTTTTAGATATTGATTTTAAGTTTGTTTGAAAATACTTTTACAAAAATAATTATATAATTATTATATTATTTAATTTCGGTTTTCATAAAATTTTTAGATTAGATATTGATTTTCGGTTCTTTTGAAAATATTTCTTGAAAATTATTTTTACAAAAATTCAGTCATAATTTTGGTTTTCTAAAATAAAAATATGTTTAGATAAATTTTTAGATATTGATTTTCAGTTTGTTTGAAAATATTTTCATAAAATATTTTTACAACAATAATTATATAATTATTATATTATCTAATTTCGATTTCATATAATTTCTTAGATTAGATATTGATTTTCTATTATTTTTGAAAATTATTTTTACAAATATTACAGTTATAATTTCTGTTTTTAAAATAAAAATATGCATAATTTCGGTTTTTAAAATAAAAATTATTTTTAGATATTGATTTTCTATTTGTTTGAAAATAGTTTCATAAAATATTTTTACAACAATAATTATGTAATTATGATATTAATTAATTTCGGTTTTCATATAATTTTTAGATTAGATATTGATTTTCTATTTTTTGAAAATGAATTTTATAATATATATTTATTTTCGGTTTTTGATATTATTTTTACAAATATTTCAGTTATAATTTCAGTTTTTAAAATAAAAATATATTTAGATAAATTTTTAGATATTGATTTTCAGTTTGTTTGAAAATATTTTCATAAAATATTTTTACATCAATAATTATATAACTATTATATTAATTAATTTCGGTTTTCATATAAATTTTGGTTTTGAAAATAATTTTTACAAAAATTCAGTTATAATTTCGGTTTTTAAAATAAAAATATGTTTAGATAAATTTTTAGATATTGATTTTCAGTTTGTTTGAAATTATTTTCATAAAATATTTTACACCAATAATTATATAATTATCATATTAATTAATTTCGGTTTTCATATAATTTTGTAGATTAGATATTGATTTTCGGTTGTTTTGAAAATAATTTTTACAAAACTTTCAGTTATAATTTCGGTTTTTAAAATAAAAATATGTTTAGATAAATTTTTAGATATCGATTTTCAGTTTGTTTGCGAATATTTTCATAAAATATTTTTACATCAATAATTATATAATTATTATATTAATTAATTTCGGTTTTCATATAATTTTTAGATTAGATATTGATTTTCTATTTTTTGAAAATTATTTTTACAAAAATTACAGTTATAATTTCGGTTTTTAAAATAAAAATATGTTTAGATAAATTTTTAGATATTTGTTTGAAAATATTTTTACAAAAATAAATATGTAATTACTATATTAATTAATTTTGGTTTTCATAAAATTTATTGGATTAGATATTGATTTTCTGTTTTTGAAAATAATTCTTGAAAATTATTTTTACAAAACTTCAGTCATAATTTCGGTTTTTAAAATACAAATATGTTTAGATAAATTTTTAGATATTGATTTTCAGTTTGTTTGAAAATATTTTCATAAAATATTTTTACAACAATAAATATGTAATTATGATATTAATAAATTTCAGTTTTCATATAATTTTTAGATTAGATATTGATTTTCTATTTTTTGAAAATTAATTTTGAAACTATTTTACAAAAATTTAGGTTATAATTTCTGTTTTTAAAATGAAAATATGTTTAGATAAATTTTTAGATATTGTTTTTAGTTTGTTTGAAAATTTTTTCATAAAATATTGTTACAACAATAATTATGTAATTATTATATTAATTATTTTTGTTTGTTTGAAAATATTTTCATAAAATATTTTTACAACAATAATTATATAATTAATATATTAATTAATTTCTGTTTTCATATAATTTGTTATAATAGATATTTATTTTCGGTTTTTGAAAATTATTTTTACAAAAATTTCAGCTATAATTTCGCTTTTTAAAATAAAAATATGTTTAAATAAATTTTTAGATATTGATTTTCAATTTGTTTGAAAATATTATGTATAATTGATTCATATTTTAAGTAAACTAATAGAAAAAGCTTACATTACTTAAATTACCAAATTTAGATCACGACCTATTCTTTAAATTATTTTGAATTTAATACCAATTTTAAAATAAATTAATTTCAAAATTTTTCAAAAATAGTAGTAATGAGATTAATTAAATCTAAAATTACCCAATTTAGATTGTGTTCCTATTTTCAAATTTAATTGCAATTTTGAAATAAATTAATTTCAAAATTTTTCAAAAATATTAATTATTATGAGATTAATGAATACCTAAAATAATTTGAATTTTCTACTTTTAAAATAGTCCTAAAATTTTACTTTTATTCACGGTTTTCTATTTCAAAATTTGTGATATAAATTTGATTTTATTGTTTTTATTTTAAATAATTCAGAAAATTTCTATTTTTCAAATTATTTAGTTTTGAAATTTCAAATTTTAATTTAGATTTTTATTTTTAAAGATAGTTGTGAATTTTTATTTTTATACCAAATTTAGTACTAATTTTGATGTTAAATAATTTCAAAACTTCAGTAAATTTCAAATTATGAAATTTATGTTACCAAATTCAAGTTAATAAATTTATGTATAACTTTTTCATATTTTAAGTAAACTAATAGAAAAAACTTACTTTAGTTAAATTACCAAATTTAGATCGCATTCTTATTTTTCAAATTATTTTGAATTTTATACCAATTTTGAAATAAATTAATTTCTAAAATATTCAAAATAGTAATAATGAGATTAATGAATACGTAAATTAATTTGAATTTTTATTTTTATTTTTAATATTTCAAAAAAATTTATTCACGTTTTTTAATTTTGAAATTTATGATATTAATTTTTATTTATTAAATTTTCTGAATGTAATATTTCAGATCATAATCTTTAGAAGAGATTTTGCAATAAATATTTATCATGTTTTATGATTGTATAATATTTGTAGACTAAATTTAATAATGATTAAGAAATTAGTTATGTTCATAATATTGTGAAATATTTATTTTTGCAGTTCGGTTTATTATCTAATTTTTAAAAAATAGGTTTTTTCATAAATTATTATTTTTATTTTTCCAAAAATATATGTATTTTTAAATTTATGAAAATCTAATTTTATTCATAATAATAGTTTATATGAATTTTTTTCTATTTTCATAAATTATATAATATCTAGATTTTATTTTTAGATATTTCTTAAAATTATTTTTATTTGGTTATTCTGATTTTTAAATTTTTGATTATTTTTATATTTTTCTAAAATTTGAGTTTATCTGTATAATTGTCAATAATTGATTCATCAATAGTTATTATAAAAATAAATATTTTAATAATTGATTCAATAAAATAAATACCTCCTGAATATTTTATAAAAGAGGACTATATTCATAAATTTTGATTTTAATTTTTATATTTACTAAATATATATATAATTTTGTAATTTAAAAATTTTAATTTTAAACAAAATATAAGTTTATACTAAAATTATTCCTATTTTCATTAATTAATAATTTTATTTATCTATTATGATTTTTGGATTTTTGATTATATTTTAGATTTTTCTGAAATATGAAATTATTTGTTTAATTTTTCAATAACAAATTAATATAGGATCTTTTCATTTTGTTAGGCTTTGATTTACCCGTTATTTTTAGATTTTATATCATATGAAAAGATATAAATAAAATATATTTTAGATGTAAGATTTATTGACGGATCTCACATATATCTAAATTTTCATTATCTGATAGAAGTAAAATTTAAAAATATGATTTACCCATTTTCATTATCTTTAAGATATATTGCATACATTTATATTTTTATTTCCCTCTATTTTTAAATTTTAAATGGATATAGAAACTATATTATATATGCAAATTTATTTTTGATAACTTAATCAAGATATTATAGTTGACTTGAGATCTAATCAAATACTAACTTCCATAATTTTTCTTATTTACAAAAATAAAATTCTCGCTTATATGTTAGATTATTAGTCAAATTTGTTTTGGTAACTAAATCTATTAAATTATAAATAATTTCAATAGATCATATGCTTAAATATTAGATTATATTCAGATTTTATTCAAAATATATATAATTATATAAAATATAGCATATGCATAATTAATATATGATATTCCTGAAATTTTTAATATTTGATTTGCCTATTATTTTCAGATTTTATAACATATAATTATTTAAAATATAACAAAATTTTTAACTAATATCATATATTCTAGGTATCTTTTGTTTATATTGTTTTGGAGTTAGAAATTTATTATTGGTAACATAATTATTAAAATAGATTTGTTTTAACTTATAAAACAAATCATTCCCTCTCTGTTTTAAATTTAGAAAACAATTTAGTTTGTTAACTAATTGGTTATATTTTTAATTTCAAAACCAAATGTTTATGGAAATTGAAATATTTTGTAAATTGTTAATTATTTGAAATTTGATAATTATTTTATAAATATTAGTAAAATAAATATTATTTAACATAATCCTAAATATACAAAATCACCCCCATTTTTCTTTACCTCTACAATTTTGATGGGTCCTCAACTATTCTTCCAAAAAATCAGAAAATAGATTTTTGCTCTTTTCATAATTTAAAAATTTTAATATTATTTTTTCAGGATAATCCTTTGACGAGTTCAGATAAGACCAATAAGCTATAATTTTTCACTCTTTTCATGAATTCTTAATAGTTTTTCGTTCTTTTTCAAACTATTAATTTTCTTTTGGATTTTAGGATCGAGAGATATTTGCAATTGGGGGCTCATCTCTTGATTTTGAACACTCATGGTATTTATCTTACTTTTCTTTATTTTATGTCATATTATTTTAATATAATATAATTGTATCGGGTTTTAAAATAGTGGGAAAATAAAGAGGATGAAATTTTAGAGATTTAAATTATTTGAGAGCTATTTGGGTAGGATTTCTTGATTGATTTTATTTCAAAAATCTAACTTTTACTGAATTTATTTAGTTTAATTAACTAATATCCAATTTTTATCCTCGATTTCAATTAATTTGGTTTGTTTCTGTTAAATTTTTATTATCCTAAATTTTATTCTCAAATATTAATGAATATCTGTTTAATGAAAGTTTCTAAATATTCTAATTTTCTCTAATTATTTTATTTATATTTTTAGAACTCAACAAAATGTGTCTCGAATTATAAATTGAGCCTATTTTCTTGATTAAACTCTAGGTTAGAATCTATACTTGATGAAAGTCTTTCAATATTTCACTTTGCTATAATTATTATTTTATTTTTGCTTTTTATAATTGCTTTTCATAACAAAAATCTAACTGGACATCTCATAACAATTGTTAGAAATTAGTGGAATCTTTTTGATATATAACAAATATCAATATCGATGCGGTATTAAACATAAATTTGACCTACTTGGACTTGAACTAAGAAAACTTCTAAATTAATCTTTTTAAGTTGAAAAAATTACAATAAATTCAATCAAGTTTATTTGGATATAATATAGGTCATAGAAATCAAATGAACTAGGCATACATTAATAAAATCAGTAAATACATGACTATACATTCATATTATTGCATAAAATAAATAGAAAAAGACAAGTATAATTAAACATAAAGTAAATACCATACAAAACTAGAAAACTAATAAGATAAAGTTAGTTTGTTGTACTAAATATATTTTTGTGTTCTTAGAATTGTTTTGAGTTGCCTTTTCCATTTAAAATAACCCGTAAATAGATAAAATGGAAATTACATTACATATAAGAAAATTCATTAAAATTAACTACCGATTAAAAATTATTTAGCAGAAATATAACTAGCATAGCTACCATATTTATCAATACGATTTTAATTATGATTTATTATCTTTTAATTTTTAACTTTATCACGATTTCCAAGCAATGATATATTTTCAAACTTCAATGGGGGTGAGTGAGAGTGGGGGTTCACGTATTTCGAAGGGGGTTGAGTCGTTAGATATTTAAAATTATATTAGAATGAGAGTGATGAAACGCGATGAAATATAGATGAATTACGATAAGACCGTGTTTAGCACGGGCTAAAACACTAGTTTATAGGGAAAGAAAAAACCTTCCCTTTTTGTGTGTCGCTTGGAAACGTCCAGGAGGGGTTGTATGTGAGAGGCGTGGGTGCCACCCACGTTCCCACGTTCTTAATAAGCATACCAAGCGGGTGGTCAGATTGCCACCCAAATAAGCATCCATCGGTTTTCCGGCGAGCATCCGAGATTGGCGGTGTTTGTCGTGTTCCTTGAGAGCCTTGATGGTGTCTCTGTTGAACTTCCGCTTCGCTATGAAAACGCCTCTTCCTCCTCCTTGGGAGGTGACAGGGAGGAAGATCAAGAGGAATAGACAGAATGCAGAGAGGAGACGGGAGATTTTGAGAGAATCCGTGAGGAAACAAAGAATGAAGAGTAGAGAAATTACGAGGAGATATTGTAAGGAGGAGATATAAGAATGAATCAAAAGGGAGAAATGAAAACCCTCGCACGTGTGAACTAAAACCTCCAGTTTTTGGAGGGAAAGAAGCGGCCTTTTAAATGGAGGCGTAAGCGAAGCGATGCAAGAGGGACGTTGAAGCATCTGAGAGGAACAAGCGCAACAAATAGGGTGGTCTCCGTCCCGACTCCCGACTGATTTTGTCCTTTTAATTGGAGAGCACTCGCTATTTTAATTTCTTGATTGATGAAGCTGATCAGCCCTTTATTCCTCGTTCTCTCCCTTGGGGATGGAGCGATAAGGAGTTATTGGGATTTAAATGGGAATAATAAATGTGAGTTAAATGGGAACAATAGATGTGATCACTAATTTGTAGTGGAGGGGAGTTTCGGAGAGGTCTTTTTTATGTGTGTAGACGGTGTTGGAATTCAAGGGTTTGAGCAGGGTGATAGAGATGTTATGTTTAGATTTCTAATTAATCACATTTCTTTATTCTTTGCTTAGTTAGAATGTGCTATGATCTAGCTTAATGTGCTATAATTTCTTTAAAACACATATGTCAATACAGAAGATTTTGAAGGCCCTAATGAAAATCAGGACTTACAAGAAAAGAAGGCTGATAAATAAGAAATTAAGGATCTAAAAGGTTACAAATGATATTATATATTGTGCTGAGCAAATAACATTTAAAGGGAGATCTAATTATGAACTAAAGCCTCATTTTGTACGCCGGAATGAGTGGAAATGGATGCTCATTTTCATTTTTTATTCATTTATGCATACCAAACATGACATCTTTTGAAGTTAGAATGTTTATTCCCACTTCTCTTTTATTCTCACTTTTTGTGGGAAGAAGCATTTTCAATGAGTTGGTAGGAAAAGGTGAGAATGAAAATTAAATTAAATATCAAATATGTCATGATTGCTTATTAATTACCCATACCAAAAAATAAAAATACTTTTCATTGTCACTTCATTATCTATTCACAGTCAAACCTGAGAATGGAAATTTGCATTCCATTCCCACTTATTCCATTCCATTCATTGCTTCATACATTCTCACTTGATCCCAGTGCCTGTGTACCAAACGAGGCGTAAAATGTGCTAACATTACAGTTTCTCACACTATTTTCACTAATCTATTAACTGCATAATTAGCTTTTCTAAAATATGACAAATGAAGAGAGAACATAGTATTCTAAACTTTCTTACATGCTGAATGGAGTAACATGTTTCATTGACCAAAAAATAACTCTTTTACATGATGAATAAATTTTAATTAGAGCATGTAGTGAGGGATCCATTTGGAATCTCTCTCCTTCGTGAATTATTCTCTACTAATTTAGTTGTAATCATGCTCATCCACAAATTATAAATTTCATATAACTTAAAGAAATTTAATTGGGAGATCACTATATCTCCCAATAATGTATATATCGATCTTTCTGTGAACTAATATTCAATATAAGTTTATGGATTTGAACTCTATAGTCACTGTCTATCCCAAAGCTTATTTGTATATCTCTTCTGCTCTGTTCGGGAGCTCACTAAGAGAATGGAAGGAAGAGTAAATTTTTCCTTCCCCTCCCTTCCTCTCCTTTACCTCCCAATTTGCGGGTGTAAGATTTTAGTGAAAAATTTTCCCACCTTCCCCTCCTCTACTCTCCCAATAAAACTTCCAAACAAGGTTAAATTCAAATTTCTATTCCCCTTCCATTCTCTACCCTCCATCCAAACGCAGCAGATTATATAATTGGACATAACCATTTAGAAATCTCTTTTAATAAAACAAGTCTAACATATTGTAGTATATGATAAAGTATTTATATAAATTGACTGGTCGAATTTAATCTAATTTGTAAATGATATAGTCGAGAATATTCTGTACACTTTAGAAGTGACATAGTCTTTATTGAATGATTACAAGTCATCGTGCACCATTATATGATCTAATATGTTTGAGTAAAGAGTAGTGGTAACTAGACTATACTCTTTTAAAGTACTCCCAAACTACGGCACCTAATGTTTGTGGGGTCCTTGATGACTCATCAACTTTGAAAGCAATTCAATTATGAGTAGTTTGAAGAGTGCAGTTTAGTTAGAATTATCCGTGAGTAAAATAATTATACATCTTGCAAGCTATAATTAGCCTAAATAAAATAACTCATCTCAGTGGACTTGATGAGAGACAAGTGAGAATAAAGTTACTAATGGTTTTAGATAGGCTATATTACGAGGATATTATTTTTAGTAGGATCATATTTGCAATATGGTTTTTTGTCTTCGGAGATAATTTAATCATTACTAATCACACAACTCCTGCAATATAGAATGACATCCTATATATAACTGGTTTAGGGTTGGTGTATCAACAGATGCGTTTGCCACTAAAGACTCATAAAAATATAAAGGATAAAATATTGAATAATATGGTAATGCAACCAATAAAAGCTTGGATATATAATTGAAGATTCAGATTCAAATCAAGGGCACCAGACTACTCATCTTAGGATGATAATCTTTGCATTATTATCCTGTTCTAATTTTTCAGTACGTAGATCATAATTCCAATTTTAGGTTATTCGAAAATCCATGAATGAGAAAAGAAAATTATCTGTCAAGTTACATAAATTCAGTGTCATTCTTTATAATTTCTTATTAAGTGCAGAGTAACTAACTACACATTACGAAAGATATCGCAACTTACTCATCTTTTCTTAACATTTCTAAGATGCAACCCAAAAAATAAGCATTCTTATATGTCGCGTGCACTACACACGAGCCACGACAAAACAATACTCCTCTTTTATCCCGATTGAAATTAACATGGAAATTGTGCAAACTCTCAGTAGCCTCCGCACAAGAAAAATCTCTCAAGAAAGCTAAGACATAGGAGGACCTGAAGGAAGACATATGGGGACATACCTCCTCCATGTGTGAAAAACAAAATCAAATGAACTTATTTCTGCTATGTTGTCCATAAAGAGGAGTGCAAAAGAAAATGACTGCAAAATGGTGAACCTTCCCATTTCTGATCAGTCGTTGAGTTTGGCGGTAAAGTTGTGTGCATTAATGGTGCAAACTCCGCCGTTTGTCTCATCTTCAACTGCAATGCTGGCCGAGCCTAAGAGTTGTAAATTGATCAGTAAAAAAAAAATTAAAAGTTCTTTCACTATACTTTGATTAATGATAAAATATATTTTGTTCACCCAAAAACAAACACTAGGAGTGAAAATGATTAGTGGGGCTCTAAGAGATAGTATAGTACCGGAAAGTAGTGGAATAAACTTTGTGCATAAATAGCAATTGAGTTTAAAAGATCAAATATGTCTTTGATTTACAGTAGGGTAATTGATAGTGCAATAGGAAGATTAGTTGTCAGATTTACAACTAACGATAAGGTGAAAGTGGTCATTTAAAATTTTAAACCACTTTGCCATCGGGAAAAGTTAGACCTCTTTTGTTGCATCTCTACGGACTGCTATCAAGAACCGGTCGGGCTTTAGATATCAAAGTTGTGATTGGAATCTGCTTATTAATTGGTATAACTCTTGCTTGAAGGAAAAGGGTTGTGATAGAATGGTTAAAACGTTTGCCTTGGCTTATTAATTGGTATAACTCTTGCTTATTAATTGGTATGCCTGAGAAGTTGGTTTGTACTTAAAACTCCAATTCTGTTGGTGAATGAAATATTTGCTCATTGACAAAAAAAAAAAAAAGTAAAAAAAAGGGATAGGCCTCTTTATTAGGATATGCTCAAAATTTGATTTAGTTTCTAGATTTAACTTTTCTCTTCTATAAATTAAGTTGTAATCCTCAATGAGGAATAGGCTTGACGAGTAAATCGTGAATTTTAAAAATTCTTGAGCATGTGAATTGTTTGCGTTTGGTATGTGAAATGTCATACAGTGCGAAGCCCATGGTTGTCAAGCGTAGTTAGTATCCAAATCCTCATCATGTAGATCAAATCTGACTTTCAAATTCTGGCATCAAATCTCACTTTCAATTTGTCTCAAGATATCAGTTATCTTCTTTCTTCATATGGTGATCTTATTATGGATGATCAGTCTCGGAAACTATGGGGTATTGTCTTTCCTACTATATATTGGTGTATATGGAGAGCACACACCAATCTGATGCTTAATGGAGATATACCTGAGACTGGAAGTTGGCATTTTATGTGGCCTATTTTATCATCTTCTGCATGGGGAACTCTAACAACAAGCAAGCAGAGAAACTTAAGAAAATCATTCAAGAGAAGCGGATCACACAGATTTTATCTACTTGTGATGACAGTGTAGTTGTGGGAGGAAATTTTCAGCAGTTGCATTTGTTTTAAAAAATGTTTAATTTCCCTTCATTTTGTTGTTTTCTTTTTGGACAACTATGATAAGTAGATAATACTGAGCTGGGCGTGTCAATTCATAAACTTCTATTTCTTGTAGTTTGCCCTACTATTATGTAGTAGTTGTTCATTAAGTTAATTTAGGAGTTTCTGTGAGTTTGTAGTAAAGAGTGACGACAAGGGTTCGCTCCTCTTTCTGCATCTTACTAGACTACTTTATTTCCTTATTTGAATAGCTACTGCATATTATTTAGGGAGGTTTTATAATATGTCTTTTGAATAGGGCGCCTCGCTTTATTTTTACTTCCAAAAAAGTTCAGGCATCAAATTCAAAAACTCCTCTGAAAACCTTAGTCCTCAATCTGTGATTACTGTTTATAGGAAAAGTAACTCGCTTTGGCCTCCCGCTTCAAAAAGCTTTGATGATTATTGCGACTTTTACTTGAACACGGAACACCTTCAACAACAAAGATAAAACAATGCTCCGACCTTTACTGTCGCCTAACAATTTTCTCCATCCATCTTTGAAGATGATTATGAACCCTAATATATATCTTGATGAGCTCTCACAATCCAATCATTTATTGTCATCATCAAATCTCCTCTAATCAACCTCTAATGAGTTACGACATCTTCTTGCCAAGCAGTCGAGGATTCCTCTCTTCTAGTTAGCCTTCACATGGCCTTACAATATTATTCAAGACTCCATTTAGTTCCCAACCATATCCAAACATAGCTTTTGAAATTTATTGAAGAATGTAAAATTTACCTGCTCTTCTTTTCATATTTCAATTAGATTTCAGCAGCTGTCGAAGTCTTTACTATTTGTTAGGACGTTGTCCTTGCAATATCTCTTGTTTGGGTTATAAAAAAATATTATTTGATACTAATATTTATTTGAGATAATTTTGTTTAGGTATATACAGATATAGAACATGAATGAGGTGAAACGACATGAAAATTAGCTCAAAAGCTGATTTCAGAACTTTAACCATCGATGATGCACTTTGACCATCGATGGTGCTAAAGTATCATCGATGCTGCACACGTCTAGAGACATTCAAGTCATTGATGGTGCACATGTCTAGCGATGTTCAAATCATCAATAGTGCCCCTCAACCATCAATGGTCACTCGACACCAATGATGGTCAAGAGCCACCATCAATGGTAAGATCAAATGATTGGTTTTTTTAGTAATTTAATCTCAGCCGTTCATTGCTCATATAATCTCCATCCTCTCCCACTTTTTGACTACTCTTTCCTGACCTAATTGTGAAAGAAAAAGAAAGAGAAAGAGAGAGAAAAAAAGAGGAGTTCTAGGATTTTGATTTTGGAGATCAAAATGTTCTTTTCCATCCCTCAAAGCCCCGTCAAACTCTTACACGCCACACACAACATCACTAATTGTTTCACAGTGCAAAGAGCTGCCCTTGGTTTGATCTTCATCCCCATTCTTCATCAAGCTTTGCTTAAATCTTTTGAAGGATGATTTGTTTTAATCGAAAGAGCTGTAAGATTGTTTAGGTTCTAATCTTAGTTGTTATTTATTTTTGTATTTCATTGAACTTTTTTCACGGCATACTCAAGCTAGTTTAATTGAGGGTTGGGACTAGTTAGGGCTAAGAGTTACTCATTGTGAGAGTTTGGTTAGACGACTGGTTTTAGGTAGATACCAATGTACGGTCTTGTAAGTCTACTAAATCGGGTCTGTGATTCAGGTGAACTCTTTCATAGTGAGGAAGCCGCTTCGTGAGAAAGAAGAATAGACATAGGATTGTTTATCCAAACCATTATAAAATCTTGTATATTCCTTGTTTGGTTGCTTTTGTGTTATTTATATTGCTTAATATCATTTAGCGCTTTTATTCACTTTATTCCGCTACATATTCTGTATTTAGGTGAAAAGCAGTAGGCAATCTTATTCACCCCCCTCTAGGTTTGCATCTCAGATCCAGCACTACTAAAATCCTCATACCTTTTGACTAGATAGAGTCAGAGGTATCACATTCTAGAATCTAATCCTTTTGGATCAGAGCCCTCAACTCGGTCCGCATTACTTGGGAATTTATTTTTCTATTGTGTGGAATCAAGCCACAAACTTAAAATTGCTTTGGTCTGTATATGAGATGCGGAAACTATTTAAAGAGGAAAAGTTTATTGTGATTAGAGAGAAGTCAGGGAACTCATGGGTTTGCTAAAAATTGCTAAAGTTGAGAGGTTGTGTGGTACTAAAGTGGTAGTCTTGTTGATAACTGGCATATGACAATATGAAAGTTTTTACCGGATCTCCAAACGAGTTCTCTTACATCTTACTAGGGCAGTCAATCACCTTGGCAATAGATAAACACTAAAGAAAGAATGTTTGAACAAAGGGAAAAAGCAATATAACATCGAAAAGTAAACAAGATGCAAGAACATGAAGATTTATGTGGTCTGGAATTATGTGGTCTGGAAATCATCTATGTCCACTAGGAGAGATTTTAGTCTTACTTATTCCTAGAGATTACAAAGACACAATCTTTCTGGCATTCTCCAAATGAACTTGCAGGAACTCTCCAATCTTATTTAAGGATCCTCACAATCCCTAGATTTCTCTTTCTTTTTTCTCTACGTTTCTATTATGATATGAAAATCTCTCTTGGCTTAGATATTAACCTTAGACATAAAAGTTGTGTATTTATAGGGTTAAACTCGATTACAATAACAGACATAACTTCTTACCCTGAAGAGAATTCTAAAAGTACACAATAGTTGAAAACGATCGGAGGGGGCCGTTCAACTACCAGTCGACCAGCAGTGCAAAACAAGTGCCCCCTCCCCCAATTGGTCAGATTAGTCAGTGCACTGCTTGTTGCTTCACTGTTTCTTGTTCTGCTTTGATTCTGACTTATTTTGACATCTCCCAAGCACTAGGTAATTTGATTTGGTTTCAATCCCAATCTTAGGATGAAAAAAAAAAAAAAACTAAACTAACCAAACATGGAAATCAGATTTAATATCACAATTTCACCTAATTCTAGCCCCACCATAAATCTATGTCCCACATAGTCCATGAGCCAAACACTGCCAAAGGATACATCAAATCATTATAAGCATTGTAAGTTTTAGCTAAGAACTATAACACTTAAATTTGATTTTAATTTTGTTCTTGGATTATTGCCTTGGTTTCTCCAAAGGGTTGTTTGGTTCGCATTGTAAAAAGGATGAAATTGATTTCCATGCTTACCACTTTAGTTTTAGAAATTTCAAGCGAAAAAAAGGATTACATATCCAATATTTGGTTGATATGATAATTCATGTAAAAGAGGTCTTGAAAGGATAATTTCCACATAAGTGTTTTCATGAAACCCATTTCAGCCCAAAACCTCTAAAATCAGATCTATAAATCATGAAATGGGTTTCATACCTTTTTGTTAAACCAACCAAACAACCTCTTCCTCAAGATACCTCTTGAGTAGCTAGTTTTCTGTAGTCTCAATCAGGTGTGGTATCAAAGTCAAATAAAAAATTCTAGAGATGGCAACATGAGGTGACATGGCAGTCACAGTCCGTCTTCCATATGCGAGATATGTACGATGTTGAGATGGATAATCTGCGCAGGCAGATAGAGAAACTAAAGCGAAAAAACGGCTCAATTTTACAAACACATACAGATATGTATGTATGTATTTATTTTAGTATTCAAGACATGTTTTCTTTACCTACATCTCACTTCCACAGTTTGCATTTAGGATTGTGCTATGCTACAATACTCGTAAGGAAATATGGGTGATAAATCAAGCTTAGGAACATGATATCATAGTTGGAATATGATCATATTAAAGTATATGACATAAGCAGATGTTACCTTATTTGGAATTCATCATATTAAAATCCTGTATTTTTAACTGGAAAATTTCCCATGGATATTCATCTGATTATAAATTAACGTTGCTACTGACATTCTAAATCGAGCAATGCAACGTACATTTAACATGCCGGTCACATGCATATATTAGCACCTTCAACCTATACTTCTTCTTCTGGTAAGGAATGTTATCTTCCTATAACTCTTCCAGAACCTAGACAATCATGAATCATTAAAAATCCTCTTTCGCTCCATGATCTGAACAAATTATTATTTTGTTGCTTGAGTTTCAAATGCACAAGAAGAATTGGTAGTTCTTCTTCTGTTTTGTAAAAATCTCGATAGACATATATCAATACTTTTCTGTAAAGATCTCGAGATATATATATATATATATATATATATATATATATATATATATATATATATATATATATATATATATATATATATATATATATATATATATATATATATATATATATATATATAGAATTAGGAAATCAAAATCAATAGTACGAAGCGTTTAGATATTTCTGCAAAGCTCACTTTTAATGAAAATTTTCCAGCAGTAGAAGAGTTGCTACTTACAATTATATTCCTTCCAACCCAAGCGCTTATTCTCACGGTCATAGACGACTACCTTGTTTCTTAAGAATAAATCTGCATACAAAATAATAAAAGTAATGATCAAGTAACTTATTAATATATACCAATATAAATCATAAATTATGAATATTAAGAGAAAGGAACATCTCAAATTAGGACCTCAAAAAGACTCTAGGTCTATTCTTGAGTAAAATAAAGCTAGCTCTTTATGTTACCTTAGTATAAGTAAGGAAAAAAAAGTCAATTTAAGTAACAAATTGAATTACTGATATATCTTCCATGTTAAACCAATACAAATAAATACTTGAAGCTAGAACAATGTTAGTTGTAGTAAGTTCCACAATGTTATTGTCCCTTAGTTTGCTATGCCCTATTTGACCTTGCATAGCTTCACTTCATGTTGTGGATTGAAGTTTTACGACCTGATTTTCTATATTATAAACACAATACAAACTTTTCATGATGTACATTTTCAGATTTCTTCTTTTCGCTTTGGATCTTAAGAAGAATTAGCTTAGCGAGATCAATCCTCCATCTAATCTTAGTACAGTGAAACCCAATTGGTTATTTGTAAATTTTTTAATATTGGAATATGTAACTGAATCAACAAATCTCAGAATTTTTTAAAACATCTTCAATCAGATCCCTCGATAGAATTGAGGTTTTCGATATCCAATTAGAACTCTCAATAGCTATACTAGAACTTTTAAGTTAAAGTGCTTGTTTGAGGATCATATATCTATTTTTCCTTTTTATAGTCTATTCTTAAAGAAGTCGGAGAAAATTGTTTACAATCCTCTAGGCATGCAAGTGATTCTCCTAGTGTATGAAGACAGTAGTCAGAATAATGAAATTTTAGGAATAAATATTAAAAGGGTGTCTTGGAGTGCACATTGTTACTTAGGACATAGGGCATCCCATTCGTTGCACGGGTACGAGTACATGTATAAGTATATGTACAGGTATAGGTATGGGTACGAGACATGGTAAATTTGTAAAGGTAGAGTACGGGGACATGACTAAATAAATATTTATGTACACATATATTATATATTAGAATTAAAAATTTATATGAGAACAATGATGAGAATTAAATTTCCTATAATATTTTTATATTTCTTTTATTATGTGGAATATAAATTAGAAAAATAGCAGTTTTTGAACTAGACATCCAAAATAACCCTTCAAAATTTTAATACGGAACCTAATGTATGACCAACAAGATTAAAGAAGTGGATGTGAAGTGCATGATATTTATTGTAGCAAGGGGCTTCAAAGTCATAGAAGATGTCTATATAAAGTAGGCAATAACACAGTAGTGGATAGGCATAGAAGAGATAGAGAGAACAACACAAAGATTTAACTCGGCCAATATGACCTACATCCACGAGTGAAACAGCAGAGAAATTTACTAATAAAAAGAGAAAATTACAAAGGAGATTATTCTCTAATCTCACTCAACCCACTAGAGAATCACACAAAAAGAGTCGCTCAATTTTAATTGTCTTTCTCTCTTTTTTTCTCTCTCTTTTCGTCTCTAACGTCACTAGTAAAAATCGACGCATCCTAGACGGGATATTCTAGACGGAATATTTTCCGTCTAGAATGTGGAAAATAACGACGGAATATTTCCGTCTAAGATATTCCGTCTAGAAAGATTCTTTCTAGACGGAAAAACCGTCTACAAAATTCTTTATAGACGGAATATTTGTTTTTATTTTTTAAAAAAAGTGGACCCCACTATCCTAGACGGAAATTTCCGTCTATAATAGATTCGAGACGGATATATCCGTCTAGGATAGTGGGGCCCACAGTTTTAAAAAAATAAAAACCACCATCTCATTTAACCCGAAAATCATTCTCCCAAAATCTTCCCCCCAAAATTTCCCTCCAGTATCCCCGAACCCAAAACCCCCGCCGCTCGCCGACGCCGCCGCTCCTCGCCGACGCCGCCGCTCCTCGTCGCCGCGCGCCCGCTGCCTGCCGCCTCTCCTCCCGCGACTCTCGGCCATTGCGCCCATGCTTCGCTCCCGGCGTTGCGGCCGCGCGCCTCCCAATCCGCCCGCAGCTCCCGCCGCGCCCGCCTCTTTCATTATCGGTAACATTTCTTGATCTTTATCTTGGATTTTCTCTTTGTTTTTTGCATAAATTGTTGTAATTTTTATGTTAGAAGTTTAGATCTGATGATATCTTTGCTTAATTTTGTGGGAATAATAGCGAATCTTGTTTATAGCTAGGGTTTGTAGATAAATAGCAGTAATTAATGCGGAATTATTTTAGGTATTTGCGTGATTTCATGGATCTGGTATTATCTTCTCGTTAGGTTATTTATTTTAGGTATTTCGTGATTTCATGGATCCGGTATTATCTTCTCGTTAGGTTATTTATTTTAGGTATTTCGTGATTTCATGGATCCGGTATTATCTTCTCGTTAGGTTATTTATTTTAGGTATTTGCGTGATTTCATGGATCTGGTATTATCTTCTCGTTAGGTTATTTATTTTAGGTATTTGCGTACTTGAGATCGTCCCTATTTTTAAGTGGATTGATAACTTTAGGATTCAGTTTTAGGAGTTGCTAATTGTTAATGTAATTCATGTCCTTTCTTGGTTTTATTTTTTATCGATTTTAAGTAATGTTATAATTATGGTCGAACATAATTTATTTTTTGCAAAATTTCTGCAGTTAGTTTACTTATATTTGTGGTCTAATCAAGTTGTATTTTGCCCTTGACAGCGACCGCCGGCCACACCGATCATAGCGTCCGCTGACCATATCATCCTCTCCCTCATTTAAGGTGTGCTTCATAAGAAATAACAATTTTTTATAACATTCGCAGTTTATTATTCAATTATATTTGTGTTACTCACCTTAATCAAGTTGCATTTTGCCCTTCATAATGTTGATTGTTGAAACCCTAATTTAAACCATAACAACATTAATTGAACTACATTTAGCGCTAAAAATACTAACCCTAATTGAACAAATTTTAGAAATTAACCATAAGTGGAAACCCTAATTGATAATTTTTGATTCGTCGAACAATTAAATTTTTTAAAATTAGTGTGATATATAACACAATAATGTGTTATATATCAAATTTAGGTGAATAAAAAATAATTAACGTTATCTTAGACCCCGTCCAATAATTATTGTCATGAATTTGGACTTCTAATATAAGATAGACGACTCAGTTTGGATATGAAAATAAGTTTTCCATCCAGAAAGGAAACGTTTATCTTCTATTATAAGTAGAAAGAAATGGCATTAATTATTGGATCTGTCCTTCTCGGACGGGTTAGGAATATAGTAGTGCATACATCTAACTTTGTATACTTTGTATGTTTTCATTTCTTGAAAATTTCGACAGTACGTACCCATTGTTCTCCGTGTACAATAAGCGTATGTTGTTATGCATTTTGGTCTATTGCCAATTTGCCAATATGCATAATAACATCCGCCGATGTCTGAGGAAAACGTGAGTAAATCTTCGAAATTCAAAATAAAAGTATATGTTGGATTTAAGCACTACTATATTCTTAATGGGATAGAAGCCTTCCTATGACAGCCGCTAGAGTGTGCTAATTAGTCTCTAAACCTTAATTCCATATCAAACCTACCTCAATTAGCCCAACTTAAATGTTATACCATATTTAAGTGCTAATTACCCTATCTTAAGCGCTCCTTTAATACAATTAAATATGATCCAATTATGTAACCATTAAATTCAAGTATCCATCCAATAGTCCAAAATGCAATTTATCATACCCCAAATTAAATTCTTTAACTTAAGCTTGGGGAACTAAACCAACAAATGCACTACTCCTAACCAAGATAAAGCTTCCTCCCCTAAAATTTCAAATTTTCTTACTCAAAAACATTTCCATTAATTGCAAATCATATGCTAGGTGAGATAAGGTAAAATTTAAGAGGTATTGTGAGACACTTACGTAGTTGAGGAGTTGGGTTGGGGGGGGTGGGGTGGGGGTATGTGATATGCAACACCCCAAAGTTCAGGAGGGTTTTGTGAAATTAACCCTAAAAAACATGATAGCAAACAAACACGTATACATCAAGTTTAAGGATGATGTGTGTATGTATATATATTGTTTTGAATAGTTAAGAATTTATTAGCATATTATTTACAGATTAATTTTTAATTTCTAAATATATATTACCTACGATGAGGATAATTAGGATAAGTCATGGATAGATATTCCTAGGATTGAGCGGTATCGTGATCGACGATATAAGGGCGGATGTGAAGCCTTCTGAAGTATGCGAAATGAACCCAAATAATTTAAGTAGTGGTGCAATGTACTGCCCCTGTTGTAGGTGTAAGAATATGAAGTTAAAAAATAGAGAGGAAATACGAAGTCACTTAACAAACTCTGGGTTTTATGAGGAATATAGATACTGGTCATATCACGGGGAAGGCTGTATTGAAGATGAAGTACCGGATGTGCATGTAGATACAACCCATGATTTCAGGATAGATGATACAGAAAACTTGCAAACTGATATTGGACCCGACCATACCGAATATGACATTAACAATGATAGTGAAGATGATGGCACAGATGATGTCGAAGATGCAACTGAGGTCGAAGATGTAGGACCAGAAGGTATTGAAGATGTTTATATTTCTGAGGATGTAGATCGAATAATGAAGCTATTGCAGGATAGTGAAAAGGCGTATGAGGGTTGCAGAGTACTCAGATTTTCATTTATGTTGGAACTCTTGCATATTAAGAGCCTTAGTGGAATGGCAAATACTTATTTCGAAATGCTTCTTGATTTGTTGCGGAAGGTAGTTCCAGGAGGAGAGCGTAACATTCCTAAAACAACTTATGCGGCGAAGCAAATAGTTTCTGATTTAGGTCTCGATTACAATAAGATTGATGCGTGTCCCAATGATTGTATCCTCTACTACAAGGATAATAAAGACCTTCATGAATGTCCAATATGTGGAGTATCTCGATGGAAACAACACACCCGCTCTTCAACAAAGGCGGAACAACAGAGGTGGAATCTGAGCAAGATTAGGCAAAGGTGCTTCGTCATTTCCCATTAGTTTCTAGATTGCAACGGCTTTTTATGAACAAAGACACCGCTAAGAACATGAGGTGGCACAAAGAAGAGCGTATAGAAGATGGTAAACTGAGACATCCTGCTGATGCAAAGGCTTGGAAGCATATTGATAAATCTTTTCCCAATTTCGCTCATGAATGCAGAAATGTCAGACTTGGGCTATCTAGCGACGGATTCAATCCGTTCGGGGTTATGAGTTCAGGTTGGTCTACATGGCCAGTTGTCTTAATGCCATATAATTTACCACCGTTGCTTTGTATGAAACAACCTTATATGATACTCTCATTGCTGATACCCGGTAAGCATTCACCAGGTAATGATATTGATGTGTATTTAGAGCCCCTAATTGATGAGCTAAAACAGTTATGGTCGGAGGGTGTGTTGATCTATGATGCCCATGCTAAAGAGACGTTTAGACTTCGCGCTATTCTAATGTGGACAATTAATGATTTTCCAGCTTATGCTAATCTGTCGGTTGGTCTACAAAGGCAAGTTTGCTTGTCCAAGATGTGGCCCGAATTTGAAGGCCTTCACTTACCATATAGCCGAAAGTGTTGTTATTGGTTCAATAGGAGATGGTTGCCTTTGGGCCACAGATACAGAAAATTGAGCAATAAGTTTGATGGCACCGTTGAGACCAGGGATAAACCACGTCAATTGACAGGAGCTGATATTGTAAAGTTGCTTGCTCATCTTCCAAAAATAAGATTTGGGAAGAACCGGTATTCTAAGGACGGCTCACTCAAAGTTAGAGACTCATGCAAAAAGAAAAAGACACTGAAGAGGAAGAGAGCAATCCAGCGGGTATATGTTGATAATGGAGTCGATAAATTACCTAAAGGATGGAGTAAATTCAGTATCTTCTTCCAGCTACCATATTGGCAGAAGCTTAAAATCAGGCATAACTTGGATGTCATGCATATTGAGAAAAATGTTTGTGACAACATAGTGTCAACCCTCCTTCAAGATCCTAATAAGTCAAAGGACGACTTAAGGGCTCGTCAAGACTTGGCTGCATTGAATATCCGGGAAGATTTGCATGCACAAGATGTTGGACTTAAGAAAAAACATAGGCCTTGCTCTCGTGTTACGATGTCGACAGAGCAGATGCAGAGATTTTGTGAGGTCCTCAAATTAGTAAAGTCACCGGATGGGTATTCTGCTAATATATCAAATAATGTTCAGGTGCAAGAGAGGAAACTCTTAGGCCTAAAGACTCATGATTATCACATTCTTCTTCATCAATTGCTCCCGGTTGCATTGCGTAATAATATGGAGAAAGAGGCATCGAAAATTATTATGGAGTACTGTGGATTCTTCAGAAAATTATGCTCTAAAGTTATAGATGTGAATGAATTCAAAAAACTTGAAGCAGAAGTGTCATTAATTCTATGCAACCTGGAAGTAATTTTTCCTCCTTCTTTTTTCACGGTCATGGTGCATCTTACTCAACATCTAGCAAGAGAGGCTATAATTGCAGGTCCTGTATCGTATCGTTGGATGTACCCAATTGAGAGGTTAGGGACTTCGCCTACTCCGTTAATTTTATATGCAATGTATACATCTGTAATCTTTTTTCATGTAGTTTTTCTTATTGTAGATATTTGTAGTTAAAGCTTTTCTTATTGTAGATATTTGGGGTTCATGAAACGCCTAGTTCGCAATCGAGCTCATCCGGAGGGTTCTATAGCTGAAGGTTACGTGACCAACGAATGTCATATGTTTGCATCACGTTACATGCGCAATCGTGTAATGGCTGATCAGACACCAACTAAGGATAAGAAGCTCGTCAAATATCCAAGATCTGACTTAGAGCAGATTCATGCATATGTATTGAATAATCTTGAAATTTTCACTGATTATCGCAGGTAATATATAATAATTTAAGAATAGGAATACTCGTAAATCATTTACTTTTAATTTACCAATACAATCTCGTTTGTTGTATAAATAGGCGACATCTGGAGAAGCTTAAGAATGAAATATCAGGCAGGAATGCAGCACATGATATTCAGAAAAAACATATCAAAAATTTTCCCGATTGGTTCAGAAATGATGTAAGTAGTGTAGCATTCATATTGTATTGTTTATTTTTCCTCTTTTAGCAAACTTGGAGTAAATTACGTTCGATTGATGTTGGGTTTAGGTTGATAAAGCCATTCTCGCTGGTACCTTAATATCTGAAGAAATTTTAGTTCACGCGCAACGTCCTTACTATGAAGTGAGACGATACAGTGAACACATCATTAATGGCTATAAGTTTAAAACGGTGGTGACCGATGATAAGAGAGTAACACAGAACAGCGGGGTCATGGGTTGTTTTGCCCAAGAATGTTTTTCTAGCAGAAGAGATCAGAACCCAGTTGAAGCTGATATATTATATTATGGCCAATTGGAAGATATTGTAGAGATTATTTATGGATATGGTAAAAAAACCAAGTGCAGTTACATCATGTTTAAGGTTCGATGGAGTCCTGCCAAACCGCACAAGGATCATTATGGGTTTACACTTGTCAATCTCGACAAAGAAATATATGTAGATGAGAAGTTCATATTCGCAGAACAGGCAGACCAGTGCTTCTATGTGAAAGACCCGAATGTTGCAACCGATTGGGTCGTGTTATATAAAGAGCCAAGATCTGTTGTCCTTCCTAATAATAACGAAAATATTGATGAGGATAATGAACCAATTGGTTCATCTGATGATATTTGGCAAAACTTCTCCTACCCTCAGAATGTCATGCTTGATATGACTGATTCAGAGATTCAGGCTGACATTCCAATTCTGATCACAGATAGAGGCTCCGGGTCAAATATGCAAACAAAGTCAACGACCAGTAAGAGAAAGCAAACAATGTTACATATAGCCAGAACAATACAAACACGATCTCGCGCAAAACATAAAGAGCAAGCTGTAGAAGGTATATGAACTAATAAGTCGAATTAGACAATAGAAATTTTATTTAAATATTTAATTGCAACAAAATATTAATCTTGTTAGCATATACATATTTCTTGTTTTGTATCTCATAATTCAATTTTGCAGATGAAGAATTCGAGGTTCTTTGATGTTTCGCGTGATCGATCGCGGTCTACTACCCCAGGATCAGGTCATCTTCAGGAGGCGCACCTAGCATCGCCGTCTCATATAGGTATCAATTATGCATTATCTTTGGACAAACAATGTTAGATCCTCTTGATGTGTTTGTGCTAATAATTATTTTCTTCAAATGTGTAGATGATATTTCATTATCGGGTCGTCTTCAGGCCGCATCCCTAGCAGAGTCGCCTCATATAGGTAATAATAATTCAGTATTCGTATTGAAAATTCAAGAGGCAGTGAATTAGAAATTTAAAATTGATGATATTGTTTGTATCAATTATTTTTTATAGATGACATTCAAGGCACAAATAATTCGTCACCCAGACCCGCTGATACACAGTCAGCACCATCCCCCTCTACAGGTATTGGGTAGTAATGGTGTAATTTTTATAGAATTTTTTTATAGTGATAATTTAATTTTCTCGTATTGATTATCTTGTTTAATTATGTAGATGCTTCGTGGACACCATCATTTTCGTTTAGGGGAGCGGGAGGCGGGTTACGACCCAATACTGCTGACATTAGTCATCTACAATTGCCTGCAGCCTCGATGATAGCAAAATCTAATGCGATGAAGTATCATCCACTTGCATCAAAAAGGCTAGATGACCTGAAGCCTATGATAGAAGTTAGAAAGGATGATGCAATCGCCGAGAAGAAGAGGCAAGAGGCGAGAGGTAAATATAATAATTTCCTTCAATTATATCTCAATTTTACACTTAACTTCTGTACTAAACATATTGTTGTCATTGTAGGTGCAAAGCGTGATCCTAATGGTCAGGGTGGACGGGGTTCAAGCAAGCCTGATTCAAAACATCCACCACAAGGCTATCGAGCTATTCTTGATGGAAAGATAATTTGCCGTCGGACAATGGTCGACAAAATTTAATAACTATATCGGTGTTTTAGTGCGGAGAGCAAGTACCATCAACCCGTACTACCAATTCAAAGAGCTGCCATGGAAAGCCTACGAGGAAATATGGGAAGAGCTTATGGTAACTTCTTATTACTTTAGTATTTTTTATTACTTTAGGGAGGTTTGAATTGTGATTGCTTTCTCTAAATAACTTTTGATTTTTCATTTGGGGTTAAGTGAATTTCATAAAACATCCACCTTTTATATGTATTTGTGTGCATGTCTCCTCATAACATGCATTTGTGTGCATGCGCGTTTATATGTATACTAATTGGCAACGATGTCTTAACACTACAGGCATCCGAAAGTATCTAATATGTATCGATAATACAATTGGGATTCTAACATTTTAGATATTCAAAGCTTATCCCCATGAATGACTGTCAAGTAAAATTATATTGTTTTGTGCAATTTGCTCAAAGATTGGGAAAGAATCAAAAGTTATGGGTGCTTGTTACTAATTATATGCTTCATGTATCTCCACAGTGACTAGCAACCTCCTCCTAAATGTCTCCTCATAACATGCATTTGTGTGCATGTCTCCTCATAACATGCATTTGTGTGCATGTCTCCTCATAACATGCATTTGTGTGCATGTCTCCTCATAACATGCATTTGTGTGCATGTCTCCTCATAACATGCATTTGTGTGCATGCGTGTTTATATGTATACAAGTATATATCCTACACTTATGTATAAGTTGTTATATCCTACACTTATTGATGTGTCAATTTAGATTGATTACTAGCTTATTTCTTGTATAAGCAAGTATGTTCCCACTTGTTTCGTTGAAAAGAAAACTCATGAATTCTCATATTCTCTGTTTTTAAAATGATTATTAAAAGGATACATATGTCGTTTCACATTCTTAAATAACATTATTAATACCTTCTTAAAGATTCATGATGACTTTTGAGCAAATTTAAACTTCATTAGTACTAGAATAAGAAAGAATAAACCCAAGAGGGTCTAGCCGAGTTGATAAACTGCTTAAGAGTAGTACTCCAAGGTCTCAGGTTCGACTCTCCTGCCCGAGGTCGTGCATTGTCCCATACTTGATCCTATAAAATTTGGGTCCTAAAAAAATGCTCTTTATCAATTGGACCAAGGAAGCTAAACCTCTGCCAGCTTATATGCATGCGATGTTAAATTACATGAATAAGAAAAACTTTGATATTATTTCATTTTCTGTGCATATAAACATCAAGCAAGGATTCTTTCCTTGAGCATGTCTCTAGCAGTCTATTGGAAAAAGATGCTCAACATCTATCTATATCATCATCAGAAATTCTGTAGTTAACATATTTTCGATCAATAATCTAGATTTTTCTCACAAGTAAGCATATTTGTAATATTATTATCTGTCGCCACTCAATTAATATTTGTGAGGCTACAGGTTTCTTATGAGAATCCTCTTTCCTACCATCTAGAGCAACTAAATAAGACAACAATCTCACCTTTGAGTTTTTGGTTGCTATTCATTACTGACATCTAAAATTGCAAGGGTGGAAAATGCCAGAATTTTCCTAACAATAAACACTGGCGGTGCCAAAATTTGGTGGGCTAATGTGCAACACAAGTGATTGATTGAAAACTCTCCATTGAGTTTTTGTCATATCATGAACAAGTGATGTAGTTCGAAGTTTACGGAAATATGATTTCCACAGTTATGAAGATGTTTTGTTTTCTCCGAGAATATTTTGATATAAACATCCTGATAAAACTTCATTTTTCTATGCTATGTGTATCCAAATACATATTTAGCTAGTATTTTCGTTGAAATATGATTTCCACAGTTATGAAGATGTTTTGTTTTCTCCGAGAATATTTTGATATAAACATCGACAAAAACTTCATTGTTCTATGCTATGTGTATCCAAATACATATTTAGCTAGTATTTTCGTTGAAATATGATTTCCACAGTTATGAAGATGTTTTGTTTTCTCGAGAATATTTTGATATAAACATCGACAAAAACTTCATTGTTCTATGCTATGTGTATCCAAATACATATTTAGCTAGTATTTTCGTTGAAATATGATTTCCACAGTTATGAAGATGTTTTGTTTTCTCGAGAATATTTTGATATAAACATCGACAAAAACTTCATTGTTCTATGCTATGTGTATCCAAATACATATTTAGCTAGTATTTTCGTTGAAATATGATTTCCACAGTTATGAAGATGTTTTGTTTTCTCGAGAATATTTTGATATAAACATCGACAAAAACTTCATTGTTCTATGCTATGTGTATCCAAATACATATTTAGCTAGTATTTTCGTTGAAATATGATTTCCACAGTTATGAAGATGTTTTGTTTTCTCGAGAAT
This sequence comes from Asparagus setaceus, assembly GCA_012295165.1. NCBI lineage: Eukaryota > Viridiplantae > Streptophyta > Magnoliopsida > Asparagales > Asparagaceae > Asparagus > Asparagus setaceus. The sequence goes on from CM022702.1 coordinate 34,316,575, forward strand.
ATTTTGATATAAACATCGACAAAAACTTCATTGTTCTATGCTATGTGTATCCAAATACATATTTAGCTAGTATTTTCGTTGAAATATGATTTCCACAGTTATGAAGATGTTTTGTTTTCTCGAGAATATTTTGATATAAACATCGACAAAAACTTCATTGTTCTATGCTATGTGTATCCAAATACATATTTAGCTAGTATTTTCGTTGAAATATGATTTCCACAGTTATGAAGATGTTTTGTTTTCTCGAGAATATTTTGATATAAACATCGACAAAAACTTCATTGTTCTATGCTATGTGTATCCAAATACATATTTAGCTAGTATTTTCGTTGAAATATGATTTCCACAGTTATGAAGATGTTTTGTTTTCTCGAGAATATTTTGATATAAACATCGACAAAAACTTCATTGTTCTATGCTATGTGTATCCAAATACATATTTAGCTAGTATTTTCGTTGAAATATGATTTCCACAGTTATGAAGATGTTTTGTTTTCTCGAGAATATTTTGATATAAACATCGACAAAAACTTCATTGTTCTATGCTATGTGTATCCAAATACATATTTAGCTAGTATTTTCGTTGAAATATGATTTCCACAGTTATGAAGATGTTTTGTTTTCTCGAGAATATTTTGATATAAACATCGACAAAAACTTCATTGTTCTATGCTATGTGTATCCAAATACATATTTAGCTAGTATTTTCGTTGAAATATGATTTCCACAGTTATGAAGATGTTTTGTTTTCTCGAGAATATTTTGATATAAACATCGACAAAAACTTCATTGTTCTATGCTATGTGTATCCAAATACATATTTAGCTAGTATTTTCGTTGAAATATGATTTCCACAGTTATGAAGATGTTTTGTTTTCTCGAGAATATTTTGATATAAACATCGACAAAAACTTCATTGTTCTATGCTATGTGTATCCAAATACATATTTAGCTAGTATTTTCGTTGAAATATGATTTCCACAGTTATGAAGATGTTTTGTTTTCTCGAGAATATTTTGATATAAACATCGACAAAAACTTCATTGTTCTATGCTATGTGTATCCAAATACATATTTAGCTAGTATTTTCGTTGAAATATGATTTCCACAGTTATGAAGATGTTTTGTTTTCTCGAGAATATTTTGATATAAACATCGACAAAAACTTCATTGTTCTATGCTATGTGTATCCAAATACATATTTATGCTTTTTCCTTATGTGATTTAGGATAGCATTGATGCAGCGTCAAAGGAGGCGACACTACGTGCTACCAGGAAGAAGGCGATGACCCTCATATCCTATCTAGAGAGGAAAATGGCGTCATTGCTCACGAATGTTATGGGGTATAATAATAGGGTAGACTTCCATTGATGGGGTTGGAGCTATGCGAGACGCAGCGCACAATATCCTCAACGGCGTCCTCACCGTCATCGACTTCTCCAGGATCCTCAGCAAGGACTCCTGCCACATCAGCAATTCTGCGTCTCATGTTATCTGCGGTAAGATTGACCTGCATTACTAATGCGGTGGCGAAGGCTATGTTCTGATTTGCCGCTTACAGTGGACGAAGTTTTACTCACATTGTATTATGCTTGTCGATAAGATTCCATTAACTTATTTGGAGATTGTTTGTCACTTATAGATTTAGAAACCGTGCGGTAGCTCGGTCAAACCGGTGCAATTATGTTGATAATATGTGTATTGTTTTGCTAAATTTCATATTCTAAAATTAAATCTATTTATTATTAGGTGGAGTTGTTGGGGAGCAAGTACGGAGGAGGGATAGCGATGCGACACTTCGTGATATCTTGTGGTGAGTTTTGATTAGTATATCTATTACTATTATTTCTTCATTTCATTATTTACTTCTTATATTTTTGTACCGGTTTAGATTTCCTATATTCCAATACTTGGGCATACTTAGAACTTAGAAGGGGTAATTCTTTGTGCACCTCTAGTATGAATAGCTTAAACTTTTATCACGGATACTATACAAAAGATGCAAAGTTGTTTGGCTATTACACCGAGGGGAAGAGAGACCAAAGCTGCTTTGGTGAAAGAGCAAGATATGAAAAGATGGTCATGCGATTCGGTTCAACTCCCCGGTCATCGCAACATTCCTTTGATATCGGTTTACATAAAATATTGACATGAAAGCTATATATCTTTGTTGGAGCGTAATATAGTAGATAATGTTGTGGGAATGTTACATTATTTTATGTCCAAGAAACTTGAGTCAATGGCAAAGAATGAGATATATAAGCTACGGAAAAATCTCAATAATCAAGATATATCTATGACATTATCACAATTGTTTACTATTAAAATCATTTCGAAAAGGATCTCAAAATAATTTGGATCTTGGCAGTAGCATCTAAATGCATGATCATGTCTAAATAATCATGCTTGTGTTATATTAGAAGATATTATATGATTTTTCGTCTTTAATAAGGGGTATTCAGATGCAATGTATGAGTTAACCATAGTACTGCAATGTTGAAGTGTGCTATGTGCCGCTCTAATTCTTCTCTTTTCTTTTATTTCAACATATAAGAAACGTGGATTGTCTAATTTGCTTAACGGATCATACATATCTTGCTCTTTCACCAAAGCAGTTTGGTTTATTGATGTTTCTTTAATTGTATTTGTTAATTTCATGTTTAGATTTATCCTACTTCCCATAAAATTTTTCAAACATTTTTGTTTATATCATCAATCGTTTATATGCTTGCAATTTTTTTCGCAGGTGGCCGGGATCATGGATTTTGGAGTTTTATATTGTGACATGCATGATATGTAAGACAATATAATATGTTTGATGGATTTGGATATTGTTATTTGTAGGAGAGACATGATATGTATGAAACAATACATATGTTTGATGTTTTTATATTGTGACTTGGGATGTTTTTGGATGGTTTATTCGTTTGTGTTTGATATTGTGACATGGGGCTCGTATCGGAATGAAATATGTGTATTCGAATGGAATGAGTAATGTGTATTTGAATGGAAGTATATTGATTTGGATTATTATTGGATTTTGATTTGTATTTGGATGTGAATTGCATTTTGGATTATTATTGACAGGTAATATATGTATATGTAATATTGACAGGGGAAACGAAGAGCGGCGGTGATCAAGACATCCTAGGCGGCATTTCCGTCTAGGATACATCATAAACGGTATTTCCGTCTAGGACATCCTAGACGAAATACCGTCTAGGATACATAATAGACGGTAATACCATCTAGGATATCCTAGACGGAAATTCGTCTAGGATACATAATAGACGGTATTTCCGTCTAGGATTTCTAGACGGCATTTCCGTCTAGGATACATCATAAACGGTATTTCGTCTAGGATACATCATAAACGGTATTTCGTCTAGGATACATCCTAGACGGCATTTCCGTCTAGGACATCCTAGACGGAAATTCCCCGTCTAAGATGTTTTTCCGTCTAGGATATTTATTATAGATGGAAAACCGTCTAGAATGCTTCATCCTGGACGGAAACTTACTAGACGGACTTCCTAGACGGAAATCCGTCTAGTATGTTTTTTGTAGACGGAAATTACGACATTGTAGACGGAATATTCCGTCTAGAATGTGTCTTTTTCTACCACTCTCTCTTTCTTTTTCTGTCTGAGGCACACCCTGAAGTATTCATCTTCCCACTAATTGATAATGATTAAACTTTTGTGTGAAAGAGACAACAGGTTAGGTAGAATAGTTGGGTTAGGTGTTCTAAATAGATGGGCCATGTGCTGAAAAAGAGGGGTTTAATTTTGACTTTCCTCTCATATTCAAGGTAGACTTTTACAAATCTCCACATTGACTTAAATATGATGATACTTCTATTCACTCTTGTCGTCTCGCCAGAAGCACTTGATAGGCTTAACCTCCGCTTTGTTAAATTCAAAGCAATTCGATGCAACGCTCGAACTTTTGCGAAGGCACATGCTTTGTCATTATATCCTTCGTGTTATCTGTAGTACGAATTTTTTCAATCTTGATGAATTTAGTTTCTCTGATAAAATGATATCTGACATGTATATGTTTGGATATTTCATGATACATCTAATATTTCGTCAAATGTATAGCACTTTGACTGTCACAAAATATCTTAGTAACACATTGGCGTAAGCCAAGATCTTCAACCAAACCTCTCAACCAAATAGCTTCTTTCACTACTTTTGTTACTACCATATACTCTATCTCTGTAGTAGACAAAGCAGTCGTCGACTATAGAGTTGTCTTCCAACTAATGGCATTACCTAAAAGAGTAAATACATAACTTATCAGGGAATGTCTCTTATCCAAATCGCATGCATAATCTGAATTAGAATAGCCAAGTATTCTACAATTTGAATGTGTTCCTATGAAATATAAACCAATATTAGCAAACCATCTCAAATATCTAAGTATCCATTTCACAACTTGCCAATGAATCTTTCTAGACTTATCCATATACTGACTCATAGCGCTGAATGCATGTGAAGTATATAGATGGGTGTAGATCATAGCATACATAATGTTTCCTACTGCACTAGCATAAAGAACACAAGACATGTACTGCTCTTCTTCAGTTTTAAGTGAGAAATTTGCTAAAAGATGAAAATGAGTAGCAAGCGAAGTCTTCACAGGCTTGACATCAAGCATGCCAAATTTCTCCAATACCTTCGTGATGTATTTCTCCTGAGATAAAAACAATCTTCCTTCTCATCTGTTCCTGTGGATCCCCATCCTTAAAATCTTCTTTGCCACTCCTAAATCTTTCATCTCAAACTCACGCTTGAAATGAGATTTCAACTCGTTAAATTGTGACATGTCTTTAGTTGTAATCAACATGTCACCAACTTACAAAAATAAATATACGAAAGAATCATCATTGAACTTTTTATAATAAACACAACCATCATATTTACTTTTAGAGTAATCATGCTCAAACATGAAAGTATCAAATCTCAAATATCACTGCCTCGGACACTGTTTCAACACATAAAGAGATTTTTTCAATATGCACATTTGATCTTCTTTACCTTCAATAATGAACCCCTCTTGCTGATGCATAAATATCTGCTCCTCAAGCTCCCAATATAGAAAGGCCATTTTCACATCAAGTTGCTCAAGCTCTAAGTCAAAATGAGCAACCATGCCAAGCAACACGCGGATTGAGGTGTGCTATATAACTGGAAAGATCACTTCATTGAAGTCCATATCTTCAATATAACTGTGGCCTTTAGCTACCAAACATGTCTTGTATCTAATAGAATCTGTACCCTGAGTTTCTTCTTTCTTCTTGAAGACCCATTTGCAGCCAACGATTTTCTATCTTCTTAATGACGTCACTAAATCCCCATGTTTTATTCTTGTGAAGAGACTTCATCTCTTTAGTCATTGCAACAGTACAATCTACAGCCTCACTGTCACTAATAGCCTCATTTTAGGTAGAAGGCTCTAGAAGCTCAATCAATTCTGCTATGCTCAAAGTATAAGCAACCATATTTACATAACGTCGAGGTCAGATTTATCTTTTTATGCTCCCGGTGGCAATATTATACTATTGTTCTTGCGGTGTAGTAGCATCTGAAGTTAAACCCTCGGCAGTATCAACTGGTTCAACATGAGCGCCCTCAAGCACTCCCTTTGTAGCGGAGTTCTCTAGCTCCTCTTGTTGACTAGACTCATTTTAATACCTTTAGTATCACCAACAAACTCCTTTCTCAGATGAAGCATAGATTTCTCATCAAATGGAACATCCTTACTAATAATAAATTTAGACTTGGGATCATAATATCATAGTCTATATCTCTTCACCCCAATAGCATATCCTAGAAAAATAGCTTTCTTTGCTCTAGGTTCAAGCCTGTCATCATTAACATGAAAATAAGCAGAGCAATCAAATACTCTTAAATAAAAATAATTAACAGAGGCACCAGACCATACCTCTTATGGATTCTTAAAATCAATCACTGAAGAAGGAAATCTATTTATAAAATGGCGAGCTGTACTGATTGCCTCGATCTATAAGTCCTTTGACAAACCGGCATTAGAGAGCATACACCGTGCTCTCTAAAAGTGTTATGTTCATTCTTTCTGCAACTCTATTTTGCTGTGGTGTATCAAACTATACAATGACGCACAATACCTTCATTCTTGCAGAACTAGTCAAACTCCATCCTGTTGTCGGTTCTGAAACGCTTCACTTTCTTTCCTGTTTGCTTCTCAGTCATAACCTTCTCTTGCTTAAGGATTGCAAAAACATCACTCTTATATTTCAAAGAATACACCCAAATTTTTCTGGAATAATCATCAATTAGTGTTAGCAGAAAATGAGCTCCACCTTTCAATGGAACCTGTGAGGGATCCTGAACATCTAAATGGATATAATCTAAAGTACCCTTGATTCTATGGACACCGGTACTAAAGGAGACTTTATGGTGTTTGCTAAAAATACAATACTCACAAAAGTCTAAGTTGCTAGTTTTTTGATCACAAAGCAAATCTTATTTGCTTAATACATCCAGTCCTCTCTCATTCATATGCCCTAACCACATATGCTATAAACATGTAGTGTCAGAATCTGAATCATGTGAGGATGACACTAATGCAGCACCTATTACTATACTACCTTCAAGGGTATAGATAGTATTTACCTTCTCTCCTTTTGAGGCTAATGCGTATGTAGAGATTATTACAGAAGGGGTATATTCTTTTCACTTGATTTCCAAATCTCCTAGTGTCCAAGATCTCGCCTGCCAAGGTGGTCGTGACCATGAGTATAACTCTTCCTTAACAAAGTTCAAAATAATTTTTTTTGTCCTTGTCACGCAACCAATACTGATTTCACTTCTTCTTTCTAAGAGGATTTAGGAACAATATCACATAGCAAGTGATATGTAACTGAGAACGACCTTGCACCAGCTAGAGTGATCATATATACTCTTGTCATCTTACACTTCTTCGAGAGCCCTCCAAGAAAGGTCAAAATCTCTATCTGCTCTCACTATCTCCATATTTCTACAGATTTGACGTGATGAGAAAAATCTCTCTGAGCTCATCTCAGAGGTTTTTGAATTCTATATAATACTCATTTAAATTCTTGCTTCTTGATAGACATCTTGAAAACTCTTGGGGAAGTGAGTAGCCCACGCTAAACTAATCTTTCTATTACAAATCTTTTCGATCAAGTATTCTGGAGCAACAAACACCAGTAAATATGTAACCGGTGGCCATAATTGTAATCCTATCACACTACTACAAAAGGCCCTATTAGCAACGGTCGAACCGCTTCAAATAGGCCTATTTGTAATGGTTTCAACCGTTTCTATTAGAGTATTTTTATAAAATATTATATAATATATAACAATAGCAAATTGATATACCAAAATAATTAAATATATTATTATTTGAAAATAATGTAATAATTATAATATAATATAACACATTAAAGTACAATATAATATTACAATACATTATACAATATATATTGTATTATATTTAATATTTATAATACTATAATAATGTAAACTAAATACACCTTTTATTTATAATATATTTTATTATAATTAATATATAATATATTAGTAATATTTATGAAATAATATAAAAATATAATAATTAAAATATCTTATATAATAATATACTATACAATATTATAATCACTATAATATTATTAACTTTTAATAAATAAATTATAACAAATTAATAATTATAAAATATTAATATATTATTTAATAAATAATATATTATATTATAATAAATAATAATATAATAATATTTATTTATATCATAAAATTATTAATATATTATTAAAGTATTATTAACAAACTCTAACATATTAGAAAGTATAGTATATTATATAATATATAAAATATTAATATATTATTTAATAAATAATATATTATATTATAAAGTAAAATAATTTTAATACTAAAATAATTTATTGCTAACAAATGTTAATGTAAAAATAATATCTCATAATATAATAATATTTATTTATATCATAAAATTATTAATATATTATTTAATAAATAATATATTATATTATATTATAATAAATAATAATAAAATATAAATAAACTAATAAAAAGTTATTGATTATAAATAATAATAAAATATAAATAAACTAATAAAAAGTTATTGATTATAAATAATAATAAAATATAAATAAACTAATAAAAAGTTATTGATTATAAATAATAATATAATAATATTTATTTATATCATAAAATTATTAATATATTATTAAAGTATTATTAACAAACTCTAACATATTAGAAAGTATAGTATATTATATAATAGTAACATATTTAATAATAAAAATATTATTATTTTAAAAATATTATATAATATATAAAATATTAATATATTATTAAAGTATTATTAACAAACTCTAACATATTAGAAAGTATAGTATATTATATAATAGTAACATATTTAATAATAAAAATATTATTATTTTAAAAATATTATATAATATATAAAATATTAATATATTATTTAATAAATAATATATTATATTATAAAGTAAAATAATTTTAATACTAAAATAATTTATTGCTAACAAATGTTAATGTAAAAATAATATCTCATAATATAATAATATTTATTTATATCATAAAATTATTAATATATTATTAAAGTATTATTAACAAACTCTAACATATTAGAAAGTATAGTATATTATATAATATATAAAATATTAATATATTATTTAATAAATAATATATTATATTATATTATATTATATTATAATAAATAATAATATAATAATATTTATTTATATCATAAAATTATTAATATATTATTTAATAAATAATATATTATATTATAAAGTAAAATAATTTTAATACTAAAATAATTTATTGCTAACAAATGTTAATGTAAAAATAATATCTCATAATATAATAATATTTATTTATATCATAAAATTATTAATATATTATTTAATAAATAATATATTATATTATATTATAAAGTAAAATAATTTTAATACTAAAATAATTTATTGCTAACAAATGTTAATGTAAAAATAATATCTCATAATATAATAATGATATAATAATATAATAATGATATAATAATATAATAACATATTAAATGCTAGTATTTATTATGTTGATAATGTATTATATTATAAAGTAAAATAATTTTAATACTAAAATAATTTATTGCTAACAAATGTTAATGTAAAAATAATATCTCATAATATAATAATATTTATTTATATCATAAAATTATTAATATATTATTTAATAAATAATATATTATATTATATTATACTATGCTGTATTATAGTTAATCTAATATATTAGTAATAACATAATATTAACATTATTAATAATATATTAGTAATAACATAATATTAACATTATTAATAATATATTAGTAATATGTTTAATACTAGTGTTGTAAAGGGTCAAACTAGTGTTGACCAAAAACACTCAACATGGTGTTTTGAAAACACTTTAAAGGAAAACACAACACCATGGTGTTTTACTTGTTTCCATAGTATTTTGCCAAAATAAAACATCCAAACCGAATAACAAATCTAACAAACAAAACTATCCAAAGGACATATGACAAGAAGAAATAAACAATGACTAAGTAGTCTTCAAACGATAAAGTTCATAGTCAGCCCATAGCTTATCAATTTCACAATTCTTTCATTCATAAAGTCTAATCCCATGACTTCTCCTACCACTCCATTGCAGCAAATTTGAGTCCCCTCGACCATTCATCGCCCAAAGAACCTCCATCCAGACACGCGATGTGCCCCCCAAAATAGTAGAGATTAGAAACACGCAAAAGAAATATCATATATAATTGAGCTCCTCTATCCTTTTAATAACTTTCTCCTGTACATGATTAGTGTAGTGAAAGATAGCAACACAAACATTAAAAATCCCCATTTACATAAAAATCCACATGAAAAGGGACACTCCTCTTTACTTAGGGATTTTGCGGACACCAAATGCTTTTGACAGTAAGGTCCCCATCCATTAGTTTGTAACAAAATGCTTAGGCTTTTGAAACTTGCATTATCTCATTTTATACACATCTCTTCACAAGTAATATCTGGGGGTTTCTACTACAACTGCTCCTATAGAATTTGTATTCATCAAGATATGTGTATGTTAAGCAAGTATTCATCATGTTATTCTCTATATTTTGTAGATTATGTTTAATTCTTATTTTTTCCTTCTTCCTGAGTTCCTCTTAGTCTTCTATCTGATCAATTTTGCACTTATAACATATTATAAGTATTCTCCTGAGAAAATTGTTTCCAGACTGTGATGATTGTTAACATGAAGCAAGTACTCAGAAACATTTACCTATTGATTAGGTGTGTGTTAAGCACGTCTGCTGTCAGTTCTTCATCTCAACTTTGATATGCAAAGAATCAAGTCATATAAGTCAATTACCTTGTCGTTATCTGCTACCGTGATATTGGTACATTAAATTCATGTAGAACATGTTTGAACATTTTTAGTCAGGCATAAGGGTCATTATCACAAGTTACTAAGAGTTTCTTAAATCAGAAAATGACTCCAAAAGTCACAAAGATGAGGTTTAGCGCATGCCATACTTATGAATGACAATTAATGAATATGTACCCAAGCAACACTACTACTCCTAAAGTCACTAAGATGAGAAAAAGAAATCATTACCTGAGACATGCGCTGAAGCTCTACTACTTATATGGTTAGCCATAGATGATAGGTCCAAGCTGAAAAAATCTGCGTGTTTCCAAAATATGACGCACAATCATAAACATGAAAAAACTCATTGGTTGAATCTAAACTTAGTTTTTCAATAAATAAGATAATTACCTCCATCAATTGTTTTCTGATGACAATCTGGTGGGTTAGTGTTATTTGTGTCCTCAAAGTTCTGTGTGCAAGGTTCAGCATATAGTCTTTTCTTCTTCCCGAGGACATTGGTTCTCTTCTTCTTCATCATGATCGCCTGTTTAGGTGGCATGTTGTACTACATGAAAATTTTCCTTTCATTAATATTCATAAATATTTATCACAATTAAGAGAGGATTTATTCAAGCTGAGCATATATAATCTATGAGTTAAAAATTATTTCTCAAGATGTAGTTAAAGATTACATTGATACCGAGCTCGAGATATATGCAAAAGCTTATGGTACTTCCATCCTTTTTTTTCTTAAAATATTTTGTTTCTTGAGATGCATTTAAGATGTGGCATAACCCTTTTGTGCAGTGTATAACTTTTCTTTTCTTGCAGTGTTCTATGTTTCTGCTCTTTTGCATATTCCTTAATATCAGTTAGTTTAGCTAGAATGATAATTGACATATTAGGCATTCATACATGGCTTTTATCACATATTATACAATAACCAGGATTTTAACTATAGATGGAGGGCCATTTGTCTTGATCTTTTGCAATTTTCAATAACTAAGCATATCTGAGGCTGGATGCCTCATTTTGAACAGATGCAGGTAGGAGAATTGAAATATATGAAGGAAAAAACTGCTCTATGATATATATTCCATAAAAATCAATAAAAAAGAAAATATTTATATACTTGTATTCTTGTGTCTACGAACTATTGTACAATAGTCCTGTCCTTGTTGGGATATAAAATTCATATCCATTCATGGATAAAATTCAGTGTATTATTCTTCCCTTGATAAGTGGATTTATGTTTCTTTAGATCTAAAATTGAAATTTGGTAATTTTTTCGTGCAGATTTACTATGGGCTTTCATGTTGTTGTGAAGTATCAGTTAGCCCTCCAAAACATAGATACCTGGTCTGCCTTGTATGACTTATATTTTCTTCAAAAAAAAAATTTTCGTTTCTCTTCTTCAGTCATAATCTTTTGAAAGGAAATAAGTTCACATCACTATTCTTATAAAACTGGGATACAGGAAAAGCTAAAATTGTGCAATTGATTTGGGGGAATAAACTTAGCAGAAGACCACTAATAAATCTTCCAATGAGGTAGATACTTAACATCATCTTTGTGAAGGATCAAACTTTATAATAACTGAGAATATTATTAGCTTATTTCTGAAAAATATACATTGTTGGCCCATCAACCTTATTCCAATTAAACTAGGTTACTTGGGTACTCCTAACCAAGCCGTACTTGTACCTAACACGCACTGCATCCGTACTCCAAACTCTTTATTTTATAATAACTGAGAACACTATTAGCTTATTTCTGAAAAATATACATTGTTGGCCCATCAACCTTATTCCAATTAAACTAAACTATGACATCGTTTGCAAACATAAGTTGTCATATTACATTTTAAAAATTTAAGCAATAACTTCGATTTTGTTAAACGAGACAATGTATATGAACATGCAAAATCTAAGGAATCACAACATACTCTTCAAACAAATAATTTAAAAATCATAAAGCAAAAAAAATCAAATATATAATCTTACCTCAGAGAAGAATTGCAAGAGGCAATGAGAAGCACGCCTTTAGAACAGACCAATAATTTTCAGTTAAAAATTAGGATCCCCAGACAAAAAGGTGAATAAAAATAAATATTCATAAGGAAATTTTAAATTAAATACTATATTTTGATAGTCCTAAAGATATATTCACATTGTATTCTTTTTCATGGAATTTTTCACTTGGCATATATATTAATTCTCAAATTAATCAACATGAAATTAGAGAATTACTGATACTTTGCAATAAAAGCTATAGTATCCACAATTTTAAGGACAAAATCCATTAATTTCACAGACCAAATAAAAGAACATAGAATTACAACAATTAATACGAAAAATGTCTAATTTTTACAAACCCATCAAGAATAACCAACTCCTTGAAGATCCAACTCACCCAAAATTCAATCTTTAAACAAGATCAAAAAATAAATTCCCAAAAAGAGTCAAGGCATCAACTTACTTTTCTCCATGGGGCAAAGCAGTTCAAAAGCATCTATCTTGACCAACAAGCACGAAAAAAAAAATAAAAACCAGATCTAATTCAACAATACTACAGAGAGAAACGCAAGATATCAAAGATTAAGAAAGATTTGTGATGAGTGATTTAGAAATAGAAGAAGAGGCGATTCTACCTGAGCGAGTGAGAGCAGAGAAGATGTTGACCCAATTGTTAGGGTTTCCTCTCTATTTCCTAATTTCTTGAAGCGGGGCGGTAGAGATCGGAGGGAAAAAATTTCCATGAATAATCGGAGGGAAAAGATTTTGTTTGTTGATAAATTTAGAGGCGCGATCGGTTTTCGGCGTGAACACTATACCCCTCCAAAACAAATCGCGTGCTAGATTTTTCCTTTCCATATTTTAAAAAGAAATATCTTATTTTTTTAATTAAATTAATCAAGATTTTAGATGGGCCCGTTTCAAATAGAAAGCTATTATCAGACCCACTTAAATTAGGCTCCATTTGAAACGATTAACTAATGTGGTGTTGCTAATAGAGCCAATTGTAGTAGTGTCACCACCTTACCTCAAACCAATCAAAACTCCTAGCACCATCCTACTACTATTAAACAACCACGTGAGTAACAAAAAATAAAATATAAAAACACCATGCTAACCTCTGACGTCCACAGTCCCAACAACAACTTAGTTTGACTCAAAGCACCACAATAAACCAAATAATTCCATCTCCAAACAATTAATAGACACCAACTCAGGAAGACCAAACTGATGAACAAATCAGCAACCTCTTCTCATAAAGTTAAAAGAGGTGTTAATGTCTAAATAAATATGGTCGTTAAGGCAATAAAGTCCGGGCTTAAGGAAGGCCTTAATGCGTATATAAGATGGGCATTAATACCCGGAACCACGGCTCTAATACTTGCCCAGAACCATGGCTCCAATACTACGTAAATAGTCAAGTAATACCCGGAACCATGGCTGTAATACTATGTAAATAGTCAAATAATTGTAGATTTTCATTTATTGAAAGAGGCTATAAGTACACTTAGTCTGAGTAACCATAGTTACACCCCTCCATGGAGGGCTACAATTTGAAAGTGCTTTGTCATAGTCAATGTGAGCCTGAACACATGTCAAAACGCTCTTATTCTCCTAATACACCTATACTTCTAGCAGGTTTCACGTCTACTTTTCCTCTTTGTACTCTTGATTGTTTATCGTGTAATTTGATAGCACACTCTTGTGAATTCCGCTTGTTACTAAGGCAAGATTTAGTTGTTTTCAAAAGAGGGCTATTCAAACCAATGTGCAGGGGTCTCTTAAGGTTAGTTGAGAGAACAGTTGGACCTATCCATCTGGTCATGCACATTAAGCTCATACATATGCTCAATGAGGAATCCTACAAATATCCAATTTTATAGTTAGAGGAAAATCTGAATTTTCTTTATTCAAATGTTCTGTTGCAGATTAGATACAGAGTGTGTTCGCATTGTTACATTGTGGAATGGCTGGATGCTAGATGTGCCCTCACAATTTTGCTTTTCACCATTTACAAGTACATTTGGCCGTAACTAGATTGGGGTTTCTAGTTGTCTATTTGATGCCTACATGGTTACTCATTTGCCCTACGAAAGGGTAGTCTGCGTAGAAATATGGTGTATGCTATATTTATCTTTGCCTAATAGGCTAATAGAGCATAGGAGTCCTTACTTGATTCCCATCCTTTCCTCGCTGGAATATGTTCTCTAAGTTGTAATTAAGCATATATAAATATAAAATAACTCCTTTTACCTGTTCTCATCAGGTACTTCTGTTGGTTTTGATATTGGCGGACGTAATAAAATGAAGAGTATGAACACAGTTAATTGTATAATTGAAAAGATTGAAGTGTGAGCTCGAAGTAGACTCTTACCGCCAAAAATCGTGAAATCTTTAGATGCTCTCCAACCAATACAAAGTGAATCTCGCAAGGGCTGCAGATGTAAAAAGGTATGGTACATGATTACTATTTAGTAATACCAGTTAAATGGAAGAATAAGCATGCATTATAAAGGAACACTACCAATAGAAATGCAGATCAGAAACCTTCTTTGAGTTAGCAGTATATAGATTGTAGGATTACCTTTACATAAAATTTGTTTTAGGAAACATACTTATTTTCTTATCTGAATCAAGTTTGTTTGGCTCTATTAGAGCTTTATTTACCATAATAGAACATCTAAACCTGTTTGAATCATCAGAGAGGGGACGCAAAATCAAAACCCAATATCACCACTGAACAGTATATAAAGTGCCATAAATATTGTAACTATGATAGAAGAAAGTTAGGTTTTTTGCTAGCTGAATGGTTCCAGCAAGGAATAACTTTTTATCTCTAGATGTATGGGGAACGAAGGGGCTATTGGTGGTCATTTACTGTTTGTTGAGCATGTCTACTATAAAAAACATGCGTTGGGTGTAGTATCATAAATGCTAGAACAGTTAGTAAACCAAAAAAATTTAACAAGCAACAAAAATTGCTTAAAGTTGGCTTTGTTTAAGATGTGTTAGATGTTAGTAAATGTTTAGTATTTAGGTATTTAGTTACAAGTGGAGAGAAAAAGTATTGAATTGAAAATCTTTTCTGGAGATATTCATTTTTTCAGAGAGATGGATAAGATATCTAGACACAACAGCATTTTGATTCCACTAGGAATGAAAGTATCAATTTTTTAAATTTCAAATTAATGACCATATTTATTACTTTTTGTCGCATGTCTCGCGAAAGTCAGAGTAGGCGCGAATTCTCCCAATTTGTGACCTACCATACGATCCGTTATATAAATAGGTAAATGAAATCTTCAAGAGAAATCAATGAAAATCTATGGAAGGAATGGCCAATTTCCATATTCGCTTATGTAACCCTCCTAATCTCCCTATTTCTATTAAGAGAGACTAGGATTACGTGGAATGTTAACTTTGCTTTCTTTATTTCTTTATATGATATCAGAGTTTTTTTGAACCTAGAGAGTCCTCTTTCTTCTTCCTCAACCTTCTTGTCTTCCTTGCCCTATGATGCTTGTTAGTGTGCTTTATGATCCCCAACAGAATTCACTCATAAAAACTAGCTATAGTGTAGGGAACCGAAACCTATATAAAGTCGAATCAAACTTCTGTGTAACTGATGTGGGACTAACGGACCATAATGTATGGCCATGCTTCCAAAATGTTGGTTGGCCAAGTCAAGATCGTATTAGCCTACTCACAATTGAATGCTTAGATTTTGATGTCACAACCTTGGTTTGTTATAGAACTAGTCCTAAGTGATTACTACAATACAAATGTTTCAGCAGCAAAGAATGAATGCAATTGGGAGGGAACAAAGATAAATTTTGTTTTAATATATAGGTTAACAGAGACCTATGAGGGTTTATTCTTAAAAGGAACTCTTCTATATACACCTATATCAAGTAACCATATAGCCACTTGATCTTTGAGTGTGACAAAATAAATCAATGAACAAAACAAACTTATACTATTAGTTGAATGACCCAAAAAAAAAAAAAAAAGCCATTATTCTATAGTATGTAAAAATGAACTCTCAAATTGATACACATGTTATAATTCTGAATATACGATACCTTTTCATTTCCTAGGTCTGGAAGGAAATAATCATGTGGATATGCTTTTAATGTAAGTGACTTGCCAAATTGGAAATTGATAACTGGAAAGTCCTCATCAGCTCTGCCATTAAGAAATTGAAAGAGTATGAGCAAAATAAGTGGAAACAGTACTTATATTAGTTTCCTAAAAAAAATATTCGAAAATAGTTTGAATTGTATCAACAAGGATAAACTATCAAAACGTTATACTCAAACCATTATGCATCCTGTTGTAGCATAGGTCTTGACGAATTTTATGGCATAAGATTGAGCACTCATTTTATGAATCCATCAGCTCCAAGAATTTCATGAACCAACATGATTGAGAGAGAGAGAGAGAGAGAGAGAGAGAGAGAGAGAGAGAGAGAGAAGCTATTGCGAGGGGCTGGGGGCGCATGGTGCGGACGCGAGTTAGGAGTGGAAGGCAGAGAAGATGTGAGCCGAAGAGGCAGGTAAATGCAAGCGATAAAAGAAATTCAATTGTATCTACATGAAATAGAACTTCTCTAACAGTCAAACTAAGTAAGGCTTTAGATTGAGTTACTGTTAGTAAATGAATACCTTCCAGAATAATGAAAGCACGTGCTGTTAGCTCCATCTGTGTAGAAGCTCAAATTTGAATGCTTGGACAGGACCTAGCACACATAGGTTAGTGATAAATGAATTTAATGATCCGTGAATTAAGTAATGAGATGGAAGTAAAGAATGCTTACCTTTTCCACTAAGAAATCGTTGATTTCCTTTGGAAAATAAGCCAGGGTGCAACCACTATCAATATGAGCCTTGAGATCTCTTTTAATGGATTGACCATCAACTTCTATTGACTCCAACATGATTTTATAGTGATATGGCCTATTTTAGTAAACAAAAAAATTATTCAGGCTGAAATAAATTAAATTAAGAGCTTTTACATGGAAACCACCTTTAAAATATGGGTGTAATACATGAACTACCTTCATTGTTTAATTTATACATGAACCTCCTTAAAAGTATATTTTTGTTTCAATCAACCACCAAACCTCATTTCCTGTTGACTATTTTATCAAAATTCCTTAACATGTTTTTCCCCTTTTCATCCTGCTCATCTCCTCTTTTATTTTCATAATTTTATCAATCAATTTCTTGTTCTCAATTGCCAAAATCTTTCTATTATTTTCTATGTAGTCCATCTTCTTGTACATTCCTTCAATCTCAGCCATTAACAGTTTATTCTCCTTCATTGACCTCATATGACATTTGTACTTCATCTCCACTGACCTCCCATGTGAACAAGAAGAATAAGATGCAAAACCACATATATTGGAGCTCCACAATCCACACATCTCCCAAATACACAGCTAATCAAGATGTTGGCTTTACAAAAAACTTGACTCTAACAAGAAAATTTCTCAATGATACCTTCTTCTACCTCTAGATTTAGGGCACAATTGAGAGAGAGAGAGAGAGAGAGAGAGAGAGAGAGAGAGAGAGAGAGAGAGAGAGAGAGAGAGAGAGATGTGCTTAGCACATGAGGTATTTTGGGGTATTTAAGGAATTTTAATAAAAAATCAATAGGAAATGACGTTTGGTGGTTGATTGAAAACGAAAATCTACTTTTAAGATAGTTACTGTATAAATTAAACAATGAAGGTGGTTCATGTATTACAACCCTATTTTAAAGGTAATTTCCATATAAAAACCCTAAATTAATTGAAACGTTGACTGATATATCTATGAACTATACAAGCACATTGTTTAAAAGTTGTATGGTTGTAGTTCTTGCCTTGCATTTAGACCCTCTGTTATACTTTTATCACTTCCTTTCTCATAGCTTTACTACAACAAAAGTTGTAAATTATGATTCATTTTTTTATCTCTACGCGACACATTTTTATGTCGCATAAACAGAGCACGACACATATCAAAAGTATAGTTAGAGCATGTGTGAAGAGCGTCTTTCTACACATGTGTGAATGTGTCACAAAACTCACGACACATATATATGTCGAGAGTGGTGACACATACATGTGTCATAAAACTCGTGACACATATATATGTCGAGAGTAGTGACACATAGTTGTGTCTAAAGCATAAAATATAAGAAGAATCATCATTCAACACTATTATTTCCCAGAAGTCCTAGGATTACTCTTACCAAAGCATACACTTAACTATGGAGTTTTTTAGTTTATACACTGTCATAAATGTTTAATCATCTTCATAATTAAAATATAAGATTTATTATTTAAGCACATTAATAGATCCACTCACAATTCATGTTGGACTATTAGCCTTTTTCAGTTATATTTAACTGTATATCTAATGACACAAATATGTGTCGTGACTTGCTACACTTTTTATTAGTGTCACTATTATTTTATCATTTGTAAATAAAATAATACTTTTATATGTGTCATAAAATAAGTGTGGACACATACAACTTTTGTTGTAGTGTAATTTTAAGGCACAAATCTGGTTTTTCGTCGAGGGTGTTTCTGGAAGAAGGGTGACCAAAATTTGGCATGCACTGTACATGTCCTTGTTTTCCTTTTTCACTCATTTGTGATATCGGGAAGTTTTTCTTTTTCTAGCTTGATAGGCTTTGTTGCATGAAGGACGGTGGTCTAAATTTATATGAAAAATATGTTGTGTGTTTTTCATGTTAGCTTTGTACAAAATAGTTGGAGGAGTTGAACTGATGTAATGTCTATAAAAGGCCTAGCAAATGGCTTCTTTGAAGTAATACTAAATTATTAACGAAATAAGATCAGATGCGACTCTGGGAGGAAAAACCCTGGCGTCATCGGTTCATCTCCGCCTCGCGATCACAACCTGTTTGGCAGCTGAGGAAGCTGTCGAACAGGAAACCGCCGGCACCCTTCCCTCCTCCGCCTCGTTCATCTCTTCATGCTTAATCCTTCGAGTGTGATCTAGTGTTCCTCAGGGGTTTCCCCCACACTTAGTGGGTCTGGAGGCCATGGCTTCCACCCGAGGGTCATCCTCATTGTCAGATCTACCACTAAGCATCTTGGCAGCAAGGAAGGGGGATCTGTTGTTGGTGACTTAAGTGGTGTATGACTGTCAGAGTGATTAGTACGTGATGAAACTACGAGATGTTCTCTCGTTGGTTGGTGTTGACCAGTCGAAGATCAGCAGGCTGTTAAAGCCTTGTCGATAGCTACTGCAGATGAACCAAGGGGCCAGAGAGATGCACCAGCCAATCAAGGTGAAATAGGTCGTTCAAGATCTCGTTCTCGTAAACCGAACAGAGGCTTTGCGCTAGTTAATGCACAAGCAAGGTGATGGTTGGATCCTTTTACTAAAAAGGAATTCAAGCCCTAATGCTTTGAAATATATTGAACCGGTTGTTCACAATGGGGTTCTTATGGGTCATTTTACACAAGAAGGTGTTGACAAAGCTGTGGGGATTTGGCAAAGTACGCTAATTGGATATTTTGTTGGCCATGGACCTTGTCTTCCAAATCTCCCTGCCTTGTTGAAGAGAATGTGGGATCTGCTTAGAACAGTTGAGGTAAAGCCTTGCGGAAGGGTTTCTTGATGTTCCATTTTCAGAGTGATGAAGACATGAAACGTGCTCTTGAAGGAAAGATATGCTCCCTGCGTGACAAGCCATTATTACAGCAGAAATGGACGCCCGGACCACGATTTGAGAAGAAGTGTCTCACTTCAATCCCTATATGGGTTCATTTCCCGAGCTTTGAATTTACATTCTATACGCGGATGATCCTATGACGAAACAAACAAGATCTGAGTATGCTAGAGTTTGTGTTGAAATCAGTTCTGATTTTGACTACCCACAGGAGATTCTAATGTTTGGGTGATTATGATAGATTTGAGAAAATTGATGTCACATATGAGTGGAAATCAAAGCCGTGCTCGAGCTGTAAGTCGTTTGGGTATGAGAAGGGTGCTTGCTTGCCTTGCACTCAATCCACAACTTTAGTTGCTGCCCCTCAATCAGCTTCAGTAGCGCTCCAGCAATCTATACCCACTCATGTGCTGATAGCACCATCCACTGACAAAAGTCCATTGATGAAATTGGCAACCAAGATGGTTCAGATAATAGACCGAATGCCGGTTATTGTTACACAACCAGCCTCTACGTCCAAGTAGTCGGTATCAAAACAACATTCCTTGTCTCCTCAACGCTATAAGGCTCAGAGCGATCTTGATGAGTCTGTTAGTGAACCTGAAGTGGAATCAGTACATGAAAATTTGTATTCACAAGATGACCAAGGAAATTGGCAACAAACTGGTCGGCCTCGTGGACGTCCCTGTAAAATGATGCTAGAAGATTGGGCCCAAAGAGAGTTATGCTCAGGTAAGACTACGGAATCAAGGAAGCAAAAGGACGGTGACAATCGATCCATGGCTATAACCTAAACAAATATCAACATTTCTCCTCCCAAGCTAGACAAAAACTGTGTCACTTGGGCCATATTCCACATGGAGGCAGTACTCGAATCAAATGGTGTCAAAGGCATTGTTAAGAAAGGCCTGCAACGAACTGGTGAAAAATAATTACTATGCTCGTTCACTCATCCTCGATAGTGTCCACAAAGTTGAACACCTCCATCATTGTGAAAGAAATGTGGGAAAACATTGAAAATGTTTTTGAAAATACCAAAAAAGTAAAAAAGGTGTCGATACGGACACAAAGTGGCTATTTCCCTGGTAGAAGGGGGTTGAGACAAGGTGACCCCTTATCACCTTATCTTTTTGTTCTTAGTATGGAGTATCTCTCAAGGTGTTTGAAGGGGTTGTGTCACAATAGAATGTTTCACTTCCATCCAAAATGTGCTCAGTTGAAAATTAATCATCTAGCTTTTGCTGATGACTTACTGTTATTTGGTAGGGATGACTTTACATCTATGAAGCTGTTGCATGATTGTTTCTCTGTTTTTAGTCAACAATCTGGTTTACATGCTAATCCTTCTAAGTCTTCCATTTACTTTGGGGGAGTTGATTTGAGTACCAAACAGAAGATACTTGATGAATTGGGATATGTTGAAGGAACCTTGCCTGTAAGATACTTAGGTATGCCTATGGTAAGTAGAAGGTTGTCTATAAGTGATTGCAGCTCTATGGTGAATAAAATTGCAGCAAAAGTTCAGTGTTGGCAGGCAAGGAAACTCTCATATGCCGGAAGAGTGCAGCTGGTTAAGAGTGTTCTATTTGGGATACAAGTTTACTGGTCTAGTAACTTTATACTACCAAACAGTGTTCTTAAACAAGTTGATGCCGTATGCAGGAGGTTCATCTGGGGGAGCAACCATGATTCATGCAAAATTTCACTTGTTGCTTGGGAGTCCTTATGTAAGGATGTAAATCAGGGTGGTCTGGGGATATTCTCTGCTGTAGGATGGAGCGATGCTGCTGCATTGAAGTGGATATGGGCAGTCAGTGAGAAAAAAGATTTACGATGGATCAAGTGGGTTCATGGAAACTACTTAAAAAGGCATGATATTTGGCATGTTCAAGCTAGAACTAGTGACGCTTGGGCTTGGAAGCAACTTCTAAAAGTGAGAAACTTGTATCTAGTGAAATGGGGGTCTTATGAGAATTTGCTTCTGAAGTTCAGACAATGGTCTTCATCTGGGAATTTTAAAATGGCTGAAACTTATGGTGATATTGTTTCCTCCTCTCCTACTGTGCCATGGTGTAGAATGGTTTGGAGTTCTCTTAATGTACCAAAGCATGCATTCATTTTTTGGTTGATGATTCAAAAAAGATTGCTTACCCAAGACAGGCTCATGAAAATGGGGATCTTATCAAGGAATTGTTGCTCATTGTGTAGAACTGATATGGAAACCCATGAACACTTGTTTTTTGAATGCATTTTTTCTACAGAAATTTGGTGGAATATCATGCATTGGTTGGGGTTTAAATATAGGAGCTGTATATGGCATCATATCAAAGATTTATTTACAGTTCAATGGAAGAGGAAAAGCTACATCAATTTGGTGAGAAGGTGTGTAGTGGCTGCTACAGTTTATGCAATTTGGATTGAAAGAAATTCAAGAATGCACCTGGGCGTATGCAGGAGTATTGAAGCTATGGTTAAGTGGATCAAGACTTGTTGTCTTGTGGGTGTGTATAATAACCCAGTTCCTATTGAGTTTAAAAACTGGGTTGACTCCTTGTAATAATTGGTATTATTGGTGTCTTTTGAGTTTTGTGTTGTTTTACTTCTCATGTTGAGGTAACTTGATAGTTATCATTATCTTGTAGTATCCTGGGTATGCCTGGGATTAAACTTGGTACATAATGCTTACATGGGATGAATAAAATTGTTCATTTACCTAAAAAAAAAAAAAGAAATGTGGGAGAAGATTGAAAATATTTTTAGAGGTACCGAAAAAGTGAAAAAGGTACGTCTACAATCTCTCTGAGGGGAATTGAGTATTTAAAAATGAATGAGAAAGAATCTGTTTCTGATTATTTCACAAGAGTTCCACAACTGTGAACCAATTAAGGAGAAAGGCCTGGTCATTGAAAAAAAAATACTTTGCTTCTTGGATTCCAAATTGGATTACGTTGCAGTGGCTATCAAAGTGTCAAAATACTTAGAGATGATGACCATCGATGAGCTTATAGGCTCGCTCGGGGCCCATCAGCAATGGTTCAAAAATATGAAGCAAGAACTAGTGGAGGAAGCTCTACAAGCAAAACTCACCATTAAAGGAGACAGAGAACATTCAAGAAGTCGAAAAGGCCAAGGTCGAGGTCATGGTAGATGTCGTGGTCATGGACAAGGAAGGGGAGAATATCATCAAAGGGAGCAATCAAATTCATATCAAAGCCAAAGGCAAGGACATACTCTAGGCAAAGGAAGAGGAGGTTTCTTTAGAGGCCAAAGGTATGAAAATCAAAAGCCCACTGTCATATATGCAAGAAATATGCCATCTTGCTTCTCATTGCTGGTACAATGAAGATAATCAAGTAGAAGAAAATGCTAACTATATTAGTGAAGAAAATTAAGTCTTATTGCAAGCCTTCAAAGAAGAAGAGCCCACAAAAGATGATACATGGTACCTTGACACTGGTGCAAGCAACCACATGTGTGGAAAGATGGACATGTTCGTGGAAATCGACGAGTCGAAGCATGGCCAAGTCACATTTGGAAACAGATCCAAGGTACCCGTGGAAGAAAAATATAAAATCCTTATCTAATTAAAGAATATAGATCATCAATTCATCTCGAATGTATATTATGTTCCTAACATGATGAACAATATCTTTAAGTGTTGGCCAATTACTTGAGAAAGGATACCATTTTGAAATGAAAGATAAATTTCTCACTATGAGAAATGACAAAAATATGTTGATTGCCAAAGTCAAAATGACTCAAAACAGAATGTTCATATTGAACATTAAAAGCGGAATGATTAAATGCTTCAAATACTTGTCTCAAAGAAACTTGCTATGACATAAGATTTTGGCATCTAAACTGACAGCACCATCAAAACTTTGTGCACCGGTCGAGGCGGAAAGTTCAACTTTAGAGAATTTGATGATTTTTGCCAAAAGCATAGCATTTGGTGATAACTAATGGCTGCATACTCTCCTCAACAAAATGGTATAATGGAGAGGAAGAAGCAACCATACTTGACGTGGTGAGGAGCATGCTAACGAGCAAACACTTGACGAAAAAACTTTGGGCTGAAGCTATTGAATGCGCTGTTTATTTTCTTAATGGGTGCCCCCACCAAATATCTTGAAGATATTACACCACAAGATGAATGGAGCAGCCAGGATCCAAATGTTTCGTACTTAAAAGTGTTCGGAAGCACTGAGTATGCTCAAGTTCCACAACTAAAGAGGACGAAGCTCGATGGCAAAAGTAACAAATTTATCTTGATCGGGTATGATACTCATTCTAAAGCTTACAAGTAATTTGATCCTAACATTCATACTTTGCATGTTAGTCGGGACGTCCAACTTGATGAAGAGAAGGCACTTGGCAATGGCATTCAAATGACGAAGGAAATGCATATGATCACTTGGCGTTGTAGCCCCCTACTCCTACACGTGCCAACATCAACTACTACTTCCTCAACTTCGCTGTTAACATTAGCCACCTCATCATTTCAAGAAACACTAATAACTCCAAAGACTAGCAGCCAACAAGATCTACATGAAGCTATCGAAGAATGTCATCTTGCCAAAAGTGAACCAATTCATTGCAAGGAGGGAATCACTTGCAACTAATGAAAAGCTACCATGGATGAATAACTAAATTGAGAAGAACAAACAATTGGGAGCTTGTCACACCACACAAAGGCCATGAACCCATTGAGGTCAAATGGGTATACAAAGAAAAGAAGAATGCGAAGGCAAAGTTGAGAAGTACAAAGCACAGTTGGTGGCAAAAGCTATAAGCAAAAGGTCGAGGTCGACTATGAAGAGGTATTTGCTCCTGTCATTCATATGGAAACAATTATAATGATTATTTCCTTGGCTCCTCAAAATAACTGGAAAATTTATCAAATGGATGTCAAATTGGCATTCTTAAATGACACTTAAATGAAAAAGTATACAAACAATAACAACAGGGTATCAGATAAAAGGAAAAGAACTTAAGGTGCTATATGGTTTAAAACAAGCTCCAAGGGCATTGAATGCTTAAATAGATGCATATTTTAAGAGCAATGGTTATGTCCAATGCCCTCATGAACCGGCCCTTTACACTAAACTAGAGAATGGAGATTTATTGCTTATATGCCTATATGTATATGAGTTGATCTTTACGGGTAATAAGCCCCAAATGCTTGATGACTTCAAACAATAAATAAATAAAAAATTTGAGATGACGGGTATTGGCCTTATGGCCTATTTCCTCATCACTGAGGTCAAGGAAAATGATGACGGAATATTTATTTCTCAAGAAGGCTATGCAAGAGAAATTCTTAAAAGATTCAAGATGGAGAATTGCAAAGCAAATGCTACTCCAGTGGACTGCGGAATCAAGTTGTCCATGCAAGATGAAGGCCAAGTTGTGGACCCTACTCTTTTCAAAATCTTAGTGGGAAGCCTCATATACTTAACATGTACAAGACCAGATATTCTATACGGCGTTGGACTTATAAGCCGTTATATGGAGGAACCAAAATGTACTTATATGAAGGCTGTGAAGAGGATACTTCGCTGCATTACAAGGTACACTACATGATGGCCTACATTATTTCTTTTCATCTAATGCACAACTTGTAGGTTATTGTGATATTGACTGGGATGGAGCTCAAAATGATAGACGAAGCACCATCAGATTTATATTTTTCTAGAGAGATAAAACATTCACGTGGCTCTCCAAGAAGTAACCTATAGTAATGTTCTCAACTTGTGAATTAGAATATGTCGCAGCTTCATCTTGAATACATGATGGCCAACTTTATTTCTTTTCATCTAATGCACAACTTGTAGGTTATTGCGATATTGACTGGGATGGAGATCAAAATGATAGACGAAGCACCACCAGATTTATATTTTTTTAGAGAGATAAAACATTCACATGGCTCTCCAAGAAGTAACCTATAGTAATGTTCTCAACTTGTGAAGTAGAATATGTCGCAACTTCATCTTGAACTTGCCACGCTATTAAGCTATGAAGGATGCTCGAAGACATACGTTTTCCCAAAACGGAGGCTACAAAGCTACATGTGGATAACAAGTCGGCAACTGTATTAGCAAAGAACCTAGTCTACCATGAAAGAAGCAAGCACATCAACGTCCAGTTCATTCCGTAACATAACATGTCAAAGAGAAAGAAATCGAGTTGATACATATGAAGGCTGCGATCAAGTAGCGGATATCTTCACCAATCCTTTGAAAGCAGATCTCTTTTATAACTTCAAGACAATTCTTGGCCTGATAATTGGAGCTAAATTGGGATTAAGGGGGTGCTCCGTTAGATAATCCAAAAAATCTTCCATAAGTTTCATTTGTTTTCATCTACCACATGTTTTTTACTTGGTAAAAGGACGGTGGTCTAAGTTTCTAGAGCATTGTATGAAAAATATGTTGTGTGTTTTTCATGTTAGCTTTGAACAAAATAGTTGGAGGAGTTGAACTGATGTAAGGCCTACAAAAGGCCTAGCAAATGGCTTATTTGAAGAAAGCCAACTCAAAAAACCAGTAAACAAAGATAACTAGTGCTTTTGTCTCTTTCTCCTATACCCCTCTCTCCTATCTTTTCTTTCTATGAATTGTTCTATCCATAAACAACAGAATTATCCCTGCATCATTGTTTACAAAAGAAAGTTTCAGTTATTGTTAAATATTTATATAAATTGCTATGGTTTGATATATAATATCCTTTATTTGTGTTTGAAAGTGCTTTTTTGTTGATGGCCAAAGTCTTTTGAATATTGTAGAAATTGTTAGAAGAGTTTTGTCCTAGAACTTTCTATGGAATTTCCGAAGTATCATGGTAATTAGTGAGTCTAGAATCGTTCATAAGATTTCTCTAGAATAGCTTCTAGAATAGTCTAATATTTGCCATGAAGGTTTTATAAAAGTGTAGAAGCGTGTAAAAGTGAGAAGTGTGTGGAAAGTGAATGGTGTAGAAGCACTCAAGGGTGCCTATAAATACCCCACGAGGGGGTTTTGTAGAATCATCAAGTTGAAGTGAGAAATCAAGTTTTAGAGTTGTAGAGATGACTCCTCTTCTAGTACAAAGAGTTTTTTCATACTACTTTCACTGTTCCTCCTCTAAAATTCCATCCTCTCCTTCAAAATACTTAGTCCACCAAAGTAACCTCCACAAAATTTCTAACATTTTTTTCCAATAATGTTTTTGGAGACCTTATTCTCGCAGACACTGATTTTGTCATATCCATGTCACAGAAGTAATTCAAACAAGACTCATTGTATTTTCAAAATAAATCAGCTTTCCATATTTTTCATGGTTTATTTCATGTCTCTCTAGGTTGAGTAACAAATTGATGTCTCCTTTAGTGCTTCTTCTTCTTTATTATTGCAGGGATCTGTCTTCCTTGTATTTATTTTCCATTAGAATTTAATAATGTAACAACAAAGGTTCTGTATTTACACGGAGCAGAGTCACGCTAGATTGCAGTCGAAATAGATACGGTAGGTATATACCACCAATAGGCATGCAGTCAATCCCCCATGTCACGCGGGGGTTATTTGCTAGTATTAATAAAGAAAAAGATGTAGAGAACAAAAGTGTAAAGCCCGACCAATATATGCAAAGAAACTCATCTCCGATTAGCACATCCTGCTTAGTTTAACTAATCCGTTCTGTCAAACAAATTGTTTTGCAAGTCTATTCTATTGACCATCAACTACGGTTTATCATGTAGCAAGGAAATAAATAACTGCAACAATTACATTCCCCTGCCTCTCCTCCAGTAATGTATTCCGATCAGATAACTGTAACAGGCAATTGCTTAAATCATATGTTATTTCAAAATTTGATGTTTAATTGTCACCATGTTTGGCAATGTAAATCCAGTTACATAGTCAACTAGAATACTAAAATCTTACCAAAATATCTCGGACATTCTCCTTGCACATCTGCAGCTTTTTGCCAATAATTAACTTGGCATGTTCCTAATAGGATTGTGTGATGATTCTTTATTCAACTTCAAGTAGTTGGTAGGATTAGAATTTTATCATGATTAGGAGATTGGATTCCATCATGATAAGGAGTCTGTATCCTACTCGAACTATGAAATTAGGCTAGAGATAGGTTTGCTTGGTTTCTGTATATATAGTGTTCAATTGTTGTAAGCAACATAAAAAGAAGAAGAAGAAAACATAGTTAGATCTGTAGACTAGGCCCTGATACGGCATAGGGTGAAGGTGTAGAGGTTTTCATGATTAATAAAGAAAAGATGTAGAGAACAAAAGTGTAAAGCCCGACCAATATATGCAAAGAAACTCATCTCCGATTAGCACATCCTGCTTAGTTTAACTAATCCGTTCTGTCAAACAAATTGTTTTGCAAGTCTATTCTATTGACCATCAACTACGGTTTATCATGTAGCAAGGAAATAAATAACTGCAACAATTACTTGTCTCAAAGAAACTTGCTATGACATAAGATTTTGGCATCTAAACTGACAGCACCATCAAAACTTTGTGCACCGGTCGAGGCGGAAAGTTCAACTTTAGAGAATTTGATGATTTTTGCCAAAAGCATAGCATTTGGTGATAACTAATGGCTGCATACTCTCCTCAACAAAATGGTATAATGGAGAGGAAGAAGCAACCATACTTGACGTGGTGAGGAGCATGCTAACGAGCAAACACTTGACGTAAAAACTTTGGGCTGAAGCTATTGAATGCGCTGTTTATTTTCTTAATGGGTGCCCCCACCAAATATCTTGAAGATATTACACCACAAGATGAATGGAGCAGCCAGGATCCAAATGTTTCGTACTTAAAAGTGTTCGGAAGCACTGAGTATGCTCAAGTTCCACAACTAAAGAGGACGGCTCGATGGCAAAAGTAACAAATTTATCTTGATCGGTATGATACTCATTCTAAAGCTTACAAGTAATTTGATCCTAACATTCATACTTTGCATGTTAGTCGGACGCCCAACTTGATGAAGAGAAGGCACTTGGCAATGGCATTCAAATGACGAAGGAAATGCATATGATCACTTGGCGTTGTAGCCCCCTACTCCTACACGTGCCAACATCAACTACTACTTCCTCAACTTCGCTGTTAACATTAGCCACCTCATCATTTCAAGAAACACTAATAACTCCAAAGACTAGCAGCCAACAAGATCTACATGAAGCTATCGAAGAATGTCATCTTGCCAAAAGTGAACCAATTCATTGCAAGGAGGGAATCACTTGCAACTAATGAAAAGCTACCATGGATGAATAACTAAATTGAGAAGAACAAACAATTGGGAGCTTGTCACACCACACAAAGGCCATGAACCCATTGAGGTCAAATGGGTATACAAAGAAAAGAAGAATGCCGAAGGCAAAGTTGAGAAGTACAAAGCACAGTTGGTGGCAAAAGCTATAAGCAAAAGGTCGAGGTCGACTATGAAGAGGTATTTGCTCCTGTCATTCATATGGAAACAATTATAATGATTATTTCCTTGGCTCCTCAAAATAACTGGAAAATTTATCAAATGGATGTCAAATTGGCATTCTTAAATGACACTTAAATGAAAAAGTATACAAACAATAACAACAGGGTATCAGATAAAAGGAAAAGAACTTAAGGTGCTATATGGTTTAAAACAAGCTCCAAGGGCATTGAATGCTTAAATAGATGCATATTTTAAGAGCAATGGTTATGTCCAATGCCCTCATGAACCGGCCCTTTACACTAAACTAGAGAATGGAGATTTATTGCTTATATGCCTATATGTATATGAGTTGATCTTTACGGGTAATAAGCCCCAAATGCTTGATGACTTCAAACAATAAATAAATAAAAAATTTGAGATGACGGGTATTGGCCTTATGGCCTATTTCCTCATCACTGAGGTCAAGGAAAATGATGACGGAATATTTATTTCTCAAGAAGGCTATGCAAGAGAAATTCTTAAAAGATTCAAGATGGAGAATTGCAAAGCAAATGCTACTCCAGTGGACTGCGGAATCAAGTTGTCCATGCAAGATGAAGGCCAAGTTGTGGACCCTACTCTTTTCAAAATCTTAGTGGGAAGCCTCATATACTTAACATGTACAAGACCAGATATTCTATACGGCGTTGGACTTATAAGCCGTTATATGGAGGAACCAAAATGTACTTATATGAAGGCTGTGAAGAGGATACTTCGCTACGTACAAGGTACACTACATGATGGCCTACATTATTTCTTTTCATCTAATGCACAACTTGTAGGTTATTGTGATATTGACTGGGATGGAGCTCAAAATGATAGACGAAGCACCATCAGATTTATATTTTTCTAGAGAGATAAAACATTCACGTGGCTCTCCAAGAAGTAACCTATAGTAATGTTCTCAACTTGTGAAGTAGAATATGTCGCAGCTTCATCTTGAATACATGATGGCCAACTTTATTTCTTTTCATCTAATGCACAACTTGTAGGTTATTGCGATATTGACTGGGATGGAGATCAAAATGATAGACGAAGCACCACCAGATTTATATTTTTCGAGAGAGATAAAACATTCACATGGCTCTCCAAGAAGTAACCTATAGTAATGTTCTCAACTTGTGAAGTAGCATCTTGAACTTGCCACGCTATTAAGCTATGAAGGATGCTCGAAGACATACATTTTCCCAAAACGGAGGCTACAAAGCTACATGTGGATGACAAGTCGGCAACTGTATTAGCAAAGAACCTAGTCTACCATGAAAGAAGCAAGCACATCAATGTCCAGTTCATTCCGTAACATAACATGTCAAAGAGAAAGAAATCGAGTTGATACATATGAAGGCTGGCGATCAAGTAGCGGATATCTTCACCAATCCTTTGAAAGAAGATCTCTTTTATAACTTCAAGACAATTCTTGGCATGATAATTGGAGCTAAATTGGGATTAAGGGGGTGCTCCGTTAGATAATCCAAAAAATCTTCCATAAGTTTCATTTGTTTTCATCTACCACATGTTTTTTACTTGGTAAAAGGACGGTGGTCTAAGTTTCTAGAGCATTGTATGAAAAATATGTTGTGTGTTTTTCATGTTAGCTTTGAACAAAATAGTTGGAGGAGTTGAACTGATGTAAGGCCTACAAAAGGCCTAGCAAATGGCTTATTTGAAGAAAGCCAACTCAAAAAACCAGTAAACAAAGATAACTAGTGCTTTTGTCTCTTTCTCCTATACCCCTCTCTCCCTATCTTTTCTTTCTATGAATTGTTCTATCCATAAACAACAGAATTATCCCTGCATCATTGTTTACAAAAGAAAGTTTCAGTTATTGTTAAATATTTATATAAATTGCTATGGTTTGATATATAATATCCTTTATTTGTGTTTGAAAGTGCTTTTTTGTTGATGGCCAAAGTCTTTTGAATATTGTAGAAATTGTTAGAAGAGTTTTGTCCTAGAACTTTCTATGGAATTTCCGAAGTATCATGGTAATTAGTGAGTCTAGAATCGTTCATAAGATTTCTCTAGAATAGCTTCTAGAATAGTCTAATATTTGCCATGAAAATTTTATAAAAGTGTAGAAGCGTGTAAAAGTGAGAAGTGTGTGGAAAGTGAATGGTGTAGAAGCACTCAAGGGTGCCTATAAATACCCCACGAGGGGGTTTTGTAGAATCATCAAGTTGAAGTGAGAAATCAAGTTTTAGAGTTGTAGAGATAACTCCTCTTCTAATACAAAGAGTTTTTTCATCCTACTTTCACTGTTCCTCCTCTAAAATTCCATCCTCTCCTTCAAAATACCTAGTCCACCAAAGTAGCCTCTACAAAATTTCTAACATTTTTTTCCAATAATGTTTTTGGAGACCTTATTCTCGCAGACACTGATTTTGTCATATCCATGTCACAGAAGTAATTCAAACAAGAATCATTGTATTTTCAAAATAAATCAGCTTTCCATATTTTTCATGGTTTATTTCATGTCTCTCTAGGTTGAGTAACAAATTGTTGTCTCCTTTAGTGCTTCTTCTTCTTTATTCTTGTAGGGATCTGTCTTCCTTGTGTTTATTTTCCATTAGAATTTAATAATGTAACAACAAAGGTTCTGTATTTACACGGAGCAGAGTCACGCTAGATTGCAGTCGAAATAGATACGGTAGGTATATACCACCAATAGGCATGCAGTCAATCCCCCATGTCACGCGGGGGTTATTTGCTAGTATTAATAAAGAAAAAGATGTAGAGAACAAAAGTGTAAAGCCCGACCAATATATGCAAAGAAACTCATCTCCGATTAGCACATCCTGCTTAGTTTAACTAATCCGTTCTGTCAAACAAATTGTTTTGCAAGTCTATTCTATTGACCATCAACTACGGTTTATCATGTAGCAAGGAAATAAATAACTGCTACAATTACATTCCCCTGCCTCTCCTCCAGTAATGTATTCTGATCAGATAACTGGAACAGGCAATTGCTTAAATCATATGCTATTTCAAAATTTGATGTTTAATTGTCGCCATGTTTGGCAATGTAAATCCAGTTACATAGTCAACTAGAATACTAAAATCTTACCAGAATATCTCAGACATTCTCCTTGCACATCTGCAGCTTTTTGCCAATAATTAACTTGGCTTTGGAAATTTTTATGTATAATAGAAACTCAAAGGCCATGGAAGGAAATAACAAGTCATAATGCATCTAATATAATACGCGTGCTCAGATAATTGTCATCACTGGTGTCATCACTGGCGCATAGCTCTGTTACATCTATAACTAAAAGCTTGTTCTTAAATACCCTGCCACTACGTCAAAACTCAAAAG
Organism: Asparagus setaceus; assembly: GCA_012295165.1. Lineage (NCBI taxonomy): Eukaryota > Viridiplantae > Streptophyta > Magnoliopsida > Asparagales > Asparagaceae > Asparagus > Asparagus setaceus. Next base: position 34,349,500 of record CM022702.1, read on the forward strand.
TTGTGGTCTGGTTTAACATTTATAATTTTATATTCGGACACTTGTCAAGCAAGAATGAAAATTTCTAATGATTATATTAGCTTATTGGCATGTTCCTAATAGGATTGTGTGATGATTCTTTATTCAACTTCAAGTAGTTGGTAGGATTAGAATTTTATCATGATTAGGAGATTGGATTCCATCATGATAAGGAGTCTGTATCCTACTCGAACTATGAAATTAGGCTGGAGATAGGTTTGCTTGGTTTCTCTATATATAGTGTTCAATTGTTGTAAGCAACATAAAGAAGAAGAAGAAGAAAACATAGTTAGATCTGTAGACTAGGCCCTGATACGGCATAGGGTGAAGGTGTAGAGGTTTTCATGATTAATAAAGAAATCTTATTCATCCGCAATTTCCATGATCTTTTTCTATTATTCTTTGGGGAGAGTAAAATTCCTAACAAGTGGCATCATAGCAAGCTTCCAACTTTCGTGGGAATCTTTACAAAGCATGAGAATCATATAGAAGATCATGCACGAAGAACCTTCTATTTTAGCATCGGTGAGATAGAGGAATCGTACATAAGGCGATCGAAGTGATAACCCATGCAGTGGGTGTAGTGGTTTTGATGGAGTAGACCAATGGTAGATGGCAGCGGCAATTCTACAAGGCCTAATGGTAGTGGATAACGATGCGGACTAACATTGTGTAGCAGATTGGCAACAAAGAGCCGGATTGTCAGGCCATCGATGGTCTGTGTAGAGAAGGCGTTAAAGAGGAAGGGCGTTGGCGAAGAACTCCAGGCAGCCGCAGCCGGTAGTGCATCACCTGGTGATTTGGTTCTCTGGTTTCTTAGGGAGTAAAAATGTGAAGAGCAGAGAGGAGGCGAGAATTCACTAGTCACTTGGGTGTTCATTTGGAGAGAGAAATTTTTTTCGTGCATTCTCAGGAAAGAGAAACAAAGGATCAAATGAATAGTCGTTACGTTAATCCAGTGTTTTGTGGATTGGGGTGCTTGGTGTTCTGTCCAATCCAACGGACAACATTGACTTGTCAACATATTGGGGAATCTCAAGCAGATTTTGATGACTTAGGAGTAGATTCCTAGGTTTTCAAGTGATATGTAGGTGGTGAATGGATCTAGTTTTTCATATTTTGCTCGGCTTGTTCAGAAGATGTAGCTTAGTTCTATGGATCCTGATTCTACGAGTATTATGATTAAGGTGAAGGATAGTAATTAGATTTCAATAAAGCCAAGGATGGAAGATCTTCAATATTGCAAAGTCTTGCATGTGCCAATAGAAGGTGACATGCGAAGCTGAAGAACAAGACTGAAGAGCAGTGCAAGAAGCTTGATTGTAAGAGGCTAACATGACTCTTGTTGTGGAGCCATCATCATTAAGTGATTTGGAGTCATAAGGAGCAGGAGATGGTTGATGTGTGTAGCCTCAAAGATAATGTTGGGCCAGGTGGAGCTTGCAAGAAGGCATACACGAGTGACATACATGAAGACGGTGGTATTGGGCTTTGTGGGGAGATGTAGGACACAGAGAGCTCATGACCAGTCCTAACATAACAACATAGGAGATATAACAACACTGATCATGTGAATAGGTGTAACATAGGAAGCCATCATATCTGGTCCTAACCAAGAAATGTTGGTTATGATGGGATTTGACTCATAGGGTGGAGTATGGAAAATGCAACTATATGGTCACAGGCGAATGATGCAGGTGGAGCATAGCTAAAGCATGATAGATCGAGCTACAATCGAGCTCACTTCGAGAAAGAAGCATGTTCAATTTGCTTCTTATGTTACTAGTGGGAGAGATCTCTTTGGCATGCAAGAGAGGTGGAGTCATAACAACGCTAGTGATAGAAGATGCTAGCAACAAAGATCCAAGACCGCAATAGTAAATCTTCAAGATGACTTTGGAATTAAAGCCAATGTAGAGAATGCTAGAATTGTGTATTTCATTCTTTATGTAGCTGCATATAGTTAGATAGGGCTAGAGTTTTATCATAACAAGAAAAGTGAGTTCCATATGATAAGGAGTTTGTAACCTATTCGAACTAGGAAGTTAAGCTGGATTTAAGGTTGCTTGGTTTCTCTATATATGTAGTTTTTTGTTGTTCTAACCAAGGTAAGAAAAAAGGAGGAGGAGAAAGCAGAGTTAGATCCTATTGACGGGGTCCTGAAACGGGTTAGGTTGAAGGTGTAGAGGTTTTATTGATTAAAAAAACGAATTCCAGTTCATCTGCATTTAATGTGATCTGTTTCGATTGCTCTTCATAGAAAAATCCACAACAGTGTTATGAATATCACTGATAATGTTCAAACAAAAAAGCTTGGGACATTTCAAGAATGTAAGATATTAAATCATTATTTCTATAAATATAAAGGGCAGAAAATATGATGTATAGATTGATTCAGTAGTGTAAGGTAACATACTCTGCTTGGTACAATGGCACCATATCCACTTTTGGGTGCACCACATGTCCAATAGCGAAAATTCCACCATCCGCGTCTAAACAATGTGCAAATTCATTCCTCACTTTTCCAGATTTCGCCATTTGAGAAATCACAGTAGCATTGCCGGTACCAAAACCCATAAATCCTTCACGTCCTGATTTCATATGTGCCTGTTTCATCAACTCCGTGGTACCGAACAATTGAGTAGCGCAACTGCAAATGATGCATGATTATTACGGGAAAAATCAAACTAAGAGCAGATACAAACTCTAGTAAGGACATACAAGAAGATGCCATGGCAACCAAAAGCTCACTTCCTATGACACCTAATCCTCGTTTGCAAATGCTATGTGAAGACACCAAACGAAAAGTTGATGCAAAATAAGTCCATAGAAATGCTTCCATCTATTCTTTGATCAAATAAAATGAGACCACTTTAATACAAAGAATTGAATACACACTATATAATTTCTTTCTACAATTGACTTCAGGAAATAATTTGTTATTTCCTCTGTAGTCAGTTGGTAGCATGAAGCTAAGAGTCTTTTAACTAGCAATATTGAAGGTTAGATACATTTCTCTTGCCAAAATTCAGGAAAAACGTCATGGGCTAAAGAGATGCGAGGAAGAAAAAAATGAAATTAAGAAACAAAGAAAAATATAGAGATGAAGAAGGGTGGAGAGAAAGGATATAGTTTCTTTTTGGTCAATGAATAAACTTCTCATTACCAAGAGAAATTTACGTACAAGTACAAACTCAGGCATAGCCTAACATTTACATTTTCACTGAGCATCCTCAGCAGGGGCAAAACAAAAAAAAAAAAAAAAAAAAAAGAAGGTGATCAAATAACACCCTTAAACAAGCACTAAAAGAGAAAATAAATGCTAAATTCGACATACATTTTTTACCAGTGTCTCAATCCAAAATTGAAACTCACCGGGGATAGGATTTTGATGTATAACTGTGAGGACCTGAAACTTAATAAATTTCACAAGCAGGTGTGGATCCTTCTTAACATCAGAATGATTCTAACATTCCTTTCTTGCCAAATAGCGTAAATTGTGATAGAAAGCACAACTCTTCTAACCAATTTGCCATCATAACTCCCTTTGAAATCCCTCGTGTACTGCTCTTAGCAATCCCTACCTTACATAACCTAACAAAAGTCAGCAACCTGTTCTGGACTACAAGCCTCAAAATGAAAGAGTACTTTGGCGGAATCATTCTAAAATCAGATCGGAATAGGACTTAGAAAGCTTAAGCATATCTTGAACACTCCTTCCCAGCAATTTCAGAATCAAGTTCAAAACTGGAACCTACCTTCACAAAGCCTTGTCTCCAATCTTTAGCCACTGTTTCCATACCCATGAATCCCCTGTTCTTGACTTGACATCCCAAATGTTTTTCTTCTCAAATAATTCAAATGAATCCATTGTATTAACAATATTTTTTTTATTATGAATTGCCCCAAGAAGTTTCAAAGCAGAAGTAAAACTTCATAAAAGTGTAGAGTTAATACACCCTTAAGTCACCTCTCTTAGTACGTTGACAAATTGATCCCTATGCAACCAATAGGTACTTTCTTACAATCATGACCACTTCTACGTACGAAATTTCCACAAATTCCTTCATTGTTCTTGCGCACTCTCTTAAGCAAAGGCTAAAATATCATATTGACCTTAAAACTGACACCGCTTTACCACTCTAGCATAAAAATGATGCCGGAGACGCTCTAACCTAATAACTCACAAATATGGTAACAAACGGGCCTATCTATTGCCGGAGGTAATTTTTAAGTTAAGAATTAATAGATTTTTTTTCATATAAACTCCTCAATCTCTCCTATTTTTTAGATTAAACCCACAATCCCCTATTTTAAAGTTTGTAGAAAAGCCCTACCTTCCCACCATCTCCTCCCTCATACTTCCTATTATCTTCTCCATGCTCTTCTCCTCCATGTTCCCAACTTTCCCTTATCCCTCCCACTCTGTTTCCCTCCTTTCTCATATCCCCACTCTTATCTTCTCCATTCCAATCTCCTTCATTCTATTCTGCTTCCAATCCCCAACATCCCTTCCTCTCTCCCCCTCCTCCTCTTCCTCCCTCCCATTCCTAGTCCCTCATTGCTCCGCCCACTCCCAATTTCCAACATTAAATATTCTACTAAAAATCCAACCTCCTTCTCCTCTTCCTCTTTCGGACCTAACAACAAACATATTATTTGAAGCATTAGGACAGAGTGGAGGAAAGAGAAGAGAGACAAAGAGAGAGGAGAGAGAGGCAGAAAAAAGAGAAGCTAAAGAAAATCAAGAAGATGCGGGCTTGAAGATTGGGAGTGGTCGGAGCAAGGAGGAAGAGGGAATGAGAGAGAAGAACATGGAGTGAGAGAGAGGAAGAGGAGGTAGAGGGAGTAAGAAAGAGGAAGGGAGATTGAGAATTGAAAGAAGAAGAAAATGGAGAAGACGGTGGAAAGGAGGTGTGAGGATATGAGATAGGAGGGAGAAGGAGTGGGAGAGAAGAGAGAAAGTTGAGAATATGAAGGAGAAATAGGGAGAGGAGGAGGTAGGAGCGGAGATATGACAAAGGAGGGAGAGAGAGTGGAAGAGAGGAGGGGAGGTTGAGGATGGAAAGGAGAAAGAATGAAGGAGATGGTGAGAAAGAAAAGGCAGAAGATGGTGGGAAGGGAAGGATAGAGGAGTTTTTTTTATTGTCACTTATGTATTTTACTTGAAATATTTGACAACAATCCACTATAACTTTAGGAGAATGGAAAGAAAAAAAGGATCTCCAATTCTAGCTAATAAGACAGATTGTATTTTGGTTTGAAATTTATTTCGGATGTAAAGTTTTCAAAAACATGAAATAACATTATATGAGTTGAAATCTTGATTGAAAGTAATTATAGGGTTCTTTTGACTACTAGGAAAACAAAAGTTTTGAACCGAGAATAAGTTTTATGTTTTTGGTTAGTTGATGCAGTTCTAATGTAATTAGCTAAGCCTTTTAATAATTGATGGGATGAGTAGTTGAATTATTAGTGAGACGCTTATGCGCAATCTTGAAAGTTCAATAATTTCCCATAATTACATTGTTAAGTGTTGATATATTTATAAATATTTCCATGAATAATCTTTAAATTAACTATTACACAACAAATTTATTTTAGTTTGTAAGTTTGCTAAATAGATTGATGCTAGGAAATACTTAGGTGGAATGTTTGCAAAGGGCTATTTACAAGATTAGTATTACAACTTTACCCTTTTTTTAAATGGTATTTGTTCTGCTTTGGCATCAATATGATATTTTAACTTAGCCTTTTTGGTATAAGACATTTTTTCTCAGCGGCGGTGAGAATTCTGGTGAATTTAAATTTTTAGGAAAGCTTCCTCCATCCATTGACCTCTCAAAGTTATTAAATCTATACTCTCATTCTCTTTCAACATCCCCTAATTTAAATTTCTTTCACCCCGTTATCTATAGGATCCTTTCATTCTCTCTAATCGGTGGACCCACCTCTTTCTCCTTAAACCTCCTCCAATTCATTCACAAAACCCTAATCTTAATTGGTATCAGCTTGGATTGATATTGTTGGGGGTTAGATTAAGGTTTAGGTCTGGATTAGGTGAGGTTGAAGGAGAATGAGAGGACTCCACTGATAAGAGAGAAAGAAAGGGTGAAGGAATGAAGAAATTTGAATTAATAAAGGTTGAAGGAGAAGGATTGTGTAGATTTAATAATTTTGAGAGATCAAGGGATAAAAAATTCTCCACAAAAAAATTACAATTCACTAGAATTCTCGCCACCGCCGAGAAAAAGGGGCTTTAACTGTCAAAAAGGTCAAGTTAAAATATCATATTAGCATCATAGCAGGAAAAATATTATATTGGAATATAGTGTGAAGCTAGAATACCGTTTGTTGATTACTCCCTAATTATTGATGTATTTATTCTATTATTTTAAAATATTTTTTCAATGGCATAATTAACCGAACCTAGCTCAAATCATGGCGGGTAAACAGAAGGGCATTATGGACATTTATTGTTATACTCTAATCTTATACCACCTTCCAATGACAAGTTCCTAATCATCACAGAGGTATTAAAGGTGTTAATAACATATTGAATCAAACAAATTATAAAATCTTAAACTCATTACAGTCTCTAATATTATTATATCCAGGACTATAGTGACTTAAATTAGTCACAGAATTGACCATGTACCTAATTCAAACATACCCTAAGGAAACTGCATTCACATATTATAAATTAATTTCACCTATTAGCAATTTTGGTGGGTCCGCCCAAATAAGTGGACTGGATCCAAGATGACTCAAACCCGTCCTTTAGTGAACTGATTACTAATCCTAATATATTAGAGTTTTGTCCTCTTCTATATATATGTATGCATTGCTTAAGTAGAGAATAACTTGAGAAAAAAAATACTATAGCCGTCATCTTCTTTCTCGATCAATGTCGTGATTTACGCATTAGTCGTAGGGTGATAAGCGAGAGCTTCTCCCCATTCCCACGGCATGGTCACCCTCTGGTTGCTTTTTGGAGATGAATAAAATGTGCATAGAAATCATTCCATTAATCCAGGACAGGTAATCTCTAAATAAGAGATTTTAATTTTTTGCATATCATTATGCATGGTTTACATTGGTATCATAGAGAGATTAGGGTTTCTCACATTTTTTAATCTTGTTTAAGGGTTTAGATCTAATTGTGTCTTTCTATATAATTTATTTTTGACATGTTCCATATTAGATCTGTAGTTTCTTGATGTGATTTGGTCCCTAACATGGAAAGTTAGCATTTTTATTAATTAAAATTTATTTGTTAATTAAAAAATAAAATTTTAGTGTAAAATTCCTATATTTGACATCTAGGATGTCAAATCTTGATAAAACTTTAACTTTTGTGAACTAGTAGGAAATTTTAATAAATGAAGGATTTATAAAATAAATTCCAAGATGAATTTAAAAACTTTTTTAGAACTTCTTAAAACCTTTGGCTTGTTTTTTTTAATTTATAAAAAAATTGAAACCCTAGATCTCTCCCTGCAGGCGCTAGGGACGATGGCGGGACATAAGCACGTGGGCACCGGAGGTCCATCACCTACCACTTGCTTACCGCCAGTTAACCGGCAAGAGGGTTTCTTATAAAAAGGTTTTGGAAACCCTACTACCGCTGGCATTTGGGGCGTCGTAAGGTGATGGTGGTTGTCGTGACGGGTTTGACGCTATGCGTCCGGGAGTTCCCTCCCACCACCGCCAACGATGGTTGCCAAAATAAAAAAAGAAAGGAGGAGCAACGAACAAGGTCCCGTGGGCAGTGGCGGTGGTGGGTCGTTGAAGGCGCAGTGTCGAGGGCTGCGGTTCGGAGCAACCCCGCCAGAGGTCGGTAGGTAGCCATCGCCATTGCCGACACACGATCTAAAAAGACCCCATAATATTTGGTAAATTTAAAGTTTTTTTTTGTATTTTTAATTTTTTGAAAACTCAAGATAAACTATTTTAAATGAGAGAATTGCTTAAAAATAATAAAAATATCTAAAGATTTTGGGAAAACATTCAAAAAATATTTTATTATTTTTCTTTAAAGTTTGAGAAATTTCGATATAGCACACTAGATTTCATAATAAAGTTAATTTTGTGATTACAAAAATACTCTTTTGAACTTTAGAAGTTTAGAAAATTATTTTTTATACTAGAAAATTTATTGATAAAATCCTAATAAAATTTGAGATTTTGATGGGTAGCAATTCGATTGAAAGAGCCTTGGGCATGTATCAATTTCACGAGAAATGAAAAATCCTAATAAAAGTAATAAGGTTAAAATTAGGTAGTTAAATAAAAATTGTGAAATTTCTTGTTTATGTTTGTCATGTTGCATGTTTAGACGCAAATCAAAACATAAACAAAAAATTAAGTTGAAGATATCAGATAGAGATGATACTATGATTCAACTACCTAATCGAGTCTATCTCTATGAAATCTTACATTCCATTTTCAAAAGTTTCATAATAATTTTAAAATTTATATATTTGAACACTGCGATTGGGGTCTTGGGCCTTCTTCCCTTTGTTTGGGATATAATTTTATTATTGATATAAAAGGCTTGATGACATGGAATGTTCTTTCGGGAAGAACACTACTCCACGTAAATGGCGATAATCTTAATGTGTCTGTAAACTGAGTAACTTTGTCCTTCTCTTATAGAGGTACCAATATAATATTCTGACTTTAGTTTGGGACTAATGAGTTGTAGATACCTTCTATCAGAATACACATTTTCTCTCTGATGAGGATCCGAGTTCTTATTCGAATGCAAAGAGATTCAGGGATGCTCTTAATACGAGATTCAAATATGTCTCTCTGATGAGGATCCGAGTTCTTATTATTAAGTTAGATTCAAAAGATATGTCTACTGGGCAGAACATTGAATTCACCTTTGGATGATAATCTTTATGATCAGAGATCATGAGATAGCTGGAACTGCATCGTTCTAGGAGCGAGAGATCTGCATGGTTATCAGGGCTTTACATAACTCTAGGAAAGATATTTATTACATTTATTGCATGTTGCAGATGCGATAACATCTAGGGATATGCAAATAAAAGTGAAGTTGGAGTCTAAACGCCAGTGTATTTCAAGGCTAACATGTCTACTTCGGCTTTGGTAGCTAAATACCCGATGCACAAGGATAAGAGTCTAGTCAAAGCGAGTATGCCGGGGAATTTTTAGAATGGATTCTGAAATAAAAAAAAGTCAACTAAAAGGTGAAAAGGCCAACTAATAGGAACAAGATTAACTATTTTGACTGCATGCCAACCATTCCGTGCATGAGGGTGCGCAACTGAGAAAACTTAGGCCTCGTTGGATCGCATCTGCATGGCAGGGACAAGTTCGTAGAGTCTCAAAAGATTTTGAATGGGAGTAGAAAGATCTAGATGGGAATATGTATTGGTGCTAGGCACCAAAGTATATAAGTTTTTCTCCGAGTTTAGGAAATATATAAGTTTTTCTCCGAGTTTAGGAAATATATAAGTTTTTCTCCGAGTTTAGGAAATATATAAGTTTTTCTCCGAGTTTAGGAAATATATAAGTTTTTCTCCGAGTTTAGGAAATATATAAGTTTTTCTCCGAGTTTAGGAAATATATAAGTTTTTCTCCGAGTTTAGGAAATATATAAGTTTTTCTCCGAGTTTAGGAAATATATAAGTTTTTCTCCGAGTTTAGGAAATATATAAGTTTTTCTCCGAGTTTAGGAAATATATAAGTTTTTCTCCGAGTTTAGGAAATATATAAGTTTTTCTCCGAGTTTAGGAAATATATAAGTTTTTCTCCGAGTTTAGGAAATATATAAGTTTTTCTCCGAGTTTAGGAAATATATAAGTTTTTCTCCGAGTTTAGGAAATATATAAGTTTTTCTCCGAGTTTAGGAAATATATAAGTTTTTCTCCGAGTTTAGGAAATATATAAGTTTTTCTCCGAGTTTAGGAAATATATAAGTTTTTCTCCGAGTTTAGGAAATATATAAGTTTTTCTCCGAGTTTAGGAAATATATAAGTTTTTCTCCGAGTTTAGGAAATATATAAGTTTTTCTCCGAGTTTAGGAAATATATAAGTTTTTCTCCGAGTTTAGGAAATATATAAGTTTTTCTCCGAGTTTAGGAAATATATAAGTTTTTCTCCGAGTTTAGGAAATATATAAGTTTTTCTCCGAGTTTAGGAAATATATAAGTTTTTCTCCGAGTTTAGGAAATATATAAGTTTTTCTCCGAGTTTAGGAAATATATAAGTTTTTCTCCGAGTTTAGGAAATATATAAGTTTTTCTCCGAGTTTAGGAAATATATAAGTTTTTCTCCGAGTTTAGGAAATATATAAGTTTTTCTCCGAGTTTAGGAAATATATAAGTTTTTCTCCGAGTTTAGGAAATAAGTAGATCTCGTAATACTCCCACTATAGTTGGCGAATCGTCTCTCTATAGTTAGGCTTGTGGGATTCATGTTAGTTTCCCATATGTGGGTGACTTACATAGATTTACTTCTTGGATTCTTTGCTTATCTAGGATATTGGGGATATTGGGCTAATCGCTTAGTTGATTTTAGAATGTTACTGATTATAAGATAACCTAGTTTTTCTTCTACTTTATCTTGTACCATGAAGTAAGATTGGATCTAATTTATAGTATTATAGACTAGGTCATATTGAAAGATACATGTAGGCTCACCAACGCAACCTCCTAGGTACATGTATCAATATGTATCTGTCCACCTGCGAGTATAGTCTCATTGGTAAAATTACTAGGAAATATTTTGGCACGGCTAAGAGTAAATCCGTTGCAACTAGTACACTCTTATACATGCAGGCTGATACTTATGAAGGTACAAAGTGGAGCACCTTATTTTTGACATTGATAGGCTATTACTCTATGTACGCACCTTATTTTTGACATTGATAGGCTATTACTCTATGTACGGGTATGTATATTTGATTTCACATCTAGTTGAGAGCTTGAATTTATTTCTAGTACTAAATCAACAAGATGGATAATTAATTAAGCAAGTTTTGCACAATAGTTCGAGATAGAGTAGCTATTTGGCTAGTTCATGGACGTGTTAAGAAAAGAGAAAGTCAAATAGTTCAAGGTAACCTATATTAAACAAACTGCTATTAGAAAGTGAGGAATCGACTCGCTAGACATCTCTACCAATTTGGTTTTAGAAAGATGCTATTGATAGTAGCATATGTTTTAAACTCGTACCTTCTAGATCAATACAATCTACACTCTATAAGTCATGGATAGCCGAGGGCGGTGTTGGAATGCTACTTCATGTGGGTGCCCTCACATACACACTACTTCTCATTGGTATATCGAGAAGTTAGACCCAGATGAAAGAAATGTATGTCTATACACTAATTTTGGATAATATATGGGATGTGTTTACATGTGAGCACTACGATGGGGCTATCACCGAGGGAGATGTAGGATATTGAGTTCCTCAAGGAGGATTTTTCACACAAAGATGAAATATGTCGATTTAATTTATTTTTGACATGTTCCATATTAGATCTGTAGTTTCTTGATGTGATTTGGTCCCTAACATGGAAAGTTAGCATTTTTATTAATTAAAATTTATTTGTTAATTAAAAAATAAAATTTTAGTGTAAAATTCTATATTTGACATCTAGGATGTCAAATCTTGATAACTTTAACTTTTGTGAGTAGGAAATTTTAATAAATGAAGGATTTATAAAATAAATTCCAAGATGAATTTAAAAAACTTTTTTAGAACTTCTTAAAACCTTTGGCTTGTTTTTAATTTATAAAAAATTGAAACCCTAGATCTCTCTGCAGGAGCTGGGGCGATGTGGGACATAAGCACGTGGGCCTTGGTCCATCACCTACCACCCTTTACCGGCCATTAGCTGCAAGCGATGAGAGGGTTCTTATAAAAGGTTTTGGAAACCCTACTACCGGCATTTGGGTAGGTGATGGTGGGTTGTCGTGGCGGGTTTGACGCTATCGTCGGGAGTTCCCCACCACCGCCAACGATGGTTGCCAAAATAAAAAAAGAAAGGAGGAGCAGCGAACAAGGTCCCGTGGGCAGTGGCGGTGGTGGGTCGTTGAAGGCAGTGGTGTCGAGGGCGGTGCCTGTGAGCAACCCCGCCGGAGGTCGGGGTAGGATAAGCATGCCATTGCCGAACACCGCGATAAAAAGACCCCATAATATTTGGTAAATTTAAAGTTTTTTGTATTTTTAATTTTTGAAAACTCAAGATAAACTATTTTAAATGAGAGAATTGCTTAAAATAATAAAAATATCTAAAGATTTTGGGAAAACATTCAAAAATATTTTATTATTTTTTCTTTAAAGTTTGAGAAATTTCGATATAGCACACTAGATTTCATAATAAAGTTAATTTTGTGATATACAAAAATACTCTTTTGAACTTTAGAAGTTTAGAGAAATTATTTTTTATACTAGAAAATTTATTGATAAAATCCTAATAAAATTTCGAGATTTTGATGGGTAGCAATTCCATTGAAAGAGCCTTGGGCATGTATCAATTTCACGAGAAATGAAAAATCCTAATAAAAGTAATAAGGTTAAAATTAGGTAGTTAAATAAAAATTGTGAAATTTCTTGTTTATGTTTGTCATGTTGCATGTTTAGACGAAATCAAAACATAAACAAAAATTAAGTTGAAGATATCGATAGAGATGATACTATGATTCAACTACCTAATCGAGTCTATCTCTATGAAATCTTACATTCCATTTTCAAAAGTTTCATAATAATTTTAAAATTATATATTTGAACACTGCGATTGGGGTCTTGGGCCTTCTTCCCTTTGTTTGGGATATAATTTTATTATTGATATAAAAGGCTTGATGACATGGAATGTTCTTTCGGAAGAACACTACTCCACGTAAATGGCGATAATCTTAATGTGTGCATGGCGAGTAACTTTGTCCTTCTCTTATAGAGGTACCAATATAATATTCGACTTTAGTTTGGGACTAATGAGTTGTAGATACCTTCTATCGAATACACATTTTCTCTCGATGAGGATCCGAGTTCTTATTCAATGCAAAGAGATTCGTGGATGCTCTTAATCTGAGATTCAAATATGTCTCTCGATGAGGATCCGAGTTCTTATTATTAAGTTAGATTCAAAAGATATGTCTCTTGGTGAGAACATTGAATTCACCTTTGGATGATAATCTTTATGATCGAGATCATGAGATAGCCGAACCGCATCGTTCTAGGAGCCAGAGATCCGCATGGTTATCGTGGCTTTACATAACTCTAGGAAAGATATTTATTACATTTATTGCATGTTGCGATGCGATAACATCTAGGATATGCAAATAAAAGTGAAGTTGGAGTCTAAAGCCGGTGTATTTCAAGGCTAACATGTCTACTTCACTTTGGTAGCTAAATACCGATGCAAAGGATAAGAGTCTAGTCAAAGCGAGTATGCCGGGAATTTTAGAATGGATTCAAATAAAAAAGTCAACTAAAAGGTGAAAAGGCCAACTAATAGGAACAAGATTAACTATTTTGACTGCATGCCAACCATTCCGTGCATGAGGGTGCGCAACTGAGAAAACTTAGGCCTCGTTGATCGCATCTGCATGGCAGGGACAAGTTCGTAGAGTCTCAAAAGATTTTGAATGGGAGTAGAAAGATCTAGATGGGAAATATGTATTGGTGCTAGGCACCAAAGTATATAAGTTTTTCTCCGAGTTTAGGAAATATATAAGTTTTTCTCCGAGTTTAGGAAATAAGTAGATCTCGTAATACTCCCACTATAGTTGGCGAATCGTCTCTCTATAGTTAGGCTTGTGGGATTCATGTTAGTTTCCCATATGTGGGTGACTTACATAGATTTACTTCTTGGATTCTTTGCTTATCTAGGATATTGGGGATATTGGGCTAATCGCTTAGTTGATTTTAGAATGTTATTGATTATAAGATAACCTAGTTTTTCTTCTACTTTATCTTGTACCATGAAGTAAGATTGGATCTAATTTATAGTATTATAGACTAGGTCATATTGAAAGATACATGTAGGCTCACCAACGCAACCTCCTAGGTACATGTATCAATATGTATCTGTCCACCTGCGAGTATAGTCTCATTGGTAAAATTACTAGGAAATATTTTGGCACGGCTAAGAGTAAATCCGTTGCAACTAGTACACTCTTATACATGCAGGCTGATACTTATGAAGGTACAAAGTGGAGCACCTTATTTTTTGACATTGCTAGGCTATTACTCTATGTACGGGTATGTATATTTGATTTCACATCTAGTTGAGAGCTTGAATTTATTTCTAGTACTAAATCAACAAGATGGATAATTAATTAAGCAAGTTTTGCACAATAGTTGCGAGATAGAGTAGCTATTTGGCTAGTTCATGGGACTGTGTTAAGAAAAGAGAAAGTCAAATAGTTCAAGGTAACCTATATTCTGCAACAAACTGCTATTGCGAAAGTGAGGAATACGACTCTGCTAGACATCTCTACCAATTTGGTTTTAGAAAGATGCGCTATTGATAGTAGCATATGTTTTAAACTGCGTACCTTCTAGATCAATACAATCTACACTCTATAAGTCATGGATAGCCGAGGGCCAGTGTTGGAATGCTACTTCATGTGGGTGCCCTGCTCACATACACACTACTTCTCATTGGTATATACGAGAAGTTAGACCCCAGATGAAAGAAATGTATGTCTATACACTAATTTTGGATAATATATGGGATGTGTTTACATGTGAGCACTACGATGGGGCTATCACTGAGGGAGATGCAGGATATTGAGTTCCTCAAGGAGGATTTTTCACACAAAGATGAAATATGTCAGGATTTAATTTCATACAAGATCCAGGAAACTATCATAAAATTAGTGATGGAAGAGAATGGTTCCTCTGCCAGCTGAGGACGGGGACGGTGAAGTGATACATTTTTAAATAACTTGAGCTATTTATGTAATATCAATAGCCTCAGGGATCGTTCCACAAAATAGGATCTAGACGATATTTTAAGATTGATGGAGAAATGTTCATGGTTGCACCGCATGTTATTCAGAGCCATGTCATGTGAGGATACTACTTCTAGGTCGCAATGAAAGAGTAGAAGCGCAAGGTTCAAAAATACGATTTTATTATCCGTGCGGTTTGAGAGCGAGTCATGAATCGGATTATCGCGTATATGTCGGATTATCGCGAATTATGTATTTTAAATTTTAACATATATTTATTATTTTTCCATACATAAAATGTATATAATTCATAAAAGATAAAAGATATACTAAGAAAAATGTAACTAAACATGCATCGCTAATCAATAATTAAGTAACTAATTAAACACTCAATCCAATGCATCCATTATACATATTTACTTCTCTACCTCTTCTTGCCGCCTTTGCTATTCTTTGTTATTTAGCGTCTTTATTCTGTCTTGCTCTGTTCTTGGCTTTCGGTATTCTTCTGTGTTGTTGCCTCTGGGGAGATGGGAGAGAGGAAGATGATGAGATGGGGTGACCGGGTGAGAAAGAGAATGAGAGGACTCCAATGATAAGAGAGAAAGAAAGGGTGAAGGAGTGAAGAAATTTGAATTAATAAAGGTTGAAGGAGAAGGATTGTGTAGATTTAATAATTTTGAGAGATCAAGGGATAAAAAAATTCTCCACAAAAAAATTAATTCACTAGAATTCTCACACCGCCGAGAAAAAGGCTTTAACCTCAAAAGGTCAAGTTAAAATATCATATTAGCATCATAGCAGGAAAAATATTATATTGGAATATAGTGTGAAGCTAGAATACCGTTTGTTGATTACTCCTAATTATTGATGTATTTATTCTATTATTTTAAAATATTTTTTCAATGGCATAATTAACCGAACCTAGCTCAAACATGGCGGGTAAACAGAAGGGCATTATGGACATTTATTGTTAGACTCTAATCTTATACCACCTTCCAATGACAAGTTCCTAATCATCACAGAGGTATTAAAGGTGTTAATAACATATTGAATCAAACAAATTATAAAAAATTAAACTCATTACAGTCTCTAATATTATTATATCCAGGACTATAGTGACTTAAATTAGTCACAGAATTGACCATGTACCTAATTCAAACATAGCCTAAGGAAACTGCATTCATATATTATAAATTAATTTCACCTATTAGCAATTTTGGTGGGTCCGCCCAAATAAGTGGACTGGATCCAAGATGACTCAAACCCGTCCTTTAGTGAACTGATTACTAATCCTAATATATTAGAGTTTTGTCCTCTTCTATATATATGTATGCATTGCTTAAGTAGAGAATAACTTGAGAAAAAAATACTATAGCCGTCCTTCTTTCTCGATCAATGTCGTGACACGATTAATGAAGTGATAAGCGAGAGCTTCTCCCCATTCCAATGGTCACCCTCTCAGTTGCTTTTGGAGATGAATAAAATGTGCATAGAAATCATTCCATTAATCCAGGACAGGTAATCTCTAAATAAGAGATTTTAATTTTTGCATATCATTATGCATGGTTTACATTGGTATCAGAGAGATTAGGGTTTCTCACATTTTTAATCTTGTTTTAGGGTTTAGATCTAATTGTGTCTTTCTATATAATTTATTTTTGACATGTTCCATATTAGATCTGTAGTTTCTTGATGTGATTTGGTCCCTAACATGGAAAGTTAGCATTTTTATTAATTAAAATTTATTTGTTAATTAAAAAATAAAATTTTAGTGTAAAATTCCTATATTTGACATCTAGGATGTCAAATCTTGATAAAACTTTAACTTTTGTGAACTAGTAGGAAATTTTAATAAATGAAGGATTTATAAAATAAATTCCAAGATGAATTTAAAAAAACTTTTTTTAGAACTTCTTAAAACCTTTGCCTTGTTTTTTAATTTATAAAAAATGAAACCCTAGATCTCTCCCTGCAGGCGCTAGGGACGATGGCGGGACATAAGCACGTGGGCACCGGAGGTCCATCACCTACCACTGCCGGTGCTTGGCACCGGCAGTAGAGGGTTTCTTATAAAAAGGTTTTGGAAACCCTACTACCGCTGGCATTTGGGGCGTCGTAAGGTGATGGTGGTTGTCGTGACGGGTTTGACACTATGCGTCCGGGAGTTCCCTCCCACCACCGCCAACGATGGTTGCCAAAATAAAAAAAGAAAGAAGGAGCAACGAACAAGGTCCCGTGGGCAGTGGCGGTGGTGGGTCGTTGAAGGCAGTGGTGTCGAGGATTGCTGTGAGCAACCCCCGAGAGGTCGAGGTAGGATAGCATACTTGCCATTGCGACACGATCTAAAAAGACCCCATAATATTTGGTAAATTTAAAGTTTTCTTGTATTTTTAATTTTTGAAAACTCAAGATAAACTATTTTAAATGAGAGAATTGCTTAAAATAATAAAAATATCTAAAGATTTTGGGAAAACATTCAAAAAATATTTTATTTTTTTCTTTAAAGTTTGAGAATTTCGATATAGCGCACTAGATTTCATAATAAAGTTAATTTTGTGATTACAAAAATACTCTTTTGAACTTTAGAAGTTTAGAAAATTATTTTTTATACTAGAAAATTTATTGATAAAATCCTAATAAAATTTCGAGATTTTGATGGGTAGCAATTCCATTGAAAGAGCCTTGGGCATGTATCAATTTCGAGAAATGAAAAACCCTAATAAAATTAATAAGGTTAAAATTAGGTAGTTAAATAAAAATTGTGAAATTTCTTATTTATGTTTGTCATGTTGCATGTTTAGACGCAAATCAAAACATAAACAAAAATCAAGTTGAAGATATCGATAGAGATGATACTATGATTCAACTACCTAATCGAAGTCTATCTCTATGAAATCTTACATTCCATTTTCAAAAGTTTCATAATAATTTTAAAATTATATATTTGAACACTGCGATTGGGGTCTTGGGCCTTCTTCCCTTTGTTTGGGATATAATTTTATTATTGGTATAAAAGGCTTGATGACATGGAATGTTCTTTCGGGAAGAACACTACTCCACGTAAATGGCGATAATCTTAATGTGTCTGTAAACTGAGTAACTTTGTCCTTCTCTTATAGAGGTACCAATATAATATTCTGACTTTAGTTTGGGACTAATGAGTTGTAGATACCTTCTATCGTAATACACATTTTCTCTCGATGAGGATCCAGTTCTTATTCAATGCAAAGAGATTCGTGGATGCTCTTAATCTGAGATTCAAATATGTCTCTCGATGAGGATCCGAAGTTCTTATTATTAAGTTAGATTCAAAAGATATGTCTACCGGGCGTAACATTGAATTCACCTTTGATGATAATCTTTATGATCGAGATCATGAGATAGCCGAACCGCATTGTTCTAGGAGCCAGAGATCCGCATGGTTATCGTGGCTTTACATAACTCTAGGAAAGATATTTATTACATTTATTGCATGTTGCGATGCGACAACATCTAGGATATGCAAATAAAAGTGAAGTTGGAGTCTAAATGCCGTGTATTTCAAGGCTAACATGTCTACTTCGCTTTGGTAGCTAAATACCATGCACAAGGATAAGAGTCTAGTCAAAGCGAGTATGCCGGGAATTTTAGAATGGATTCAAATAAAAAAGTCAACTAAAAGGTGAAAAGGCCAACTAATAGGAACAAGATTAACTATTTTGATCTGATGCCAACCATTCCGCATGAGGGTGCGAATCGAGAAAACTTAGGACTCGTGGATCGCATCTGCATGGCTGGGACAAGTTCGTAGAGTCTCAAAAGATTTTGAATGGGAGTAGAAAGATCTAGATGGGGAATATGTATTGGTGCTAGGCACCAAAGGATATAAGTTTTTCTCCTAGTTTAGGAAATATATAAGTTTTTCTCCGAGTTTAGGAAATAAGTAGATCTCGTAATACTCCCACTATAGTTGGGGAATCGTCTCTCTATAGTTAGGCTTGTGGGATTCATGTTAGTTTCCCATATGTGGGTGACTTACATAGATTTACT
Source organism: Asparagus setaceus (assembly GCA_012295165.1). Lineage (NCBI taxonomy): Eukaryota > Viridiplantae > Streptophyta > Magnoliopsida > Asparagales > Asparagaceae > Asparagus > Asparagus setaceus. Next base: position 34,368,486 of record CM022702.1, read on the forward strand.
TCTTGGATTCTTTGCTTATCTAGGAAATTGAGCTAATCACTTGTTGATTTTAGAATGTTATTGATTATAAGATAACCTAGTTTTTCTTCTACTTTATCTTGTACCATGAAGTAAGATTGGATCTAATTTATAGTATTATAGACTAGGTCATATTGAAAGATACATGTAGGCTCACCAACGCAACCTGCTAGGTACATGTATCAATATGTATCTGTCCACCTGCGAGTATAGTCTCATTGGTAAAATTACTAGGAAATATTTTGGCAAGGCTAAGAGTAAATCCGTTGCAACTAGTACACTCTTATACATGCAGGCTGATACTTATGAAGGTACAAAGTGGAGCACCTTATTTTTTGACATTGATAGGCTATTACTCTATGTACGGGCACCTTATTTTTTGACATTGATAGGCTATTACTCTATGTACGGGTATGTATATTTGATTTTGCATCTAGTTGAGAGCTTGAATTTGTTTCAAGTACTAAATCAACAAGATGGATAATTAATTAAGCAAGTTTTGCACAATAGTTGCGAGATAGAGTAGCTATTTGGCTAGTTCATGGGACTGTGTTAAGAAAAGAGAAAGTCAAATAGTTCAAGGTAACCTATATTCTGCAACAAACTGCTATTGCGGAAGTGAGGAATACGACTCTGCTAGACGTCTCTACCAATTTGGTTTTGAAAGATGCGCTATTGATAGTAGCATATGTTTTAAACTGCGTACCTTCTAGATCAATACAGTCTACACTCTATAAGTCATGGATAGCCGAGGGCCAGTGTTGGAATGCTACTTCATGTGGGTGCCCTGCTCACATACACACTACTTCTCATTGGTATATACGAGAAGTTAGACCCCAGATGAAAGAAGTGTATGTCTATACACTAATTTTGGATAATATATGGGATGTGTTTACATGTGAGCAATACGATGGGGCTATCACTGAGGGAGATGTAGGATATTGAGTTCCTCAAGGAGGATTTTTCACACAAAGATGAAATATGTCAGGATTTAATTTCATACAAGATCCAGGAAACTATCACAAAATCAGTGATGGAAGAGAATGGTTCCTCTGCCAGCTGAGGACGGGGACGGTGAAGTGACATATTTTTAGATAACTTGAGCTATTTATGTAATATCAATAGCCTCAGGGATTGTTCCACAGAATAGGATCTAGACGATATTTTAAGATTGTTGGAGAAATGTTCATGGTTGCACCGCATGTTATTGCAGAGCCCATGTCATGTGAGGATACTACTTCTAGGTCTGCAATGAAAGAGTAGAAGGCAGCAAGGTTCAAAAATACGGTTTTATTATCCGTGCGGTTTGAGAGCGAGTCATGATTAATCGGATTATGCGCCGATTAATCGGATTATGCGGAATTATGTATTTTTGAATTTTTAACATATATTTATTATTTTTCCATATATAAAAATGTATATAATTCATAAAAGATAGAAGATATACTAAGCAAAATGTAAATAAACATGCGACTGGCTAATCAATAATTAAGTAACTAATTAAACACTCAATCCAATGCATCCATTATCCATATTTACTTCTCTACCTCTTGCCACCACCGCTATTGCTACCGCTATCATTGCTATTATGCGTATTATGCTTCGCCGCCGCTCTTCGGCTCAGCCGTTGTCGCTGTTGTTGCCTCGCCGGAGATGGGAGAGAGGAAGATGATGAGATGGGGGTGACCGGGTGAGAAAGAGAGATAGAGAGATGGGGGGAGGCAGCTAGAGAGAAAGAGAAAAGGAAAAAACCCTAGTTCAGTTTGGGTTTTAGTTTCAAAATTGGGTTTAAAACATTACGGGTTTAGTTTTTAGACCCGAAACCCATTAATACAATGTTTAAAACTCGCCCGCATACTCATTTTATGCGGGCGAGTATGCGGTTTTGTCAAAATTATGCGGCTGACCGCATATATGACCGAATCAGCCCATTTCCATGTGGAAATGGGCCGATTCCGCATATGCGACAGCATAATCCAATTTTAGAATCTTGGAAGGCAACAATAGAAGGGTAACTTGAGCTCATAAGGAAGAAACAAGTCAGGGACTTAGAGGAGGTCCAGTTGAATGCAAAACCATTAAGAACAAATGAGTTTCCAATGTCAAGAAGGATGGGACTATCTAGCAATGTTTGGTACACTTGGTGGCGCAAAGGTACACCCAAAGTTGTACGGTGAACTTTGAAGAGGTATTTTCTCTATAGGTGAGAAATAACTCTTTTCACAGAAATTGAGTCTCATAGCACATATTGATCTTGAACTAGTCCACTAGACTTAGAGACAGTTTTTCTCTAGGAGAACTAGAATATGAGATCTATGTGGATTGACTTGTGTGTTTCAAAACCAAGGACTTGAGCACAGAGTTCCCAAGTTAAAGAGCTTATGACTTACAACAGTATTCCAATGTATATTTATTCAGTTATATTAGACCATACGAGGCTATAGTTTCATAACGATTGATGAAGAAAATTGTGTCTACCTACATAGAGGAAGAGTTTGAGAACTTGTCATCGTCTATCGATGGTATTTTGCTGACTGAGTGCAACATGGAGACCACTAGGACTATATTTGCTAAGAGTTAGGCCCTATGTATATAGAAATGTTCTGACATAAAAGAAGAGAAGAAGCTAATGTTAAGAATCCCTTTAAAAATTGTAGTCGATTGTCTTGTATGTGTATAATAATCGACATACCCTTATTAGTTGAACTGATGAATAGACATCGGTCCAGTCCTGCTATGACTCATATGGATGAGTTAAGATGGTCATCAGATATTTGACTGAGATAGCACCTATATATTGTGCTATGGCAGAATTGACTCTCGTCTACGGGTATGTTCAAATGTCAACTAGGCTAACAATCTGGATGAGCAAGTGTCGATTTCTGCTCATATTTTCTTATTGAATAGCAGGGCCAATTCACAAAGTAGTAAAAAGCAGTAGTATTATAGCATTTTTCCCCTTATAATGGAATATGCAACGGTATACACGATAGCACTAAAGGTTGTCTCCTTATGTAGATTCTTTGAGAATCTGGCTGTAGCTCGACATACAGAGAATGGTATAACTCTCTACCGTGATAGCATGTCAACTGTTGGTTATTCAAAAGATCAAAATTAGGTTGGAAAATTGAATAAAATCTAGATCGGGTATAATTTCATAAAGAGTTAAGAGAAAAAGAGAACGTGCTGTGTTGAGTCAGATGATCAAGGATCTACCAATAAAGGGAATAGCCAAGGAACAGCTAGTGCAACATATTAGAGTCTTAGAGGCTACATGCATCTTTAATGATGAACTTTTATTTTAGTTGAGACCTCAGACAGTTAGGATATTAAGGAAAACATATTTATAACATATTACATTTGTTTTGATTTTTTATATATTTATTCATATCTGGGATTGCAAATATCTTACTATTGCTTGATTATTTTGGCTCGGGTATATTTGTATATGATGTGTAAAGGGTACACAAGGGGCACTGGTGCACCATTAGAAAGTTACATCAGTAGGTAGAAGCTCTTATCACATAAGAGATCCCCTTAGGAGTTGTTGTAGTTGTTGAAGCTGAGACTGAATGTTGGATGTCATTTAGCTTAGAGCAATGACAACACTGCTGTATTACTAGGAATGACGATAATGGGAGCACTTTATTTGTCACCTTGATTGGGTCAGGTGAGGTTGCTGTATACTTATACATTGAAGTGATCGAAGTGAAAAATCCCATGTTCACTTTACCTATTTGCTATCAGCCAGATTAAGGGTCTAACTTGGCGCATGGGGTGCAGGCTTGTTAGGAGATCCCAGACACATCGCAAGGTAGTATGGATGGACAAGTTCATCGACCTTAGGAAGAGAGAATAATACCGTAGCACATTGCTATATGATTTGTGCTTGGACCAGATATTAGGAGGTCGGGGGATGGATCCTGCTCCATCACTATGTGAGCTCTTATTGACAACCACAAGTAATGGAGGGCTGTCACTGTACTGTTAGAGACATTGGGCTATCTCGGAAGATTGTTATGAGCATCTGCTACTTTGGCTGCTATTTCCAACTATGATGAGACAATACACCGCATATGGGGTAGTATCACGAAAGCAGGTGATTAACATGCTCAACTATTCAGAGGAAGAGGAAGATTGATTGACATGTCTCCAAATTGCATAGCATGACCAACTATTATTTATGCTAAAGACATTGTGTAAGAGTGCGATGAATCGAGGGTTGAGCTAGATGTTTTTGTACACTTCTTTGAGGGATCGAAGGTACTTGAACAGCCATGATGGATCAGATATGGGGTACGAGATAACACATACTTACACTTCTATTTGTGGATTTTTTTCTTAGGGAGATCCTTGGTCCTAACAGATCTGGCTACAAAGGCTATCCGCATGCAAGTTCTCAACGGTCCACAGCGTACTAACAACGTATGGACATATATTTAATAAGGAGAATCTTAGGGAGATTTTGGCTCAGGAAGTCAACGACTCAGGGAGTCGGCTAAGGGAGCTATTAATGCACCCATTCATTTGTGCGAGTGGGAGTATGTTAGCAATTTGGGTGGGGATGGGGGGTGGGTCCGCCCAAATAAATGGACGGATCCAAGAGGATCCAAACTGGTCCTTTGGTGAACTGGTTACTAATCCTAAAAGATTAGTGTTTTGTCTTCTTCTCTCTATATATATGCACTTATGTAGAGAATAAAGTGAGAAATAGAAAATACTATAGCCATCATCTTCTTCCTCCATCAATTTCGTGATTTACGCAGTAGCTGCGTAGTGATAAGTGGGGGATTCTCACCATTTCCATGATATGCTTGCCCTCTGGCCGTTGTTTAAAGACGAATAAAAGATGCGTGGCAATCCTTCCGTAGATTTGGGATAGGTAACCTCTAAATAAGAGATTTCAATTTTCATATATGATTATGCATGGTTTACATCACCATTCCATTCTAAATTTATCCTGCTATTAACTATTTGTTACTATACCATATTTTAGCAGGCATTGTTAATTAATTTCACCATTCCATTTTAAATTTGGGTTTTCTTCAATATAATCCCTTTAAATCTGGGGTTTTCCACATCCAAATCATAGGTATTTTTAATTTTGTCCCTCAAATCGTTATAGTTCTATAATTTCCCATCAAATCATTTTCCTCTCGAAGTTACCCCTCACCATAAATAACGTCAAAACTTTAACGGAGTTTAGGCTAAAATTATCCACCTTTAATTGTATATCTAAATAAATCACCAAAATAACCTATATCTTCTTCTCAATGTATTCGTCTACCAAGTAAGTCCCATATGGGTCCACCATCGGATCCATGATGTGCCGTAAACCCATCAAAAATATGATATTCATTATGCCTCCTCCGCTCATCGAACCTCCTCTACAACACCGTGCAACTACTCATGAGGTCGAGGTGGTTGACGTTGTTACTTAGGATTTTTTATGTAGAACACTTAGCGGATGAGGGAATAAATAGTGAGATAACTTGAAGCGCAAATGGTTCATTGATGAAGTATTGACTAATTATGAGAAAAGGCAATATATCTCCCTATTCGAAAGGAAAAATTAGACATATAACATCTAAAAATCACCTATCTCGACAAGATGAAGCCAACCCGACAGAAAGATCTTTGAAATTCCATTAGCACCTTCCTTACTTGGATGAATTTCGAAATTCTTTAGCTTTTAGGTTAGTTTTGGTAATAAAGTTGAAGTTTATTTAGGCTACAAAACAAATTCATCTTTGATTAAGTCTTGAATGTTTGTTTACTCTATTATAGTCTTCTAAATTACTTTTGAGATATTCTATTTTAGGATTTTCAGTCCTATGAAGAGTCTAATGCGTTTTATTATTTATGCAAAGGATTGTGAACCCATTATAACTACTTTTGACTGATAGAATTTCTCTTTTTATAATACTTCTTGAGATTGTCTTTTTGTAGATTAGAAGAATGTTCTGTGGTGGATTTGTTGAACGCTCCTTGGCGGATTCTAAATTCTTGTTTCAATGTTATGTCACTTTGCAACTTAAGCGAGGCTAAGGTGAAAAAAGCACAAGTACTATCTTTTAAATTTTAAAACAAAAAAGCTCAAAATAAAAGGAAAAAAATATTAAAATTTTATAATAAGGATGGATGAAAATTTTAGCAAATGCAGATGTTCTGATTTATGTAGATACCAAGCATGAAATAGATATGTAATTGTACTTACTTTGAATCACACAATATTATTAAACACTATAAACATTGTAATTTGAGAAACTAACATGTAGTGGACTATGTACATCAAAAAGTTATTAAATGCAATTAAAATTACTTATTAATTTAAGATTCTTCTAGACCTTATGTAGAATCCTTTTAAACAAAAGAGAAAAATCCATGTAACATAAAACCCATGGAAACCAGTCAACCATTTACACTAGTGCTTGGGCTGCTTTAAACTTTTGGGCACGACTTGTGACTTTTAGAAGTAATTTAGGAAATAAATAGTAGTAGGCAAGATATATTCGGAGAATAAATTATAGTTTTGATGATTAAGAGATAGAAATGTGATTGAGAGAATAATTATGATTAGGTAATTTTGTTTAATCCCACCTTGCTTACACAAAACTTCTTGTTATCGTATCCCTATATAAAGTGGAGTAGTTGTAGCTTTTGATGATATGAATGAGAATCTATGACTTTCTATTGTTTAAGATGGTGTCAGAGTCATGGTTCATAAAATAAAATTTTAACATATTCCTCAAATCTTAGCCCTTCCGCTACTCAAACCCTAACCCTTCATCCCTCGCCTCGCTACCTCCGTAGGTCATTATCGCACCCGGTAGTCACCCCCGGGGCGCCTTCTTAGTCTTTGCCCCACGATGTTGTGTCGCGCCCTTTGGCCGACTACTTCGGTCGACAATCAGCGGCCCCGTGCGCCAATTGTCGTTGGGTCACTAGTTATCACAGTCTCTGTCCCGACATTGTTGCATTATCGATGTTGTTCTCATTGTGACATCTTTCTTGCTGTAAAGATGAATTTGGTATGGTTTACTTAGTTGTCTTTGAAGAGTTATTTTCAATTTTCGTTGACACTGTTAGTGTTTGTGATGGTGTTAAGAGTTCAGTTTGGTGTTTAAGGGAGGTAGGGAGGTGCTCAGTTTTGTTTTTTAGGTGGAGGGTGGTGATACATTTATTGTTATGATCACCAATAAAGAAGTTGCTTAGGTCATCATTTTTGGATTATTTAGACTCTGCATCATCATTGGTCTTAGGAGGGGATCAACTCATTGATGAGGCTTTTCAAGAGTTACAGTAAGACTACGATGCTGCTTGAAATTTGGGCTTGCTTGCATTTATGGTGCAAGATTGATTTGGTGATATTAGTTTGGTGAAGGTAGTTTGGTCGATGATTTATTGAGAGGATCATTTGTTTAGTTGACCCCTGGTGTGGATCATTTCTTTGGTGAATCCCTAGAGAGGATCCTTTGTGTGATTAATCCCGAGAGGATCGTTTGTTTGGTTGATCCCTCGGTGTGGATCATTTCTTTGGTGAATCCCTAGAGAGGATCCTTTGTGTGATTAATCCCGAGAGGATCGTTTGTTTAATGTAGATACATCTTTTCACAAGAGCACCCTTCTCCTTCTCATTTTGGCTCCCCTAAAATGTTCCCACTAACATATCCATGGATTTAATGATACATTCAGAAGCGAAAATTAGTCATCAAGAACTCTTGTATACAAAATAAAACAAACTTAACCAATGCTAAGCGCCTTGCATAGGATAGCTGCCTATTCCATCCAAGAATTTTAGATTTAATCCTATATAGCTTCATTCATTTAGCATTTATATAACCTCAGTTGTTTTCGTAACAATTATATACCTTATGTTGTTTGAACTTGGCACATTAGTACCCTCTATATACAAACAAAATACTTTTGCCTAATAGTGCCTATATAACATTCACATGTCAATTTAAGAGTATTTTAACCATCAATATTTGTTGAATTTGTTATTAAGCCTACCCAAATTCTAACTTAAATGTATCCCAATTTTATTTAAAAAATAGAACTTGGATAGATTTAATAGTAAATTGAATAAATTTAATAGTTAGAAAGTTATAAATTTAGCATATGAATATTATATATAAACTTTCGGATAAAAATTTTCACACTTGTATGACAAAGGGTAGTTAAATATCAATTTTAAAACAACTAATGGTATATAAATTTTATGAAAAATAATCAAGGGTATATAAGTGCTATTGAGTGAAACTATGAAGTATTTAAGTGCTATTTAGCCTAAAGGTTGAAATAGGTAACTCCTAATCTATACTTGATGAAGGAATTTAGGATACTTTGCATTGGGATATTGTTAGTGTATTCCACTTGGTTTGTTCAATAGAAAATACCTAAATGTATAAAATATAGTTTCGAGTTGAAATGTGTAGGTTACAACTTGCTCGAGACAATCATTTTACTCAGTTATCTGAATGGTAACTATTATATGTTTTCAGATGGTCTATCTATAGGTTGAAGCAAACATCTCAAATGGTGGCTAGTCCAAGATGTTAGAGCTATGTTGGTGTATAGGATGGTCCAACCATCGGGTAGTTCTACCGACCAGAGACCATGGTGGGCAAATCTTGGGCTAGAAACAAGATCTAAATCACATTTCCTATATTACAATTAGGGTTTCTTTGAGACATTTTTAGAGATATAAAAGAGGAATACAGAGAAAGCAAAAGAGAAAGGAGAGAGCTTTCAAAGGAGAAGAAGAGATCTAATCCATCACTGTTGCTCAAATCCATATCACATCCTAGGAAGTAAGTTGAATCAACTGATCAAGAATCTTTATTGAGCTGCCTTTGACTTCATCATCAAAGTTGTTCTTCCTGATCTACCACTTACATCATCCAAAGAATTGGTTTGCAACAAAGGATTGTAAGATCTTTAAGTTTTGTACTTAAATAGATATTTTTTGTTTTTTCTTTGATCGGTAGTAAGATGATTGGTTTTCTCAATGTACTCTAGCCAATCTACATTGAGGAATTGGGTTTACCAGCTAGGCTAATGTTTGCATTTGTATAGTAAGAACTGTTGGCAGAGACGGCTAGATTAGCGTTTAGTCTAGGATTCGGTCATGTACAGTTATTACTTATTATTTTGCAGCTATATATTTGATAAATAAATAATAATTGATTTAAATTGAAAAATCAATAGCAATCTGTTTGACCTCCCTTCTAGGTTTGCATCCAATACTCAACAATGGTATCAGAGCAAAAGTGTCCTTGATTAGGCCTAACATCCCAATGACGGATGGCTAGCCTAGGTTCCTCATCCGCTTTTTATGAAGATCACGTCATTAATCATCCTCCTCTCTTTGATTAGACTAACTTTATCTACTGAAAAGCTAAAATAAGTGTGTTCATACTTTCAACTGATTATGAAGTGTAGAACATTGTCGAGTAAGTATATAACAATTCCACTTTCACCGTTGAGGAGAATACGATCGTCAAACCTAGGGCGAGTGGGATGTTAATGATAAAAGTGTTATTCTCTTAATGCTAGAGTTGTGAATACTCTTTATTGTTCTTTGAATACTAAAGAATTTAATCATGTCTTTAGTTGTTAAACGGGTAGAAAGTTTAACAAATGTTATAAGTCACTCATGGGAGCTTCGATGGAAGGAAGCTGCTCATAAGTCAATATGAGAATTTCAAGATGAAGGTATTAGAGACAATATAAGAGTTGTTCAATGGATTCCACTTGGTTTGTTCAATAGAAAATACCTAAATGTATAAAATATAGTTTCGAAGTTGAAATGTGTAGGTTACAACTTGCTCGCACAATCATTTTACTCAGTTATCTGAATGGTAACTATTATATGTTTTCAAAGATGGTCTATCTATAGGTTGAAGCAAACATCTCAAATGGTGGCTAGTCCAAGATGTTAGAGCTATGTTGGTGAGTATACGGATGGTCCAACCATCGGGTAGTTCTACCGACCGCCGCACCATGGTGGGCAAATCTTGGGCTAGAAACAAGATCTAAATCACATTTCCTATATTACAATTAGGGTTTCTTTGAGACATTTTTAGAGATATAAAAGAGGAATACAGAGAAAGCAAAAGAGAAAGGAGAGAGCTTTCAAAGGAGAAGAAGAGATCTAATCCATCACTGTTGCTCAAATCCATATCACATCCTAGGAAGTAAGTTGAATCAACTGATCAAGAATCTTTATTGAGCTGCCTTTGACTTCATCATCAAAGTTGTTCTTCCTGATCTACCACTTACATCATCCAAAGAATTGGTTTGCAACAAAGGATTGTAAGATCTTTAAGTTTTGTACTTAAATAGATATTTTTTGTTTTTTCTTTGATCGGTAGTAAGATGATTGGTTTTCTCAATGTACTCTAGCCAATCTACATTGAGGAATTGGGTTTACCAGCTAGGCTAATGTTTGCATTTGTATAGTAAGAACTGCTATGAGACGGCTAGATTAGCGTTTAGTCTAGGATTCGGTCATGTACAGTTATTACTTATTATTTTGCAGCTATATATTTGATAAATAAATAATAATTGATTTAAATTGAAAAATCAATAGCAATCCTGTTTGACCTCCCTTCTAGGTTTGCATCCAATACTCAACAATGGTATCAGAGCAAAAGTGTCCTTGATTAGGCCTAACATCCCAATGACGGATGGCTAGCCTAGGTTCCTCATCCGCTTTTTATGAAGATCACGTCATTAATCATCCTCCTCTCTTTGATTAGACTAACTTTATCTACTGAAAAGCTAAAATAAGTGTGTTCATACTTTCAGCTGATTATGAAGTGTAGAACATTGTCGAGTAAGTATATAACAATTCCACTTTCACCGTTGAGGAGAATACAGTCGTCAAACCTAAGGACGAGTGGGATGTTAATGATAAAAAGTGTTATTCTCTTAATGCTAGAGTTGTGAATACTCTTTATTGTTCTTTGAATACTAAAGAATTTAATCATGTCTTTAGTTGTTAAACTGGGTAGAAAGTTTAACAAATGTTATAAGTCACTCACGTGGGAGCTGCTCGATGGAAGGAAGCCGATGCTCATAAGTCAATATGAGAATTTCAAGATGAAGGTATTAGAGACAATATAAGAGTTGTTCAATGGATTCCTTGATTTATGAACAAGCCGAGAGTGCTCTTGAAAGAATACAATGAGGACAAACTCATCGACAAAACCCTCCGCTCTCTTTCTCATGAATTAGATGCTAAGGTAACCGCCATTGTAGAATCACATGATTTATCTAAAGTGAATATTGTATGTAATCCCAATACTCAACGAGATAAAGATGAGAGCACAAAATATTATTAAACACTATAAACATTGTAATTTGAGAAACTAACATGTAGTGGACTATGTACATCAAAAAGTTATTAAATGCAATTAAAATTACTTATTAATTTAAGATTCTTCTAGACCTTATGTAGAATCCTTTTAAACAAAAAGAGAAAAATCCATGTAACATAAAAAAAACCCATCAAAACCAGTCAACCATTTACACTAGTGCTTGGGCTGCTTTAAACTTTTGGGCACGACTTGTGACTTTTAGAAGTAATTTAGGAAATAAATAGTAGTAGGCAAGATATATTCGGAGAATAAATTATAGTTTTGATGATTGCGAGATAGAAATGTGATTGAGAGAATAATTATGATTAGGTAATTTTGTTTAATCCCACACTGCCCACACAAAACTTCTTGTTATTGTATCCCTATATAAAGTGGAGTAGTTGTAGCTTTTGATGATATGAATGAGAATCTATGACTTTCTATTGTTTAAGATGGTGTCAGAGTCATGGTTCACAAAATAAAATTTTAACATATTCCTCAAATCTTAGCCCTTCCGCTACTCAAACCCTAACCCTTCATCCCCTCAGTGCATCGCTACCTCCGTAGGTCATTATCGCACCCCCCGGTAGTCACCCCCACGGGACGCCGCCTTCTTAGGGTGCTGCCCCACAAGATGTTGTGTCACTGCCCTTTGGCCAGCTACTTCCACTGACAATCAACGGCCACTGTCGGCTGCCAATTGTCGTTGGGTCACTAGTTATCGCAGTCTCTGTCCCAACATTGTTGCATTGTCGATGTTGTTCTCATTGTGACATCTTTCTTGCTGTAAAGATGAATTTGGTATGGTTTACTTAGTTGTCTTTGAAGAGTTATTTTCAATTTTCGTTGACACTGTTAGTGTTTGTGATGGTGTTAAGAGTTCAGTTTGGTGTTTAAGGGAGGTAGGGAGGTGCTCAGTTTTGTTTTTTAGGTGGAGGGTGGTGATACATTTATTGTTATGATCACCAATAAAGAAGTTGCTTGGGTCATCATTTTGGATTATTTAGACTCTGCATCATCATTGGTCTTAGGAGGGGATCAACTCATTGATGAGGCTTTTCAAGAGTTACAGTAAGACTACGATGCTGCTTGAAATTTGGGCTTGCTTGCATTTATGGTGCAAGATTGATTTGGTGATATTAGTTTGGTGAAGGTAGTTTGGTCGATGATTTATTGAGAGGATCATTTGTTTAGTTGACCCCTGGTGTGGATCATTTCTTTGGTGATCATTTGTTTAGTTGACCCCTGGTGTGGATCATTTCTTTGGTGAATCCCTAGAGAGGATCCTTTGTGTGATTAATCCTGGAGAGGATCGTTTGTTTGGTTGATCCCTGGCGTGGATCTTTCATTTGGTGAATCCCTGGAGAGAATCGTCTGTGTGATTGATCCCTGGTGAGGATCGTTTGTTTAATGTAGATACATCTTTTCACAAGAGCACCCTTCTCCTTCTCATTTTTGGCTCCCCCTAAAATGTTCCCACTAATAGTATCCATGGATTTAATGATACATTCAGGAAGCAGAAAATTAGTCATCAAGAACTCTTGTATACAAAATAAAACAAACTTAACCAATGCTAAGCGTCTTGCATAGGATAGCTGCCTATTCCATCCAAGAATTTTAGATTTAATCCTATATAGCTTCATTCATTTAGCATTTATATAACCTCAGTTGTTTTTCGTAACAATTATATACCTTATGTTGTTTGAACTTGGCACATTAGTACCCTCTATATACAAACAAAAAGACTTTTGCCTAATAGTGCCTATATAACATTCACATGTCAATTTAAGAGTATTTTAACCATCAATATTTGTTGAATTTGTTATTAAGCCTACCCAAATTCTAACTTAAATGTATCCCAATTTTATTTAAAAAATAGAACTTGGATAGATTTAATAGTAAATTGAATAAATTTAATAGTTAGAAAGTTATAAATTTAGCATATGAATATTATATATAAACTTTAGGATAAAAATTTTCACACTTGTATGACAAAGGGTAGTTAAATATCAATTTTAAAACAACTAATGGTATATAAATTTTATGAAAAATAATCAAGGGTATATAAGTGCTATTGAGTGAAACTATGAAGTATTTAAGTGCTATTTAGCCTAAAGGTTGAAATAGGTAACTCCTAATCTATACTTGATGAAGGAATTTAGGATACTTTGCATTGGGATATTGTTAGTGTATTCCACTTGGTTTGTTCAATAGAAAATACCTAAATGTATAAAATATAGTTTCGAGTTGAAATGTGTAGGTTACAACTTGCTCAGACCATCATTTTTACTCAGTTATCTGAATGGTAACTATTATATGTTTTCAGCATGGTCTATCTATAGGTTGAAGCAAACATCTTAAATGGTGGCTAGTCCAAGATGTTAGAGCTATGTTGGTGTATACCGGATGGTCCAACCACTGGGTAGTTCTACCGACCGGTCAGACCATGGTGGGCAAATCTTGGGCTAGAAACAAGATCTAAATCACATTTCCTATATTACAATTAGGGTTTCTTTGAGACATTTTTAGAGATATAAAAAGAGGAATACAGAGAAAGCAAAAGAGAAAAGGAGAGAGCTTTCAAAGGAGAAGAAGAGATCTAATCCATCACTGTTGCTCAAATCCATATCACATCCTAGGAAGTAAGTTGAATCAACTGATCAAGAATCTTTATTGAGCGTTGCCTTTTGACTTCATCATCAAAGTTGTTCTTCCTGATCTACCACTCACATCATCCAAAGAATTGGTTTGCAACAAAGGATTGTAAGATCTTTAAGTTTTGTACTTAAATAGATATTTTTTTTTGTTTTTTTCTTTGATCGGTGGTAAGATGATTGGTTTTTCTCAATGTACTCTAGCCAATCTACATTGAGGAATTGGGTTTACCAGCTAGGCTAATGTTTACACTTGTATAGTAAGAACTGTTGGCAGAGACGGCTAGATTAGCGTTTAGTCTAGGATTCGGTCATGTACAGTTATTACTTATTATTTTGCAGCTATATATTTGATAAATAAATAATAATTGATTTAAATTGAAAAAATCAATAGCAATCCTATTCGACCTCCCTTCTAGGTTTGCATCCAATACTCAACAATGGTATCAGAGCAAAAGTGTCCTTGATTAGGCCTAACATCTCAATGACGGATGGCTAGCCTAGGTTCCTCATCCGCTTTTTAAGATCATGTCATTAATCATCCTCCTCTATTTGATTAGACTAACCTTATCTACTGAAAAGCTAAAATAAGTGTGTTCATACTTTCAGCTGATTATGAAGTGTAGAACATTGTCGAGTAAGTATATAACAATTCCACTTTCACCGTTGAGGAGAATACAGTCGTCAAACCTAAGGACGAGTGGGATGTTAATGATAAAAAGTGTTATTCTCTTAATGCTAGAGTTGTGAATACTCTTTATTGTTCTTTGAATACTAAAGAATTTAATCATGTCTTTAGTTGTTAAACTGGGTAGAAAGTTTAACGAATGTTATAAGTCACTCACGTGGGAGCTGCTCGATGGAAGGAAGACAATCTTGCGATGCTCATAAGTCAATATGAGAATTTCAAGATGAAGGTATTAGAGACAATATAAGAGTTGTTCAATGGATTCCTTGATTTATGAACAAGCCGAGAGTGCTCTTGAAAGAATACAATGAGGACAAACTCATCGACAAAACCCTCCGCTCTCTTTCTCATGAATTAGATGCTAAGGTAACCGTCATTGTAGAATCACATGATTTATCTAAAGTGAATATTGTATGTAATCCCAATACTCAACGAGATAAAGATGAGAGCACAAAATAAGCTAGATGAGATGAACCTAAGAAGAAATCTAAGGCTCTAAAAGCGAAGAAGGTAAAAATGCAGTTGAGCTCAAGTCCAGAAGATGAAAAGGAGAATGAAATGAGTCTTATCATTAATGGATTCAAATCCTTTCACAAATCCAATAATGGACAAAAGTTCATATGCTAGAGGAATCCTTACCTTCCCAATGTAAGAAAAAAATCTAATGATTATGATTCTGAGTAAGTGTGTCATATCAATGCAGGAAATCTTGTCTCTTTAGGAACATATGCCCCCTGAATAGGAAGGACTTAAAGATAAGCAGGAAGGGAGTCAAATCCTCTACTAGAAAATCTCTAGTGGAGATGAGAGGTCGAAGAGCAGCTCAAGTGATGATAAGGATAGAGCGTGTATATAAATATGTTTGTGTGTGTGTGTGTGTGTGTGTGTGTGTATATATCCCATTGCTAATGATGGATTCTCCAAGAATTCTGAGAACGAAAGCTTTGATGATGAGGTAAATCTTAGATATGATGAATTGTATAATAAATATTTAGAGATGTTAGGACAACTTCATAATTTGCTAATAAGTATGGTTCTTAGAAAATGATCAACTCAAACCTAAAAAGGAATAGCAAGCATTTGCATAAAAAAGTGAAAATCTTGATTTAGAGTAGAAGGGGCCTAATAATGTCAACTGAAGTACCTTCTCATCTATTCATTATGTTTCATATATAAGAATTTGAATGGAGAACTAACTGAGAAAGTAAATGTCTTGAAATGTGAAAAATTATAGGACGATACTCAATAATAATCTTCCATGTGAATTGTTTCAAACTTGTTGCACTACTATTGTCCCAAAAATGAAATGCTAAAATTCAAAATAACTAATTTATAAAAGGTCAGAAAACTTCTCTTTGGGTTCGAAGGCTTAACCATTTGTTTTTTCTAATCAACATTTTGCAAAAGCAAAGGTCGGATTAGGCTATCCATATTCTAGTAAGAAAAAGAGTTTCCTAACCTCTTCGTGATAAGAAACAATTACTTTTATGCTCCAATATATATTGGCTAAATTACTAAATTTGTATTTTTTAACGCCCCTTTACTAGTTTGTCTTTTTCTAACCACTACTAAAAATCTGAGCATCCTAGACGAAATATTCTAGACGGATTTATTTCCATCCAGGATGCTCATATTCTAAGAAACCGCACCATCCATCACTATCCGCCTAGGATAGTGGGGCCCGCATTAATGAAAATACTAAAACCCTAGTCCAAGCCAAAACTTAAAATCACGCGTTTCCCCTTTATTTTCATTTTCTATTTAGGTGCTGAACTCCCAAAATTTCCCAAATTTTCTCCTAGATCCTCTTCTTCGAGATCCTCTTCTTCGATCGCCGCCGGCGATCCACCGCCGTCGGCGCTGATGATCCCTTCTCCAAGATGCTCTCCTTACTCGCCGGCGGGGTCTACACCAAGTCGCAGCTTCAGGTTGAGCTAGAACCCTAGCTTCTTCTAGAATGTTCGAGAAGGTGGATCTCGAGGCCAAGACAAAGCCTGATGGAACCCTAGGCCTCACTTTCATGAAAACAAAGGGTGAAAGCCCGATCGAAGAGAAGGAAGCTTTAATCGCAGAGTGTGCTTCCTCCTTAATTGTTTTATTTTTAGGCCAAAATCCTAGAGGTAATTTTATTTTATTTTTGCTTGGATTTCGGTTTTATTTTAGTGTAGGGTTTCAACAATTTATCAAATTCATGGCATTCGGACAGTTGAGGTCGACAAGAAGAAGAGAAGAAAGCTCTACATGCTGAAAGAACCCTCGTGAAGAACGACATAGTCTCCCTCCTTTTACGTGACATTTAGACAAAACCCTAGCTTTAATCTGTCTTGTAGATTGGAGTTTACATCGATGATTTTTTTGTCTTTAGTTATTCAATTTTGGCATGATGATCTTGGAGGCGTCTCCTTTCTAAGGTATTCTCGCTCATGTTCTTAATTAGGATTTCTATTTCCCAATTTCTTGGATTTAATAATTTAAGCGATATAAAGGGAAGACGATGAATTTGATCGATTTTTGTTGATTTCACGCCAAGTGGAGCACAATGGAAAATCAAAGATTATTTGTTGTCGAAATGTTGCTCATGAATTCTAGGTATGTTTCTCTATTTGGTTTCCACCGAATTCATGTTGAATGTTACTTGGTCTATCTGAAATATCCTTTTTCCTGTTTTATTGATCTTTTGGTTTATGGTTGTGAAAAATGGTCTTATTTTCACTTAGGTTAGTGATTTATGGTCTATCCCATATTTCATTCACATGTATGATGAATACCTTAATAGCATTCTTCAACTTTCAATCTTGGTCTTCACGTATAATTAGATTCATCCTAAACCAATAAGATTTGATAAAGAACATCATATCTGTCAATTTCATGAAAACCAAAGGGTGAAAGCCCGAGAATGATGGTAGATATTCCTTCACCCTGTTAATATGCATGAGGGGTATAGCCTTTTTCAGGATCAATTCCTCATGAAACTTTGCGTAAATAAATAAAGATACCTATTACTTTTATATTGTTCCATTTTCTACTACAATTTCTTCCATTATATAGCAAATCTTCTACATATCCTATACAAAAGATTTGAGGATTTTGGTTTTTTTCCTCCCCAAACATTCTTCCCATATAATTGTTTCATAAAATATTTTTGATCATGAGGATTCCTATGATATGATACTTTATGAATGAACTTCAAGAATAATTAAATGCCTGGGTTGTGAGTAGTTTCTTCAGTGATATGATTCGATTATCTTACAAGACCTTAGGAACTTTGATGCCTTCTCTCAAAAATGAACATCCAATAGGCAATAGCTAATTTCTAATACGATTTTGCTCTTGAATCGACATTTCCTTTATGATTACGCATTCATTTATTATATAATAATTGGACATTTACATATTCTTAATTTGTGGACACGAATAATATTTCATGTACCCTCACTCAAATACATGACATCCTTGTGCCTTACCCTTCTATTTACCAATGCTTAGTGCCTAGCATACGCAGGCACGGAAAATTAACTCAATTGCATCATTTACTTTGAAAACCCTACAGACTTACATAAAAGAAGCAAGTATTTGGGAGACATGTACCCGATACTCACATTTTCCTCGGTACTTAGTTATTTACGCTTCAAATGGTCGGCACTCTTCCATAATACGAATCCAATATTTGTATCAAACTATGATAAGTACTTGCGACCTCACATACTACTTGAGTTTTCTAATAAATTCCAAGCATAATTGTACTAAAGGGAGTTTTCTCCTTGTGCATATCAGATGAATAAGATTGTCATTTCTATAATTTAACAAGTGTCATACTCCACTTCGTGTCTTTCCAAAACTAAAAAAGATCATCATAAAATATTTGTAGGGCAAGTTGAAATTATTTTCATTTTAGATGATTCTTTTGAAAAATCTAGGCTGCTAGTTCTTGTAGCATGCATCGTACAACAAAGAATTAAAAGGATGTTATTCTTCTCATAGATTTAATACTTGTTTTTCGTTTCAATAATAATAAATAAATAAAGTTGTCTGTTTCTTAGAAAATGTGTGACATGAGCAGGACAAGGGTCGACCACTGCTCGCTATCAAAGAAAGAGTGTATGCCTTCTCTTATTACCAACATCTAAACTTTGACCTCTTTATTTTAATCTGAACTAGTCAAGATAATCAAACTCCCTGGAGAGCATGCTTGCTTTCATTCAGTAACAGGTTTGTTTTGTTGACGAATTTTTGGATGCAGCGGAAGTGGTTCTGTTGTGGCTGAATGTTGTTGATGTTGCCCTGAGGGATTTGGTGATGCTCTTCTTTTGCTGGCTCGGGGTTGTGCTCGTGCTCGGTGGAAACTCTATGCTATTTATTTCTTAATACCATTTCTCTGTCCTATGTATTTGTTACCCATGGATCCATTAATTCTCATATGAATATATAGTATGTATATGTACTTAATATAATTTGGAGAAGAAAGAGGAGAAAAAGGAGAGAGATTGAAGCTTAATGATTTTATTTTGCATGCAGGCTTCATCTTGGCATAATCAAGAATGAGAGCTTTGATGGACTTGCAAAGAGTTTCAAGTAGAGGCGAAGATCCTTGATTGGAAGGTGTTATGATGTCCGTCAATTGTAGACAATTTTTGTTTCTTTACAATTTTTACTATTGTATTGATTCTGGTACTTAAATGTAGGTGACATTCAATTATATACTCGGTGTTTTAATATTTGACCGTGAGGATAATTGTCTTGATTTTTAATATTTGTCCGTGAGGATAATTGTACTGATGCTTATATTTGATATTGGAATATAATTAGATTGTGTTGGATATGAATATGATTTGGTGTTGTATTGTGCACATATATACAGGTTTTATTATATGTCGTACAAAATACATTTTATGCCAAAAACCATCCTAGACGGAAATTCGTCTAGGATGCTCATCCTAGATCGGAAATTCCGTCAGGTGTACTTAGATCTAAATTCCGCCTAGATACTTCCCAGACGAATTTCCGCCTGAAATATCCTAGACGGTTCTTTTATCCGTCTAGGATGTATTCGCCTAGAATGAGTTTTCTAGACGAATTCCGCCTAGAATGCCACATCCTAGACGGAAACTTACTAGACGGACATCCTAGACGAATTCGCCTAGGATGATCAACTTAGATGGAATTTCGCTATTCTAGACGGAATATTCTATCTAGGATGCATGTTTTTACTAGTTAACTCTGAAAATATTTTGGTATAAAATTTAACCATCAATGCCAATTAGGCTAATTTCATTGTCACGATGATGAAACAGGTGGATAAATACCACCTGACTTCACTTGACCAAATTTGAGCTCTACTAAGATGCTGATGTGGCAAGGATTAAGTGGCATTGTAGAGATTAATGTCTAACCATCCCTACAACTATAATTCATCTATAAGAATTTGAATGGAGAACTAACTGAGAAAGTAAATGTCTTGAAATGTGAAAAATTATAGGGCGATACTCAATAATAATCTTCCATGTGAATTGTTTCAAACTTGTTGCACTACTATTGTCCCAAAAATGAAATGCTAAAATTCAAAATAACTAATTTATAAAAGGCTGTGAAAAACTTCTCTTTGGGTTCGAAGGCTTAACCATTTGTTTTTTTCTAATCAACATTTTGCAAAAGCAAAGGTCGGATTAGGCTATCCATATTCTAGTAAGAAAAAGAGTTTCCTAACCTCTTACGTGATAAGAAACAATTACTTTTATGCTCCAATATATATTGGCTAAATTACTAAATTTGTATTTTTAACGCCTTTACTAGTTTGTCTTTTTCTAACCACTACTAAAAATCTGAGCATCCTAGACGAAATATTCTAGACGGATTTATTTCCATCCAGGATGCTCATATTCTAAGAAACCGTGCACCATCTGATCACTATCCGTCTAGGATAGTGGGGCCCGCAATTAATGAAAATACTAAAACCCTAGTCTGAAGCCAAAAACTTAAAATCACGCCGTTTCCCCCCTTTATTTTCATTTTCTATTTAGGCGCTGAACTCCCAAAATTTCCCAAATTTTCTCCTAGATCCTCTTCTTCGAGATCCTCTTCTTCGATCGCCCGTGATCCCATGTCGTGGCCGATGATCCCTTCTCCAAGATGCTCTCCTTACTGCTTGGCTGGGGTCTACACAGT
This sequence comes from Asparagus setaceus, assembly GCA_012295165.1. Taxonomy (NCBI): domain Eukaryota; kingdom Viridiplantae; phylum Streptophyta; class Magnoliopsida; order Asparagales; family Asparagaceae; genus Asparagus; species Asparagus setaceus. The sequence goes on from CM022702.1 coordinate 34,389,371, forward strand.
CGCGGCTTAGGAGTTGAGCTAGAAACCCTAGCTTCTTCTAGAATGTTCGAGAAGGTGGATCTCGAGGCCAAGACGAAGCCTGATGGAACCCTAGGCCTCACTTTCATGAAAAACAAAGGGTGAAAGCCTGATCGAAAGAGAAGGAAGCTTTAATCGCAGAGGTGCCCTCCTTAATTGTTTTATTTTAGGCCAAAATCCTAGAGGTAATTTTTATTTTATTTTTGCTTGGATTTGGTTTTATTTTAGTGTAGGGTTTCAACGAATTTATCAAATTCGATGGCATTATTGATGAGGTCGATCGGTGAAGAGAAGAAAGCTCTACACGTTGAAAGAACCCTCGGAAGCGACATAGTCTCCCTCCTTTTACGTGACATTTAGACAAAACCCTAGCTTTAATGTCTTGTAGATTGGAGTTTACATCGATGATTTTTTTGTCTTTAGTTATTCAATTTTGGCATGATGATCTTGGAGGCGTCTCCTTTCTAAGGTATTCTCTGCTCATGTTCTTAATTAGGATTTCTATTTCCCAATTTCTTGGATTTAATAATTTCTTAAGCGATATAAAGGGAAGACGATGAATTTGATCGATTTTTGTTGATTTCATGACCAAGTGGAGCACAATGGAAAATCGGCATTATTTGTTGTCGAAATGTTGCTCATGAATTCTAGGTATGTTTCTCTATTTGGTTTCCACTGAATTCATGTTGAATGTTACTTGGTCTATCTGAAATATCCTTTTTTCCCCCTGTGTTTTGCTGATCTTTTTGGTTTATGGTTGTGAAAAATGGTCTTATTTTCACTTAGGTTAGTGATTTATGGTCTATCCCATATTTCATTCACATGTATGATGAATACCTTAATAGCATTCTTCAACTTTCAATCTTGGTCTCATCGTACTAATTAGATTCATCCTAAACCAATAAGATTTGATAAAGAACATCATATCTGTCAATTTCATGAAAAACCAAAGGGTGAAAGCCCGAGAATGATGGTAGATATTCCTTCACCACAATTAATATGCATGAGGGGTATAGCCTTTTTAGGATCAATTCCTCATGAAACTTTGAGAAATAAATAAAGATACCTATTACTTTTATATTGTTCCATTTTCTACTACAATTTCTTCCATTATATAGCAAATCTTCTACATATCCTATACAAAAGATTTGAGGATTTTGGTTTTTTCCTCCCCAAACATTCTTCCCATATAATTGTTTCATAAAATATTTTTGATCATGAGGATTCCTATGATATGATACTTTATGAATGAACTTCAAGAATAATTAAATGCCCGGGTTGTGAGTAGTTTCTTGGTGATATGATTCGATTATCTTACAAGACCTTAGGAACTTTGATGCCTTCTCTCAAAATGAACATCCAATAGGCAATAGCTAATTTCTAATACGATTTTGCTCTTGAATCGACATTTCCTTTATGATTACGCAATTCATTTATTATATAATAATTGGACATTTACATATTCTTAATTTGTGGACACGAATAATATTTCATGTACCCTCACTCAAATACATGACATCCTTGTGCCTTACCCTTCTATTTACCAATGCTTAGTGCCTAGCATGCGAACACGGAAAATTAACCTAATTGCATCATTTACTTTGAAAACCCTCTGAGACTTACATAAAGAAGCAAGTATTTGGGAGACATGTACTCGGATACTCGGCTTTATACATTTTCCTCTCGGTACTTAGTTATTTACGTTTCAAATGCAGTGCGGCTCTTCCATATCTGAATCCAATATTTGTATCAAACTATGATAAGTACTTGCGACCTCACATACTACTTGAGTTTTCTAATAAATTCCAAGCATAATTGTACTAAAGGGAGTTTTCTCCTTGTGCATACTGTATTTAGCTGCATTGTCGCTCTATAATTTAACAAGTGTCATACTCCACTTCGTGTCTTTCCAAAACTAAAAAGATCATCATAAAATATTTGTAGGGCAAGTTGAAATTATTTTCATTTTAGATGATTCTTTTGAAAAATCTAGGCTGCTAGTTCTTGTAGCATGCATCGTACAACAAAGAATTAAAAGGATGTTATTCTTCTCATAGATTTAATACTTGTTTTTCGTTTCAATAATAATAAATAAATAAAGTTGTGCTTTCTTAGAAAATGTGTGACATGAGCGAGGACAAAGTTGACCCTTTGCTAGCTATCAAAGAAAGAGTGTATGCCTTCTCTTATTACCAACATCTAAACTTTGACCTCTTTATTTTAATCTGAACTAGTCAAGATAATCAAACTCCTGGAGAGCATGCTTGCTTTCATTCAGTAACAGGTTTGTTTTGTTGACGAATTTTTGAATCTGTGAAGTGGTTCTGTTGTGGTGAATGTTGTTGATGTTGCTCTGAGGGATTTGGTGATGCTCTTCTTTGCTGGCTCGGGTTGTGCTCGTGCTCGGTGGAAACTCTATGCTATTTATTTCTTAATACCATTTCTCTGTCCTATGTATTTGTTACCCATGGATCCATTAATTCTCATATGAATATATAGTATGTATATGTACTTAATATAATTTGGAGAAGAAAGAGGAGAAAAGGAGAGATTGAAGCTTAATGATTTTATTTTGCATGTGCTTCATCTTGGCATAATCAAGAATGAGCTTTGATGGACTTGCAAAGAGTTTCAAGTAGAGGCTAAGATCCTTGATTGGAAGGTGTTATGATGTCCGTCAATTGTAGACAATTTTGTTTCTTTACAATTTTACTATTGTATTGATTACGGTACTTAAATGTAGGTGACATTCAATTATATACTCGGTGTTTTTAATATTTGACCGTGAGGATAATTGTCTTGATTTTTAATATTTGTCCGTGAGGATAATTGTCTTGATGCTTATATTTGATATTGGAATATAATTAGATTGTGTTGGATATGAATATGATTTGGTGTTGTATTGTGCACATATATACGTGTTTTATTATATGTCGTACAAAATACATTTTATGCACCAAAAACCATCCTAGGCGGAAAATTCGTCTAGGATGCTCATCCTAGGCGGAAAATTCGTCTAGGATGCTCATCCTAGGCGGAAAATTCGTCTAGGATACTTCAATTCAATCTAAATATCCTAGGCGGTTCTTTTATCCGTCTAGGATGTATTCCGTCTAGAATGAGTTTTCTAGACGAATTCCGCCTAGAATGCCACATCCTAGGCGGAACTTACTAGACGGACATCCTAGACGAATTCGCCTAGGATGATCAACTTAGATGGAATTCGCTATTCTAGACGGAATATTCTATCTAGGATGCGATGTTTTTACTAGTTAACTCTGAAAATATTTTGGTATAAAATTTAACCATCAATGCCAATTAGGCTAATTTCATTGCCGCCGATGATGAAACAGGTGGATAAATACCACCTGACTTCACTTGACCAAATTTGAGCTCTACTAAGATGCTGATGTGGCAAGGATTAAGTGGCATTGTAGAGATTAATGTCTAACCATCCCTACAACTATAATTCATCTAATTTTGCAATGAGAGGGCACGTGGGGTGGGGAGGAATGGAATGTTGAATATATTCTAAACCATTATAAATCTTTTGGTGATATGCGATTGTCTTGTTTAGTTATTATTTGTTACTCCCCTACTATATCTTTGATAAGTATTAAAGAATTGATTAAACTCAGAAAATCGGTAGCAATTCTATTCAACTCTCCTTCTAGATTTGCATCTAGATCCCAACACTTTGCAAGCAAATGAGCCTTAACAAAGCCCAAATCATGTAGATAGCATATGCTTGGTAACATCATGTACCTCCAAAGTATGCATTTCTCTTTGTTTAGTTTGAAACCAACCTAGACACTGCAGCAAAATGATCAATTGCTTATTGAATACACCTTAAAGCTTATCTATCACCCTTAGAAAATAAGGGGAGATCATCCACAAATAGTAAATGAGTAGTACTTAGTTTAGCATATATAGGGTGAAATTTGAACCATTTATTCTTTACAAGATAATTAAATAGAGGGAGATGGGGTCCCCTTGTCTCAAAGCCCTCTTGTGACAAAAGGAATCATTTAAAGACCAATTGAACATAATGGAATATCTCACTGAAGTATTACAAGACAAAACCAATGAATAAACTTAGGGGACAAAGCATGATATTGGTTAGTCCAATGCTTAATCCTACCTTGATATAGTGAAGAACAAATTATATCCAAGCATTAAGATATAAAATAAAATTATGATTAAGGATGCTGTGACTACTGGGTTGTATTATTGTGATTTAAACAGTTCTAGATGTAGTTATATTAAGGGTTTTATATTAGTCCCCAAATCAATGCCCTCAAATCTTGCATTTTTGATATTAATTCCTCAAACCATTGAAAATTGATATTAGTCCTCCAAATTCATTAAGTGTGCTGGTATATGCCCTTTTGTTGCATATTATATCTAAAATGCTAACCATAGTTGAATAGTTACAAGCTTACCCTCTTTAAGTTGTTAACTTCCTCCCTCTCATTTTCCCACTTAGTCTTGTTAGGCCCAAAAATTAGCAACTTTATTAACAAAGTTACTTGGACCTGAGAGCACGATTCAAAAGCTTATAATTGATTAGAGGTAGAATAATTTGATGGAGATGGACTTCTTGAGGAGACATTGGAGGGTTTTATAGGTTTTGGAGAAAGTAAGCATTACTTTCATAGCCCACGGGTTAGATGAAAGGGTAGTTTTAGGAAGAAGATTGCCTAAATGGGTTAGACCTTGATGTTTTAAATGGATTAGGGTGTTATTGGGATTAAGTCAATGAGTTTAGGGTTCGGGTAAAGAAGGGTAAAACTAGGAGGGGCCCTAAAATGTTAAAACTAATGGAAAATTTTATCAATTTTAATGAGGTTCTAATTAGAAGGACTTGTATCAACACACTTAAAAATTTTGGGAGACAATTATCAAATTTCAATATTTTGAAGGTTTTATATCAAAATAAGCAAGATTTAAGGGATTAATACTGAAAAACCCTATACATAAATAGTAAAGTAGGTGTATTCATACTTGTTTAAAGTGCTTAATCTTAAAAAATTAAATTGTATAATTAACACTGTCATAGAATTTGGTTTGTACTATCATACAATTTGATTATGATATAATTTGGCACAAGAATCTAGAGTAGATTAAATGAAAAATTTGGGAGAACTCACCCAAATATGATATTTGCTTTGGCCGGTTGATATTGTTGATCATGAGGATTCCTATGATATGATACTTTATGAATGAACTTCAAGAATAATTAAATGCCCGGGTTGTGAGTAGTTTCTTCAGGTGATATGATTCGATTATCTTACAAGACCTTAGGAACTTTGATGCCTTCTCTCAAAAAATGAACATCCAATAGGCAATAGCTAATTTCTAATAATGATTTTGCTCTTGAATCGACATTTCCTTTATGATTCGCAATTCATTTATTATATAATAATTGGACATTTACATATTCTTAATTTGTGGACACGAATAATATTTCATGTACCCTCACTCAAATACATGACATCCTTGTGCCTTACCCTTCTATTTACCAATGCTTAGTGCCTAGCACATCTGCGAACGCGGAAAAATTAACCGAATTGCATCATTTACTTTGAAAACCCTATGGACTTACATAAAGAAGCAAGTATTTGGGAGACATGTACTCGGATACTTTCGGTTTATATACATTTTCCTCTCGGTACTTAGTTATTTACGTTTCAAATGCAGTGCGGCTCTTCCATATCTGAATCCAATATTTGTATCAAACTATGATAAGTACTTGCGACCTCACATACTACTTGAGTTTTCTAATAAATTCCAAGCATAATTGTACTAAAGGAGTTTTCTCCTTGTGCATCTTGTATTTAAACGCATTGTCGCTCTATAATTTAACAAGTGTCATACTCCACTGTCTTTCCAAAACTAAAAAGATCATCATAAAATATTTGTAGGGCAAGTTGAAATTATTTTCATTTTAGATGATTCTTTTGAAAAATCTAGGCTGCTAGTTCTTGTAGCATGCATCGTACAACAAAGAATTAAAAGGATGTTATTCTTCTCATAGATTTAATACTTGTTTTTCGTTTCAATAATAATAAATAAATAAAGTTGTGCGTTTTTAGAAAATGTGTGACATGAGCGAGGACAAAGTTGACCCTTTGCTAGCTATCAAAGAAAGAGTGTATGCCTTCTCTTATTACCAACATCTAAACTTTGACCTCTTTATTTTAATCTGAACTAGTCAAGATAATCAAACTCCCGGAGAGCATGCTTGCTTTCATTCAGTAACAGGTTTGTTTTGTTGGCAATTTTTGAATCAAGGAAGTGGTTCCATTGTGGCTGAATGTTGTTGATGTTTAGCCCAGGGATTTGGTGATGCTCTTCTTTTGCTGGCTCGGGGTTGTGCTCGTTCGGTGGAAACTCTATGCTATTTATTTCTTAATACCATTTCTCTGTCCTATGTATTTGTTACCCATGGATCCATTAATTCTCATATGAATATATAGTATGTATATGTACTTAATATAATTTGGAGAAGAAAGAGGAGAAAAGGAGAGATTGAAGCTTAATGATTTTATTTTGCATGAGGCTTTCTTGGCATAATCAAGAATGAGAGCTTTGATGGACTTGCAAAGAGTTTCAAGTAGAAGATCGATCCTTGATTGGAAGGTGTTATGATGTCCGTCAATTGTAGACAATTTTGTTTCTTTACAATTTTACTATTGTATTATTGATTACATTACTTAAATGTAGGTGACATTCAATTATATACTGTTTTTAATATTTGACCGTGAGGATAATTGTCTTGATTTTTAATATTTGTCCGTGAGGATAATTGTCTTGATGCTTATATTTGATATTGGAATATAATTAGATTGTGTTGGATATGATTTGGTGTTGTATTGTGCACATATATACGGGTTTTATTATATGGTACAAAATACATTTGCGTACCAAAAACCATCCTAGGCGAGAAAATAGTCTAGGATGCTCATCTAGGCGGAATTCCGTGCAGGAAGTATCTAGGCAATTCGTCTAGGATACTTCAATTCAATCTAAATATCCTAGGCGGTTCTTTTATCCGTCTAGGATGTATTCCGTCTAGAATGAGTTTTCTAGACGAATTCCGCCTAGAATGCCACATCCTAGGCGGAACTTACTAGACGGACATCTAGGCGAATTCCGTCTAGGATGATCAACTTAGATGGAATTACGGCTATTCTAGGCGGAATATTCTATCTAGGATGCGATGTTTTTACTAGTTAACTCTGAAAATATTTTGGTATAAAATTTAACCATCAATGCCAATTAGGCTAATTTCATTGCCGTCGGTGATGAAACAGTGGATAAATACCACCTGACTTCACTTGACCAAATTTGAGCTCTACTAAGATGCTGATGTGGCAAGGATTAAGTGGCATTGTAGAGATTAATGTCTAACCATCCCTACAACTATAATTCATCTAATTTTGCAATGAGAGGGCACGTGGGGTGGGGAGGAATGGAATGTTGAATATATTCTAAACCATTATAAATCTTTTGGTGATATGCGATTGTCTTGTTTAGTTATTATTTGTTACTCCCCTACTATATCTTTGATAAGTATTAAAGAATTGATTAAACTCAGAAAATCGGTAGCAATTCTATTCAACTCTCCTTCTAGATTTGCATCTAGATCCCAACACTTTGCAAGCAAATGAGCCTTAACAAAGCCCAAATCATGTAGATAGCATATGCTTGGTAACATCATGTACCTCCAAAGTATGCATTTCTCTTTGTTTAGTTTGAAACCAACCTAGACACTGCAGCAAAATGATCAATTGCTTATTGAATACACCTTAAAGCTTATCTATCACCCTTAGAAAATAAGGGAGATCATCCACAAATAGTAAATGAGTAGTACTTAGTTTAGCATATATAGGGTGAAATTTGAACCATTTATTCTTTACAAGATAATTAAATAGAGGGAGATGGGGTCCCCTTGTCTCAAAGCCCTCTTGTGACAAAAGGAATCATTTAAAGACCAATTGAACATAATGGAATATCTCACTGAAGTATTACAAGACAAAACCAATGAATAAACTTAGGGGACAAAGCATGATATTGGTTAGTCCAATGCTTAATCCTACCTTGATATAGTGAAGAACAAATTATATCCAAGCATTAAGATATAAAATAAAATTATGATTAAGGATGCTGTGACTACTGGGTTGTATTATTGTGATTTAAACAGTTCTAGATGTAGTTATATTAAGGGTTTTATATTAGTCCCCAAATCAATGCCCTCAAATCTTGCATTTTTGATATTAATTCCTCAAACCATTGAAAATTGATATTAGTCCTCCAAATTCATTAAGTGTGCTGGTATATGCCCTTTTGTTGCATATTATATCTAAAATGCTAACCATAGTTGAATAGTTACAAGCTTACCCTCTTTAAGTTGTTAACTTCCTCCCTCTCATTTTCCCACTTAGTCTTGTTAGGCCCAAAAATTAGCAACTTTATTAACAAAGTTACTTGGACCTGAGAGCACGATTCAAAAGCTTATAATTGATTAGAGGTAGAATAATTTGATGGAGATGGACTTCTTGAGGAGACATTGGAGGGTTTTATAGGTTTTGGAGAAAGTAAGCATTACTTTCATAGCCCACAGGTTAGATGAAAGGGTAGTTTTAGGAAGAAGATTGCCTAAATGGGTTAGACCTTGATGTTTTAAATGGATTAGGGTGTTATTGGGATTAAGTCAATGAGTTTAGGGTTCGGGTAAAGAAGGGTAAAACTAGGAGGGCCCTAAAATGTTAAAACTAATGGAAAATTTTATCAATTTTAATGAGGTTCTAATTAGAAGGACTTGTATCAACACACTTAAAAATTTTGGGAGACAATTATCAAATTTCAATATTTTGAAGGTTTTATATCAAAATAAGCAAGATTTAAGGGATTAATACTGAAAAACCCTATACATAAATAGTAAAGTAGGTGTATTCATACTTGTTTAAAGTGCTTAATCTTAAAAAAATTAAATTGTATAATTAACACTGTCATAGAATTTGGTTTGTACTATCATACAATTTGATTATGATATAATTTGGCACAAGAATCTAGAGTAGATTAAATGAAAATTTGGGAGAACTCACCCAAATATGATATTTGCTTTGGCCGGTTGATATTGTTGATCACCTGAAACATGGTTGAAATTTACTAAATCTGTAACCAAATAACCAATCTCAAATGAGCCCTCAAGGTATGACATATTGAAACCACATGATCCCTTAGAATGGTTTAGGCGATATGGTGGAAGTAGAATCTCATTGCAGATACTTTCGTCATGTTCAACAATTCTTGCGCTCTCAGAAACATTCGGATCATATAGTGACAATTTTATCTGCATATAATGAACAAGTATTACTAATGATAAAAATAAGAAAAATTTAATATAAATACAAGGAGTTGAATACAACATATTTCAAAACCTACACACGCAACTTATGCATCGACAACAACTCAATGTGAGTAAATTAATTGCACTCAATTTTACATATAAGATAACTAGCAATTCACAAATTTGGGAAGTTGGACATGCATGAACATTCTTATTGTATCTAGATGTAGCCAAAATGCTAATATCTTTTCGTTTGGGAAGGAAAGAGGTAGTGAAATACATATCATAAGAAGATAATTAAATAAAATGGTAAATAAAATTATGATTAATGATACTGTGACTACTGGGTTGTATTATTGTGATTTAAACAGTTCTAGATGTAGTTATATTAAGGGTTTTTATATTAGTCCCTCAAATCAATGCCCTCAAATCTTGCATATTTTGATATTAATTCCTCAAACCATTGAAAATTGATATTAGTCCTCCAAATTCATTAATTAAGGTATAAGCCCTTTTGTTGCATATTATATCTAAAATGCTAACCATAGTTGAATAGTTACAAGCTTACCCTCTTTAAGTTGTTAACTTCCTCCCTCTCTCATTTTCCCACTTAGTCTTGTTAGGCCCAAAAATTAGCAACTTTATTAACAAAGTTACTTGGACCTGAGTGCACGATTCAAAAGCTTATAATTGATTAGAGGTAGAATAATTTGATGGAGATGGACTTCTTGAGGAGACATTGGAGGGTTTTTATAGGTTTTTGGAGAAAGTAAGCATTACTTTCATAGCCCACGGGTTAGATGAAAGGGTAGTTTTAGGAAGAAGATTGCCTAAATGGGTTAGACCTTGATTTTTTAAATGGATTAGGGTGTTATTGGGTTTAAGTCAATGAGTTTAGGGTTCGGGTAAAGAAGGGTAAAACTGGGGGGGGGCCCTAAAATGTTAAAACTAATGGAAAATTTTATCAATTTTAATGAGGTTCTAATTAGAAGGACTTGTATCAACACACTAAAAGAATTTGGGAGACAATTATCAAATTTCAATATTTTGAAGGTTTTATATCAAAATAAGCAAGATTTAAGGGATTAATATTGAAAAAGCCCTATACATAAATTGTAAAGTAGGTGTATTCATACTTGTTTAAAGTGCTTAATCGTAAAAAAATTTTAATTGTATAATTAACACTGTCATAGAATTTGGTTTGTACTATCATACAATTTCATTATGATATAATTTGGTACAAGAATCTAGAGTAGATTAAATGGAAAATTTGGGAGAACTCACCCAAATACGATATTTGCTTTGGCCGGTTGATATTGTTGATCACCTGAAACATGGTTGAAATTTACTAAATCTGTAACCAAATAACCAATCTCAAATGAGCCCTCAAGGTATGACATATTGAAACCACATGATCCCTTAGAATGGTTTAGGCGATATGGTGGAAGTAGAATCTCATTGCAAATACTTTCGTCATGTTCAACAATTCTTGCGCTCTCAGAAACATTCGGATCGTATAGTGACAATTTTATCTGCATATAATGAACAAGTATTACTAATGATAAAAATAAGAAAAATTTAATATAAATACAAGGAGTTGAATACAACATATTTCAAAACCTACACAAGCAACTTATGCATCGACAACAACTCAATGTGAGTAAATTAATTGCACTCAATTTTACATATAAGATAACTAGCAATTCACAAATTTGGGAAGTTGGACATGCATGAACATTCTTATTGTATCTAGATGTAGCCAAAATGCTAATATCTTTTCGTTTGGGAAGGAAGGAGGTAGTGAAATACATATCATAAGAAGATAATTAAATAAAATGGTAAATAAATTTAATATAATATATGTCTATATATAGAACAAAATAGGTATGACATGACAACTCATGCCTAGCTGCCAAGAAATAAAAGTAGTGAGGCCTATACCTTTTGATGTGACTAGCAGAGTGAAACTTATTACATAGGTATCTCTTGGTAGATCCTTTAGAAAAGTGAGCCACGTCCTTATCACCATCAATCGCGTATGTATATATACTTATATTAGATCAATAAAAATAAAAGAAACGTATATATACTATTTAAAAAAACAAATGGGTTCCAAATAATTGAAGGAACTTTGACATTGTCTATAGAGATTGGAATGTATTTTTATAATTTTATATATTAAAGTATTCACCTTCACCTTCCTGTGTATTGACACAATAAAAATTAATCACTTCCTCATTTCTCTCTTAAAATAACAAAAATGCATCAGTCTTACTCTTTCCCCTTCTTTCTCTTACCAAAAAATTTAAAGAATACTAAATCTTCATGAAAATGTAAATTATATAATTATTGTCTAAATATAATTTGAAGAAAGAGGAGAAAAAGGAGAGAGATTGAAGCTTAATGATTTTATTTTGCATGTGCTTCATCTTGGCATAATCAAGAATGAGAGCTTTGATGGACTTGCAAAGAGTTTCAAGTAGAGGCTAAGATCCTTGATTGGAAGGTGTTATGATGTCCGTCAATTGTAGACAATTTTGTTTCTTTACAATTTTACTATTGTATTGATTATGTACTTAAATGTAGGTGACATTCAATTATATACTCGGTTTTTAATATTTGACCGTGAGGATAATTGTACCGATTTTAATATTTGTCCGTGAGGATAATTGTACTGATGCTTATATTTGATATTGGAATATAATTAGATTGTGTTGGATATGAATATGATTTGGTGTTGTATTGTGCACATATATACGTGTTTTATTATATGTCGCACAAAATACATTTTATGCACAAAAACCATCCTAGACGGAAAATTCCGTCTAGGATGCTCATCCTAGTCGGAAATTCGCTCAGACGGAAATTCTGCCTAGGATACTTCCCAGACTGAATTTCCGCCTAGAAATATCCTAGACGGTTCTTTATCCGTCTAGGATGTATTTCCGTCTAGAATGAGTTTAGACGGAATTCGTCTAGAATGCCACATCCTGGACTCGAACTAGACGGACATCCTAGACGAATTCGCCTGGATGATCAACTTAGATGGAATTCCGGCTATTCTAGAATTAATATTCTATCTAGGATGCGATGTTTTTACTAGTTAACTCAAAATATTTTGGTATAAAATTTAACCATCAATGCCAATTAGGCTAATTTCATTGCCGCCGATGATGAAACAGTGGATAAATACCACCTGACTTCACTTGACCAAATTTGAGCTCTACTAAGATGTTGATGTGGCAAGGATTAAGTGGCATTGTAGAGATTAATGTCTAACCATCCCTACAACTATAATTCATCTAATTTTGCAATGAGAGGGCACGTGGGGTGGGGGGGGGAGGGAATGGAATGTTGAATATATTCTAAACCATTATAAATCTTTTGGTGATATGCGATTGTCTTGTTTAGTTATTATTTGTTACTCCCCTACTATATCTTTGATAAGTATTAAAGAATTGATTAAACCAGAAAATCGGTAGCAATTCTATTCAACTCTCCTTCTAGATTTGCATCTAGATCCCAACACTTTGCAAGCAAATGAGCCTTAACAAAGCCCAAATCATGTAGATAGCATATGCTTGGTAACATCATGTACCTCCAAAGTATGCATTTCTCTTTGTTTAGTTTGAAACCAACCTAGACACTGCAGCAAAATGATCAATTGCTTATTGAATACACCTTAAAGCTTATCTATCACCCTTAGAAAATAAGGGAGATCATCCACAAATAGTAAATGAGTAGTACTTAGTTTAGCATATATAGGGTGAAATTTGAACCATTTATTCTTTTACAAGATAATTAAATAGAGGAGATGGGGTCCCCTTGTCTCAAAGCCCTCTTGTGACAAAAGGAATCATTTAAAGACCAATTGAACATAATGGAATATCTCACTGAAGTATTACAAGACAAAACCAATGAATAAACTTAGGGGACAAAGCATGATATTGGTTAGTCCAATGCTTAATCCTACCTTGATATAGTGAAGAACAAATTATATCCAAGCATTAAGATATAAAATAAAATTATGATTAAGGATGCTGTGACTACTGGGTTGTATTATTGTGATTTAAACAGTTCTAGATGTAGTTATATTAAGGGTTTTATATTAGTCCCCAAATCAATGCCCTCAAATCTTGCATTTTTTGATATTAATTCCTCAAACCATTGAAAATTGATATTAGTCCTCCAAATTCATTAAGTGTGCTGGTATATGCCCTTTGTTGCATATTATATCTAAAATGCTAACCATAGTTGAATAGTTACAAGCTTACCCTCTTTAAGTTGTTAACTTCCTCCCTCTCTCATTTTCCCACTTAGTCTTGTTAGGCCCAAAAATTAGCAACTTTATTAACAAAGTTACTTGGACCTGAGAGCACGATTCAAAAGCTTATAATTGATTAGAGGTAGAATAATTTGATGGAGATGGACTTCTTGAGGAGACATTGGAGGGTTTTATAGGTTTTGGAGAAAGTAAGCATTACTTTCATAGCCCACGGTTAGATGAAAGGGTAGTTTTAGGAAGAAGATTGCCTAAATGGGTTAGACCTTGATGTTTTAAATGGATTAGGGTGTTATTGGGATTAAGTCAATGAGTTTAGGGTTCGGGTAAAGAAGGGTAAAACTAGGGGCCCTAAAATGTTAAAACTAATGGAAAATTTTATCAATTTTAATGAGGTTCTAATTAGAAGGACTTGTATCAACACACTAAAAGAATTTGGGAGACAATTATCAAATTTCAATATTTTGAAGGTTTTATATCAAAATAAGCAAGATTTAAGGGATTAATACTGAAAAACCCTATACATAAATAGTAAAGTAGGTGTATTCATACTTGTTTAAAGTGCTTAATCGTAAAAAAATTTTAATTGTATAATTAACACTGTCATAGAATTTGGTTTGTACTATCATACAATTTGATTATGATATAATTTGGCACAAGAATCTAGAGTAGATTAAATGAAAATTTGGGAGAACTCACCCAAATATGATATTTGCTTTGGCCGGTTGATATTGTTGATCACCTGAAACATGGTTGAAATTTACTAAATCTGTAACCAAATAACCAATCTCAAATGAGCCCTCAAGGTATGACATATTGAAACCACATGATCCCTTAGAATGGTTTAGGCGATATGGTGGAAGTAGAATCTCATTGCAGATACTTTCGTCATGTTCAACAATTCTTGCGCTCTCAGAAACATTCGGATCATATAGTGACAATTTTATCTGCATATAATGAACAAGTATTACTAATGATAAAAATAAGAAAAATTTAATATAAATACAAGGAGTTGAATACAACATATTTCAAAACCTACACAAGCAACTTATGCATCGACAACAACTCAATGTGAGTAAATTAATTGCACTCAATTTTACATATAAGATAACTAGCAATTCACAAATTTGGGAAGTTGGACATGCATGAACATTCTTATTGTATCTAGATGTAGCCAAAATGCTAATATCTTTTCGTTTGGGAAGGAAAGAGGTAGTGAAATACATATCATAAGAAGATAATTAAATAAAATGGTAAATAAAATTAATATAATATATGTCTATATATAGAACAAAATATGTATGACATGACAACTCATGCCTAGCTGCCAAGAGATAAAAGTAGTGAGGCCTATACCTTTTGATGTGACTAGCGAGTGAAACTTATTACATAGGTATCTCTTGGTAGATCCTTTAGAAAAGTGAGCCACGCCTTATCACCATCAATGCGTATGTATATATACTTATATTAGATCAATAAAAATAAAAGAAACGTATATATACTATTTAAAAACAAATGGGTTCCAAATAATTGAAGGAACTTTGACATTGTCTATAGAGATTGGAATGTATTTTTATAATTTTATATATTAAAGTATTCACCTTCACCTTTCCTGTGTATTGACACAATAAAAATTAATCTCTTCCTCATTTCTCTCTTAAAATAACAAAAATGCATCAGTCTTACTCTTTCCCCTTCTTTCTCTTACCAAAAAATTTAAAGAATACTAAATCTTCATGAAAATGTAAATTATATAATTATTGTCTAAATATAAAGTTATAGAATAAAAAGCACAACAGTAAAGTTATTCTTTTACAAGTGCTCAAAATAAGTGCATTTTATTATATTACATCATCCTTAAACTACTTATTTTGAGCATTGTATAAGTCTTAAAATAATATTAAATAACTAAATAAGGTTACTTAAAACTTACAAAGACCATATTATTTATTTCTCAATAACTCAATAAATAATAAAATCTATAGAGAATAATAATACATATTTTATAAGAATTTTTTTAAATTTAATGGTTGTCGCACGTGCATTTGCATGTTTTATAATGCTAGTGTGTCTGTGTGTGTGGGTGTGTATGTGTGGGGGGGCGTGTGGAGGGGGGGTGTGTTTATCATACATACATACATATTTTGCCAACAGCCTCTAAACCGAAGATAGATCCCCCCTACAAAAGATCCCGAGTATTGTATGTATACACATTCTTTATATATGATCTTTTGTGGGGTGATCTGTATTTGGTTTCTCATATCCATGTGAGGCTTATGCATTTTTCATCTGTGTTTGGCTTATGTACAAATAAATCCACAAGCCACGTTTAGTTCTAAGCAGTAAGTTTTAGTGGCAAGTAGGATATTTTGCAGTTATTTAAGTTTGAGGAGTGGATTCTTCCCATAAAGTATACTAGCATACCATTTACACCAAAATCTGTTAGTGGGCAGGAATGTGGACTGCTCTTGTGGAGAAGATGATAACTAGTATATATAGCATGCAACATTATTGCAAAAGCATCTTTGTTCTACCTAAGAAAGCTATTTAAACTTTAGAACAAGGCCAGAGAAGCAACTAATCACAAGAAATCAGAAGTAGTTTGGCCTTTTGTTTGTCTTCTTAAAATATTTTGGTATAAAATTTAACCATCAATGCCAATTAGGCTAATTTCATTGCCGTCGGTGATGAAACAGGTGGATAAATACCACCTGACTTCACTTGACCAAATTTGAGCTCTACTAAGATGTTGATGTGGCAAGGATTAAGTGGCATTGTAGAGATTAATGTCTAACCAGCCCTACAACTATAATTCATCTAATTTTGCAATGAGAGGGCACGGGGATGGAATGTTGAATATATTCTAAACCATTATAAATCTTTTGGTGATATGCGATTGTCTTGTTTAGTTATTATTTGTTACTCCCCTACTATATCTTTGATAACTATTAAAGAATTGATTAAACTCAGAAAATCGGTAGCAATTCTATTCAACTCTCCTTCTAGATTTGCATCTAGATCCCAACACTTTGCAAGCAAATGAGCCTTAACAAAGCCCAAATCATGTAGATAGCATATGCTTGGTAACATCATGTACCTCCAAAGTATGCATTTCTCTTTGTTTAGTTTGAAACCAACCTAGACACTGCAGCAAAATGATCAATTGCTTATTGAATACACCTTAAAGCTTATCTATCACCCTCAGAAAATAAGGGAGATCATCCACAAATAGTAAATGAGTAGTACTTAGTTTAGCATATATAGGGTGAAATTTGAACCATTTATTCTTTACAAGATAATTAAATAGAGGAGATGGGGTCCCCTTGTCTCAAAGCCCTCTTGTGACAAAAGGAATCATTTAAAGACCAATTGAACATAATGGAATATCTCACTGAAGTATTACAAGACAAAACCAATGAATAAACTTAGGGGACAAAGCATGATATTGGTTAGTCCAATGCTTAATCCTACCTTGATATAGTGAAGAACAAATTATATCCAAGCATTAAGATATAAAATAAAATTATGATTAAGGATGCTGTGACTACTGGGTTGTATTATTGTGATTTAAACAGTTCTAGATGTAGTTATATTAAGGGTTTTATATTAGTCCCCAAATCAATGCCCTCAAATCTTGCATTTTTGATATTAATTCCTCAAACCATTGAAAATTGATATTAGTCCTCCAAATTCATTAAGTGTGCTGGTATATGCCCTTTTGTTGCATATTATATCTAAAATGCTAACCATAGTTGAATAGTTACAAGCTTACCCTCTTTAAGTTGTTAACTTCCTCCCTCTCATTTTCCCACTTAGTCTTGTTAGGCCCAAAATTAGCAACTTTATTAACAAAGTTACTTGGACCTGAGTGCACGATTCAAAAGCTTATAATTGATTAGAGGTAGAATAATTTGATGGAGATGGACTTCTTGAGGAGACATTGGAGGGTTTTATAGGTTTTGGAGAAAGTAAGCATTACTTTCATAGCCCACGGGTTAGATGAAAGGGTAGTTTTAGGAAGAAGATTGCCTAAATGGGTTAGACCTTGATTTTTAAATGGATTAGGGTGTTATTGGGATTAAGTCAATGAGTTTAGGGTTCGGGTAAAGAAGGGTAAAACTGGGGGCCCTAAAATGTTAAAACTAATGGAAAATTTTATCAATTTTAATGAGGTTCTAATTAGAAGGACTTGTATCAACACACTTAAAAATTTGGGAGACAATTATCAAATTTCAATATTTTGAAGGTTTTATATCAAAATAAGCAAGATTTAAGGGATTAATACTGAAAAACCCTATACATAAATAGTAAAGTAGGTGTATTCATACTTGTTTAAAGTGCTTAATCTTAAAAAATTAAATTGTATAATTAACACTGTCATAGAATTTGGTTTGTACTATCATACAATTTGATTATGATATAATTTGGCACAAGAATCTAGAGTAGATTAAATGAAAATTTGGGAGAACTCACCCAAATATGATATTTGCTTTGGCCGGTTGATATTGTTGATCACCTGAAACATGGTTGAAATTTACTAAATCTGTAACCAAATAACCAATCTCAAATGAGCCCTCAAGGTATGACATATTGAAACCACATGATCCCTTAGAATGGTTTAGGCGATATGGTGGAAGTAGAATCTCATTGCAGATACTTTCGTCATGTTCAACAATTCTTGCGCTCTCAGAAACATTCGGATCATATAGTGACAATTTTATCTGCATATAATGAACAAGTATTACTAATGATAAAAATAAGAAAAATTTAATATAAATACAAGGAGTTGAATACAACATATTTCAAAACCTACACAAGCAACTTATGCATCGACAACAACTCAATGTGAGTAAATTAATTGCACTCAATTTTACATATAAGATAACTAGCAATTCACAAATTTGGGAAGTTGGACATGCATGAACATTCTTATTGTATCTAGATGTAGCCAAAATGCTAATATCTTTTCGTTTGGGAAGGAAAGAGGTAGTGAAATACATATCATAAGAAGATAATTAAATAAAATGGTAAATAAAATTAATATAATATATGTCTATATATAGAACAAAATAGGTATGACATGACAACTCATGCCTAGCTGCCAAGAAATAAAAGTAGTGAGGCTATACCTTTTGATGTGACTAGCGAGTGAAACTTATTACATAGGTATCTCTTGGTAGATCCTTTAGAAAAGTGAGCCACGTCCTTATCACCATCAATGCGTATGTATATATACTTATATTAGATCAATAAAAATAAAAGAAACGTATATATACTATTTAAAAACAAATGGGTTCCAAATAATTGAAGGAACTTTGACATTGTCTATAGAGATTGGAATGTATTTTTATAATTTTATATATTAAAGTATTCACCTTCACCTTCCTGTGTATTGACACAATAAAAATTAATCTCTTCCTCATTTCTCTCTTAAAATAACAAAAATGCATCAGTCTTACTCTTTCCCCTTCTTTCTCTTACCAAAAAATTTAAAGAATACTAAATCTTCATGAAAATGTAAATTATATAATTATTGTCTAAATATAAAGTTATAGAATAAAAAGCACAACAGTAAAGTTATTCTTTTACAAGTGCTCAAAATAAGTGCATTTTATTATATTACATCATCCTTAAACTACTTATTTTGAGCATTGTATAAGTCTTAAAATAATATTAAATAACTAAATAAGGTTACTTAAAACTTACAAAGACCATATTATTTATTTCTCAATATCTCAATAAATAATAAAATCTATAGAGAATAATAATACATATTTTATAAGAATTTTTTAAATTTAATGGTTGTCATGCGTGCATTTGCATGTTTTATAATGCTAGTGTGTCTGTGTGTGTGGGTGTGTATGTGTGGGGGTGTGGAGGGTGTGTTTATCATACATACATACATATTTTGCCAACAGCCTCTAAACCGAAGATAGATCCCCTACAAAAGATCCCGAGTATTGTATGTATACACATTCTTTATATATGATCTTTTGTGGGGTGATCTGTATTTGGTTTCTCATATCCATGTGAGGCTTATGCATTTTTCATCTGTGTTTGGCTTATGTACAAATAAATCCACAAGCCACGTTTAGTTCTAAGCAGTAAGTTTTAGTGGCAAGTAGGATATTTTGCAGTTATTTAAGTTTGAGGAGTGGATTCTTCCTATAAAGTATACTAGCATACCATTTACACCAAAAACTGTTAGTGGGCAGGAATGTGGACTGCTCTTGTGGAGAAGATGATAACTAGTATATATAGCATGCAACATTATTGCAAAAGCATCTTTGTTCTACCTAAGAAAGCTATTTAAACTTTAGAACAAGGCCAGAGAAGCAACTAATCACAAGAAATCAGAAGTAGTTTGGCCTTTTGTTTGTCTTCTGAAAGCTTGTGGTGACTTGGGCTAAAAAATTTATGCTTATTCAATGTATTCGGGGATCAGGAGCACCCACCGTCCATAACGGAAATAGATCCCCCTCAATTATGCATTAGTAAGGATCTGTGAACCAAATAGATCAATCCACCTATAAATCAATATGAAAATAATCACAAGAACACAACAAACTTTTAACGAGGAAAAACTATTGCAGGAAAAAAAAACCTCAAGGTGATCGCGCCCACCAAAAATGACTTCCACTGCATTGAAAATATTACAACCTTAGCAAACACTTCCTATCCTTCTTAAATCAGTGCAATAACCCAACCTCAGAGAAACCAGAATACGACTAGTGAGAATGAAGTTACCGATCAAGTCAATAAAGAACCACTATCGAGACCATGTTAATAATCTTATCTTTCCTCCTCTACATGGTACTGCTTCTCATGCTTAACTCCTTCATGGACTTTTATTTTCCAACTGGTATACCATAAGTTAGGAATGACTTCATAATTGAAACCAATCAATTCCCTCAACTTAGGAAATAAATCAACCCTCAACTTAGGAAGGAATTCCAAATAGAATTTTCATATATTCCTTAACTTAGAAAATATATTTCATGAGGATGTTACCAAATTAAGCCCCAAAATAAAAATAAATTTTAACCACATTGGAACCTAATCCACACTCAACATAATAAAGTTTTAATGATGAAAGGTTCTATGTGGGTGAAATGAGTTGGAGGATACTACATCAATGAGCTATGTGGGCTATAATGTTGGAGAAAGGTTCTATGTGGGTGAAATGAGTTGAAGGATACTACATCAAGGAGCAGGAATCTTGGTCTATTGATGCTAAATGTTACTCTTGTTGGTATTTCTAGAAACTTCTTATGTTTATACAAGAATCACTCAATGCATAAATGTTACTATTACAAGCTTTCAATGGAGAGGGAATTAAGCTCCTAGTTTACTACATCCTCTGCTTGCAGCTAACAAATCCTGTGCTAAATTGATATGGAAAGAGTTGTCTATTTGTATGCAATCTTTTATTGTATGGGTTGCTTGTCGGGATAGATTCCCTACAATAGCTAAAATGAGGTAGCTTGGCATATTCCAGATGACGATAAATGTTATTTTTGCAATATAATTATAGTTAAGGCATTTCAAGTGGTTGAAAGGGCTTCTCCTGCTGAACACCCTAATTAGATGAGGGTTA
This sequence comes from Asparagus setaceus, assembly GCA_012295165.1. Lineage (NCBI taxonomy): Eukaryota > Viridiplantae > Streptophyta > Magnoliopsida > Asparagales > Asparagaceae > Asparagus > Asparagus setaceus. The sequence goes on from CM022702.1 coordinate 34,410,623, forward strand.
AGGGAAATGGTGGTCAATCGAACAAGCACAGTAAGTTCTCTAATTCTAAATACTCTCGGTCTTAGGCTGATGAAGCAAGTGATTTTTCAGACGAAGTGATTGATAGTATTCCGGTAGTGGAAGATGAAATCCATATTGAGACTATCCCTATGGTGGATAACAATGGCAAAGGGATGTGAATCTTAGATCTGAAGACCCTCCTATTATAAATCTTGATAAAGAAGCAGTTACTAATGGAATTTGTGAAGGAAATGTGCAGAATCACGGGCAGGATTATTCAATGATAGTCGAAGGACTGGAACAGTTCTCCAATTAAATTTTGTCCCTACTGTAAGTGATGGAATTGCTTGTTTTGAAGCTGAAGAATGGAATGAAGGCAACGATTCATGGAAATATTCTCTCGTTGGTACAGTTATAGGGGTTAATCTCTATTGACGAAGTGTGAAATACCCTAGCAAGACCTCAGGTATGCTTATTGAAACCTGGTGTTTACCTATTTAATTACAAATAAGAGGAAGAGAAATGTGATAGTCTTCAATCTGGACTATGGTTTTTTGGGTCTAGACCTTTATTGTTAAGATCATGAACAAGTGATGGCAATTGGGATAAATTCAATCCCAGAACTTATCCTTTGTGGGTACAATTTCCAAATTTTAGATTGAAACTGTGGCATACAAAAGGTTAGCAAAGTTGCTAAACCAATCACAATTGGTAAAATGACTACAATGAAGCAGAGACTCTCTTATGCTAGAGTTCTAATTGAGGTGGAAATACCTATGTTATTGTGATGAACTAAAGATCAAGGGCCTAATAGTACAATTTATAGCCAAAAGTTGGTGTATGAACTCAAGCATAGATGGTGTGCTTTTGTAAAGTGATTAGTCATAATTCTGATTCATGTAGGAGAAGGAAACCAATCATGCAGTGGAGACCTAAACCAATCCAAATGCAGAAGAAAGAAACATAAATCAACACACACAGCAAGTTGGGCAAGGTGGAAAAATTCCAGACGTGGAGGGTAATAATCCTCATGAGAAATAGATAGAAAATATAGGAAACAATAATGTTAATGTTGTGCAACATGTACAATCAACTTTCATTGTGCATGAACATGATGTACAAAGAAAAACAAATATGATGATAAACCAACTAAATGTGGGGGATGGCAATTTGTGCACAGGAATGGTAAATCTCCTATTCTAACGCAGCAGCAGTAACTCACAATAATAGTGTTTTATGTGATTATCATGGGGAATCATCTATGAAAGAGGGATGTGGAGTGCCTACTCCTATGGTGGATAGAGGAGAGGGTATATCTAATCTATCATAAAATGAAATTTCTCTTTTGGAATGTTAGAGGCCTGAATAGGCCTACTAAGCAGAATAATGTAAGAGCTATGAGTCACCAGTATGATATTCCTATTCTAGTTCTATTAGAAATAAGAGTGAAGAAGAATAAAGTTGTAGTTATTCATAGAAGAATTGCAAGAGATTGGAAGATGGTAGATAACTATGTGGAAGCTATCAATGGTAGAATATGAATAATGTGGAATGTTCAGGAGATTGTGATGTTGCATTTAAAGATGGTAGATTTCATTTTCTTGCTTCCTTTATGTATGCATCTAACAACACAATGGAGAGAAGAACACTATGTAGTCCTATTCCGAATAACAAATCTATTAATCTGCCATGGATCATATGTTGTGATTTTAACAGCATTCTTAATGTTGATGATAAATGTGGAGGTAACCTGTGTACTTGAAGCTGAAACTAAGGAATTTCAAGACTGCATTGATGCCTGCAATGTTACTCAACTTAAGACAATTGGCTGTCATTATACCCGAGATGATAAACAGGAAGGAGGAGATAGGGTCTGGATGATAAACCCTTGGTAAATATGGCATGGCTAAATTATTTCATCATTAGTCAGGTGGAGTTTCTAGTTCCTAACAATTCAGATCACTCACCTAGATTAGTCACAATTAGAGATGATGCTTGTAATGGGAAGAGATAGTTTAGATTCTTTAATATGCGGATTAAGCATGATAATTACCATAATATTGTTCAAAACATTTGATCTCAACAGGTCAAAGGATGCCAAATTTTCCAAATAATAACTAAACTGAAGAGGTTGAAGGATGATTTCAAGAAGCTCAATTCTCAATCATTCAATAATATCAGCCAACAAGTGATCAAAGCTAGAAAGAATTTGGAAGCTACTCAGATGCTTACAAGGGGATATCCACAAGCAGTCACCTATTAGTAAAGAGACAATTATGGTGAAGAAGTTTTCAAAACTATTAGATGCTGAGAACAGTTCTATATGCAGAAGACTAGAATACATTGGCTTCAGGCAGGTGATAAATGCACCCAGTATTTTCACTCTGCTATGCAGGTTAAGAGGCATAAGAACAAAATTTTTGTCTTACATACTTCTGAAGGCCAAAGGTTGGAGGATAGTGTAGTTATCTCATTTGAGATTATTGATTTCCATAAGAGTTTGTTAGGCACCAAAATGAGGGGACTTTTGCCACCTGATCCTGATGTGATTACTGCAGAACCATGTCTGAATGATGCTTAAAGATTAAAACTTATTCAGCCAGTCACAGAGCTAGAGATTAAGAAGGTAATTTTTTATATACCAGAAGAAAAGGCCCTGGACCAGATGGTTATCCTACAAGCTTTTATTGGAGTGTTTGGGACATTGTAGGAAGTGATATCATTGAAGGAGTGAAAGACTTCTTCATTCATGATAGGCTTTTTGGGTAGCTCAACTCAACTACTATAACTCTAATACCAAAGGTAGAGTGTCCTGTCCAAGGTTATCGATAGCGGATAGCGTCGCGTAGCGGTGAGGCATCGCTAAGGCTATTTGGGGCTATCGCAGCAAAATAGCTGTAAAAAGCGCAAAGTCAAATAGCGGTCTAATTTAGATATGTATAAATATTAAAAAAAATTAAAGAAAAATCTTGAAAATCTAAAAGTGCATATTTCATGATTTAAAAAGATCCTAAATATGAAATAGACATGTAACCGTCACATATAGAAGACGACGGAGGAGTCAAAGAGTCGCCGTCTGAAGATGAGCCGAGTGAGAGGACTACAATAGGAGGAGCTCAGAGGAGGTGAGAGGAAGTGCTGAGGAGGTGCCGGAGGCTATGGGAGGTGGTGGGAGCACCGAAATTGCGGAGGCGGTGGGATCTGGTGCTGAGTCGGTTTAATTTTAAAAATAAACCTCAAATTGCTTTTAAATAGCGGTCAAGAAATCGCGAGTCGGTGGGATCATGGTTGTACATCGAGTTTAATTTTAAAAATAAACCTCAAACCGCTTTTAAATAGCGGTCAAAATGGATTTTGCTCGCAATCGCCCATTAGTCACCGCTATGGCGCGTTAGTGGCGCTTGTCGGCGAGAAAGTGCATATTCCGCAATGTCACCGATAGCGGGCAATAGCGTCGCGGAAGGGACCACTAACGCTATTGCGGCGCGCTATTAACAGATTATTTACCGATGGTCCCGTCACCTCTGTAGACTTTAGACCTATTGCATGCTGTAACTTCTTATATAAAGTTATTACTAAGGTTTCAACTAATAGACTGCAAGCGGTAATGTGGGGAGGGGGAGGGTGTCCTTGGTAGTGAAGCTTAATATGGTTTTGTAAAGGGTAGATTAATCACTAATAACATCCTGTTGGGCATGAACTTGTAAAAAATTATACAAGAAAATATATCTCTGCTAGAGCAATAATCAATATTGACATCAAGAAAGCCTATGATACACAAAACTGGACTTTCGTGGAGAAAATGTTACATGAATTGGATTTTCATGAAAGAATGGTGAAGTGGATAATGATTTGTGTATCAAGTCCAACATATTCTATATTTTTCAATGGATCACTACATGACAATTTTGAGGGGAAAAAGAGGACCCAGACAAGGAGACCCTCTATCTTCTTATTTACTTGTCTTGGGCATGAAGTACCTTTTAAGGAAACTGAAGCTTCTTGAGAAGGAAAGTGGGTTTACTTTTCATCCAAAATGCAAAAAGTTTAAGATTAACCACTTGATATTTGCAAATGACCTCCTAATATTTTCTAAGGGAGGCATGAGATCTTTGAGACTTCTTCAGGAAAAATTCCAAGAATATAGCACATGCTTTGGCCTTATAACTAATCCAAGTAAAAGTTCAATTTTCTTTGGAGGAGTATCTGTTGAATGTAGAAGAGAGATTTGTCAGGCTTTGGGGTATAATGAAGGCTCGTTTCCTATAAGATATCTTGGCCTACCAATGGTCACCAAAAGGTTATCTAAATCTGAATGCAGTGGGTTCATAGAGAAAATTACACAAAAGATACAATCATGGGGAGCAAGGAAAATTTCTTATGCAGAAAGACTACAATTGGTGAAAAGTGTACTGTTGCGGGTCCAGATATATTGATCTAGTGCATATGTATTGCCAAAAAATGTACTTCATGTAGTGGATGCAACGTGCATGAATTATTTATGTCGAGGCAGCCACACTAGATCAAAAATCTCTTTGGTGGCTTGGAAGAACATCTGTTGTGAAAAGAAGCATGAAGGGCTGGGTGTAATTTTTTGCAGAAATTTGGAGCCTTACTAGTGCACTCAAACTAATATGGCACATTCATTTGAAGAAAGATGTATTATGGATTAAGTGGTCTCATGAAAATTACTTGAAAAGATAGCATATCTGGCAAGTACAAAAAGTTTAGGGATATATTGATGGTATTAAAGCTGAACTTCTAAATTGCTGCAATGGAGGAGCTTTGAAAACAGCTCAAATTTGTCATGAGCTAATTGCAGGAGGCAGAATATAAAAAGATGGTATCAAACTGTCAGGGGTGAGATTACTATACCCAAATTCTCTTTCATTTTATGGTTGGTGATGCAAAAAAGGTTGTTGACTCAAGATCGCTTGATTGAGATGGGAGTAATACAAGATAATAGATGTGCGTTATGTGAGAAGGCCGAGGACAATCACATCCACTTATTCTTTTCATGTGAGTTTGCTGCTGCGGTATGGAATAGTGTTCAATTTTGCTTTCAGAAGCTGTGATTGGCAAATAATTATGAACTGGTATACTAATCAGCTGGTTAGGAGCTCGGTGCCTAAGAATGTTAAGAGGTTGCTGCTGGCTGCTACAGTGTATGGCATCATGAAAGGAATGCAAGACTTCATGGTGAGAAGAAGAGAAGACTTTATGATATTCTACAGAGTATAAAATATTATATCTTTGTTTACACCAGAACCGAGATAATCCTGCATGCAGTTGAGAGCGTGATAGATAGGCTAATATGATTTGTATTTAAGTAAACTGTGAGTGATCTCAGGGTGAGGATGTTTTGAACTGCCCTAACGCTTACTTGGTAAATGAAAGAAATTATATATTAACTGAAGGTCCAGCCTAGCAGAATAACCAAGATGAAAGATACAATGCAAGACCGAAACTGGTACTCTTTCATGTACATCTCCCCATTTTATAATAGGAGAGATAAGTGAGTGCCTAGCTTAGTTACTTTGCGACTAGAATTTTGTTAGCTTTCTTGTTTGCTCCTCATTATTTCGAGGTCAGGTTTAATTTGTTGTTTTTCAAACCTCTTACTCAGAGGGTAAAACAGTGTAGTTGGTGGTTCTTTCACAGGCTACTGATAATTATAAGAGAAGTTTGCTCTGTACTTACCATAAAACAAAGCAATTTGTCATCTAAGTAGTAAGTTGTCTTTAATTCCAATAAATTACCGGACGATAATGCAGCAATACACCAAACAGTTACTTGAACATGACCTGTGATGTCTTGAATATTTGAAGTTTGTGGCAGTGGAAAGAGGACAGAATTTGGTAGGGCTTGGAAGCTAATACTTAGGAGAGATTTAAATAAAAAATAAAAAATAATAAAAAAAATCATACCCCAAGAGATTCGTTCCTTATCGGGCAATCCTTACAACCTTCACAATATACCCAAAAAAGATCGCTTCCCGTATCAAGATACACCGTCATAATCTTCGGAGGCGTCCCGATTGCAACCTCGGTATACCAAGTCCTTCATTCCATGCCAAGGGAAAATAAATAAAGAAAAAATTAATAACAAAGATGGGAAACAAGTGAGAGCAGGTTAATGAATCGATATTTAATAAATAAACATACGCCGTGGTGGTCAGGTTGCCACCCAAATAGACATCCACAGGTTTTCCGGCGAGCACCCGAGAGTGGCGGTGTTCGTCGTGTTGCTTGAGAATATTGATGTTGTCCCTGTTGAACTTCCGCTTCACTCTGAAAACGCCTCCTCCTCCGCCTTGAGTGACGACAGGGAGGAAGATCAAGAGGAATAGGCAGAATGCCGAGAGGAGATGGGAGATCTTGAGAGAATCCATGAGGAAACAAAGAATCAAGAGCGGAGAAAGGAGGAGGAGGAGAAAATATTATAACAATAGTTGATGCAGAAATGATCTGAGAGAGTTGTTGCATTGAACAAGTCATAAGGAGATATTGTAGGGAGGAGTAAAGAACGAATCAAAGGGAGAAATGAAAACCTTCAAGTGGGTTATAACCTCTAACATTTTTCATGGGGGCAAAAAAAAGCAGCCTCTTTACAGGAGATGTAAGCATGGGACTACAAAATTTGCTCAAGAAGCACGATTGATAATATATTAGCAATGAATCGAATTATAATATTTTAAAAATGGTTTTTCTTATAGACCGAAATATCAAACATAAATTTCTGATAATGAAATGTGATGAGAGCTATTGCTAGTTTGTTGAAACTGAGCCCTTTATTCCTTAAATAAGTCTGCCAAAACTATACATTCTCTTAAATATGCCCCTCCGACTTAAAAGTTGTTAACTTAACTCTAAATTAAGTAAGCTACATTGACTTTGCTAGCTTTTTTGATGTCCCTAGATAGTTACCCTTAATACCAAAGAACATATTACGATAGTTACTTCTCATTATAATTACTTAATAGGATAAATTACACTAAACCCTTATGAATTTTAGCCTCTATGAACTTTTAAAATTACACTAAAGCCATAATAACTTTTCGTTTTAAAGAAAACCATAATAACTTTCTAAATTTTTGGATAACCCTATAAATTAGAACCATAAAATGGCATAAAAGGTGTTTTGAAAGTTATTGGGGTTTAATGTAATTTATCTAAAATATTGGGGCTTTCTACAAAAGTTGTTAGGGGTTTAGTGTGATTTTGAAAGTTCATAGAGTCTATTTATTGCAAAATCTTTGAAAGGTCATGGGGTTTCTTTGTACTTTACCTTATTTAATATTATAATTCTTAGTTCAAGCAATACTATTAAAATAATTATACTATATATATACTCTAAAATATTTATCTAATTTATATTTTTAATTATGCTCTTAAATAATTTAGTACTAGAAATACTTTATAAATTTTAGTATACTCTCATTAACAATTAATAGTTCTATTATTAATATTAAATATTTTTTGTAAAAGGTTAGTTTTCAATCATTACTAATTATAGATTATTCACTATCATGTAATAATCTTTGAGAAAATATTCTAAATATAATATTAAATTATTTATTTAACAATATAATACTAAATAAATAGTGTAATTCATAATTTATGTGATATTATTAAAATAATTATACTATATATATGATTAAATATTTATTCTATTTATATTATTGCTCATTGAATTACAGTATAATTATAAATAGTATTTAGTAATATATTATTTTATGTATACTATTATTTTAATTATTTTATTATAATTCATAAATGATTATTATAATAATAAATTAATTGGTTACTATTAATAATTGTGCATACTTATTTTATAAATTATTTTATTATATTATTATTAAACAATTAATAGTTATAATATTATTGATAATTATAATTATTCAGGAAGGTGAGGAGGTGCATAAATTATAAGTGGCTATATTTATTTAATGAAAGATTTATTAGAGATAATGATAAAGTTAGAATTTATCAAAATTTGAGAGGGCAAAAAGGAAATTAAAAGTTTTAACACCCCAATTCTCTTTTTATAGTAGTATATATAAGTATATATAGTGTATAGATTGGTGATGGAAGCCGTAAGGAGTTATTGGGATTTAAATGGGGATAATGAACGTGATCATTAATTAATAGTTTATTATATGAAAGTATTAGAGAGGATGTTGATTTTGTATGAGTTTAGCCGGTGTTGGAATTCCGAAGGTTTGAGCAGGGTGATATAGATGTTATGTTCAGATTTCTAGCTAGTGTCCTACCCGCATGATGCTGCGGGTATTTTTCTAGTACATCATTTATCAAAATTATATAATAGATTATGAACAATTATTTTATAACTCATCTTGTACTCTTATAAAAGTGTGAAGGTATGTTAAAATATTTCTTGAAAAATACCTTCAAACAAACATACATCCGTCATAAACACACATATATGTACATACTAAATATCACTTATTAAATGTTATGCTTACATTGATGCATGCATAACATACTCAATATCAATGAGGACTTTTAGGGCGTGTTTAGTTCCTTTCCGTCATTTTCCCCCAAAATTGGGGTTTTCGCTCCGGAAAATATTCCGGAAAAAAAATCTATGTTTCACCCTCACTTTCCCTCACTTTCCGGAAAATTTTTGCAAACAAACACACGAATGTGAAGGAAAATGTAAAAAATACCCTCACTTTCCCTCACTTTCCCTCATTGCCAGTATTTTTTAGACGAAACAAACAGCCCCTTAGGAAAAATATATATTTTTATCCAAAAATGAAAAAAGAAGAAGAAGAAAAAGAAAAACATACATCCATGTTGCAATTTAATTAATGTTAACTGCATTAATCTTCCATATAAGTAAATTTAATTGTTGGGGCTTAACTGCAATGCACATGATTCATCCAAATTCTAACCTCTACGAAAAATTATAATAGATAAAATGAAATGAAAAATCCACCAACCCATTCCTATTCATGGCATAACCTTCCTATTAATGACCCATGATCATTAAATTCTATCTTTTTTATAACCCCTCCATTAAACCTGTATTAAATGCAGTAATCCATTCATATTCCAAGTCATTACCCTCTCTCCCCACGCCATCCCATCCACCCCCCCATGTCATTATATAATCTATCATCTTCTTTATCACACATTCATTCTTCAAGCAAGTATTCACTACCTATTATTATATCGTGATTGTAGCTTTATCTCGATAATTTGTGCATGCAGTAAGAGATCAAGTTATGTTGTATAAAGAGCAGCACGATCAATCTAGGAATCTTCACATTCTGACACACCAGGAGGGCTAAAGGCACTCGTGGGTCGTGAGTCTATGACATGACACCTTCAGTAGGGAGTAAGAGGAGGTTCTAACTATATCTTCTTTTTGTGGAAAATGATGCCAAGTTTTAGCCATTAGCTAGGAGGTTGAGGCTCTACTTGGTTGCTTCTCTCTTCATCCAAATTTGTTCTGCAATAGTTCTAAGAAAATTAGCTAGTTCCTAAAACTAAAGAGTTTATATTTTGTAATAGTTATACAGAAAAGATAATTTCTTTTTAATATGAAAATTAGCTATTTCAAAAAAAAAATTAAAGAGTTAATGCACAAGGAAGGAAGAAGAAAACAAGTTGTATAATGAGTAACTAATGTCATTAAAGTTGATTACAGAGAAAATATAATAAAAAAAAAGAAAGACATGGGAAAAATAATACCTTTTTAATAAAATTAAAGATAAGCATGGGCATTATAGACCAATTTCTGAAGTTTGCAACACTGAAAAGAAATGCATTAAAAATAAAAGGTTAATAAACAAAAGTTTAAATTAAATTAATATTATCATATGATAACTTCTACCCAAAAAATTAAGAGCACAGACCTTTAAGACGCTTTTCTCATGATATATATGGTTAAACCTTCAACTTTCTTGAGCTGCAAAAACCTTTAGAGTAGCTTTGTGTAAAATAAATAAATAAATATAAATAAAATAAAAATATAATAACTTGATGAAAAAATAAAACAAAAGAAAAATAGGTTCAAAGGACAGTTCAACATTTTCATTGCCTTGAAATTGAATATCAACTTCTAGAAAAGAACCAGTATGGATTTGGAATGGATAATAGATTGTAAAATTGTAACATATATAGGATGCCATGAAATTAAACTTAGAGGGTTATTGGTTGGGACAAATTGGGGCTAAGTGGGAAAATTGTTCCAATGGGATAATTTTATCCCTTTGGGATATTTTGAATGGGATAAAGTGGGATAAGTTGGGATAATGGAATAATTTAAAGCTTTGATTTGACAATTCATGTGGGATAATTGATGATGTGGCACCTTATTAAAATATAATATTTATTTATTAATTAAGTCTAAATTAATTTATCCAATTGATTTAGTATATTATTTAATATGTTATTATAATATAATATATTACTTTACTTTATACTAAAATATAATGTCATATTATAATTACTAATTAATTATAACTATGTTTAATGTTATTAATTAATATATTATATTATATTATAATAATATGATATATTATATAATAATTGATATAATATACGAACAATATATCTAATATAATATTTCAATAATGTAATATTTAATTTAATATAAATATAATATTATAATATTTTATTTTATTCAATATAACATTATTAAAATATTATATTATTATTATTATATAATATTATATTTTATGATAATTACTATAATTTATTTATCCAATAGATATAATATTATACAATAAATTATTTTACTTTATACTAAAATAAAATATAATTAATATTATTAATTAATTATTATATTATATTATAATAGTATGCCATAATATATAATAATTGATAGAATATATGAAATATGTAATATAATATTTTAATAATATAATATTTAATTTAATATATCATAATATTTTCTTTTATTTAGTATAATATTATTTTAAATACTATATTATATTATATTTAATATAATATTATATGATAATTACTATAATATATACAGAATATCTAAAACGTATTATATTATAGTACAATAATATATTTTATTATATCAATATAATATATAAATATAATATAGTATAATCATATGACATGATTTATATTATATTATATAATTAAATATAATATACTAACATATTTAATAATTTTAATATTATGCTATATTATATCATAATATATTATTATATTGGGTTAATATAATATTATATTAACTATAGTAAAATATTAACTACAACTAATATAATATAATATATTATAATAAATATAATATAATATATTATAATAAATATAATATAATATATTATATTATATTATATTATAATATATTATTATATTGGGTTAATATAATATTATATTATTATTATTATTATTATTATTATTATTATATATATTATATTTTATGATAATTACTATAATTTATTTATCAATAGATATAATATTATACAATACATTATTTTACTTTATACTAAAATAAAATATAATTAATATTATTAATTAATTAATATATTATATTATAATAGTATGCCATAATATATAATAATTGATAGAATATATGAAATATGTAATATAATATTTTAATAATATAATATTTAATTTAATATATCATAATATTTTCTTTTATTTAGTATAATATTATTTTAAATACTATATTATATTATATTTAATATAATATTATATGATAATTACTATAATATATCAGAATATCTAAAACGTATTATATTATAGTACAATAATATATTTTATTATATCAATATAATATATAAATATAATATAGTATAATCATATGACATGATTTATATTATATTATATAATTAAATATAATACACTAACATATTTAATAATTTTAATATTATGCTATATTATATTATATTATAATAGTATGCCATAATATATAATAATTGATAGAATATATGAAATATGTAATATAATATTTTAATAATATAATATTTAATTTAATATAAATATAATATTATAATATTTTATTTTATTCAATATAACATTATTAAAATATTATATTATTATTATTATTATTATTATATAATATTATATTTTATGATAATTACTATAATTTATTTATCCAATAGATATAATATTATACAATACATTATTTTACTTTATACTAAAATAAAATATAATTAATATTATTAATTAATTATTATATTATATTATAATATATTATTATATTGGGTTAATATAATACAATATAATATTATATTAACTATAGTAAAATATTAACTACAACTAATATAATATAATATAATATATTATAATATATTATAATATATTATAGTACAATAATATATTTTATTATATCAATATAATATATAAATATAATATAATATAATATAACATTATTACAAATATTATATTATAATATAATATATTACTTTACTTTATACTAAAATATAATGTCATATTATAATTACTAATTAATTATAACTATGTTTAATGTTATTAATTAATATATTATATTATATTTTATGATAATTACTATAATATATCAGAATATCTAAAACGTATTATATTATAGTACAATAATATATTTTATTATATCAATATAATATATAAATATAATATAGTATAATCATATGACATGATTTATATTATATTATATAATTAAATATAATACACTAACATATTTAATAATTTTAATATTATGCTATATTATATTATAATATATTATTATATTGGGTTAATATAATACAATATAATATTATATTAACTATAGTAAAATATTAACTACAACTAATATAATATAATATATTATAATAAATATAATATAATATATTATAGTACAATAATATATTTTATTATATCAATATAATATATAAATATAATATAGTATAATCATATGACATGATTTATATTATATTATATAATAATTGATATAATATACGAACAATATATCTAATATAATATTTCAATAATGTAATATTTAATTTAATATAAATATAATATTATAATATTTTATTTTATTCAATATAACATTATTAAAATATTATATTATTATTATTATTATTATTATATAATATTATATTTTATGATAATTACTATAATTTATTTATCCAATAGATATAATATTATACAATAAATTATTTTACTTTATACTAAAATAAAATATAATTAATATTATTAATTAATTATTATATTATATTATAATAGTATGCCATAATATATAATAATTGATAGAATATATGAAATATGTAATATAATATTTTAATAATATAATATTTAATTTAATATATCATAATATTTTCTTTTATTTAGTATAATATTATTTTAAATACTATATTATATTATATTTAATATAATATTATATGATAATTACTATAATATATACAGAATATCTAAAACGTATTATATTATAGTACAATAATATATTTTATTATATCAATATAATATATAAATATAATATAATATATTATAATAAATATAATATAATATATTATAATATATTATAATAAATATAATATAATATAATATAACATTATAATAAATATAATAGAATAAATTATACATAAAATTAAATTATAATAATATTTTATTCTATTACATGATAATATAATATAACATTATAATAAATATAATATAGTATAATCATATGACATGATTTATATTATATTATAATATATTATAATATATTATAATAAATATAATAGAATAAACTATACATAAAATTAAATTATAATAATATAATATATTATTATATTGGGTTAATATAATATATTATTATATTGGGTTAATATAATATATTATTATATTGGGTTAATATAATATATTATTATATTGGGTTAATATAATATTTTAATAATATAATATAATGTATTGAATATATTATTATATTGGGTTAATATAATATATTATAATAAATATATTGTACTATTTTATCATGGTATAATATACTATGAGATATTGCATAATAATATATAATAAATATAATATACTAACATATTTAATAATTTTAATATTATGCTATATTATATTATATAATTAAATATAATATAATATATTATTATATTGGGTTAATATAATATTATAATAATATTTTATTCTATTACATGATAATATAATATAATATAATATATTATAATAAATATAATATAATATATTATAATATATTATAATATATATTATTACATTATTATATAATATTATAATAATATAATATAATATAATATATTATAATAATATAATATAATATAATATAATATAATATAATATAATATAATATTTTAATAATATAATATTTAATTTAATATATCATAATATATTATTATATTATATTATATTATATTATATTTAATATAATATTATAATAATATAATATATTATTATTATTATATAATATTATAATAATATTTTATTCTATTACATGATAATATAATATAATATATTATAGTACAATAATATATTTTATTATATCAATATAATATATTATAATATATTATAATAAATATAATATAATATATTATAATATATATTATTACATTATTATATAATATTATAATAATATAATATAATATAATATATTATAATAATATAATATAATATAATATAACATTATAATAAATATAATATAATATATTATAATAATATAATATAATATATTATAATAAATATAATATAATATAATATATTATTATATTGGGTTAATATAATACAATATAATATTATAATAATATAATATTTAATTTAATATATCATAATATATTATATTATATTATATAATTAAATATAATATACTAACATATTTAATAATTTTAATATTATGCTATATTATATTATATTATATTATATTATATAATTAAATATAATATACTAACATATTTAATAATTTTAATATTATGCTATATTATATCATAATATATTATTATATTGGGTTAATATAATATTATATGATAATTACTATAATTTATTTATCCAATAGATATAATATTATACAATACATTATTTTACTTTATACTAAAATATAATGTCATATTATAATTACTAATTAATTATAACTATGTTTAATGTTATTAATTAATATATTATATTATATTATAATAATATGATATATTATATAATAATTGATATAATATACGAACAATATATCTAATATAATATTTCAATAATGTAATATTTAATTTAATATAAATATAAATATTGTAATATTTTATTTTATTCAATATAACATTATTACAAATATTATATTATTATTATTATATAATATTATATTTTATGATAATTACTATAATTTATTTATCCAATAGATATAATATTATACAATACATTATTTTACTTTATACTAAAATAAAATATAATTAATATTATTAATTAATTAATATATTATATTATAATAGTATGCCATAATATATAATAATTGATAGAATATATGAAATATGTAATATAATATTTTAATAATATAATATTTAATTTAATATATCATAATATTTTCTTTTATTTAGTATAATATTATTTTAAATACTATATTATATTATATTATATTATATTATATTATATTTAATATAATATTATATTAACTATAGTAAAATATTAACTACAACTAATATAATATAATATA
This sequence comes from Asparagus setaceus, assembly GCA_012295165.1. Classification (NCBI taxonomy): domain Eukaryota; kingdom Viridiplantae; phylum Streptophyta; class Magnoliopsida; order Asparagales; family Asparagaceae; genus Asparagus; species Asparagus setaceus. Next base: position 34,426,193 of record CM022702.1, read on the forward strand.
ATATAATATATTATAATATATATTATTACATTATTATATAATATTATAATAATATAATATATTATAATATATATTATTACATTATTATATAATATTATATTAACTATAGTAAAATATTAACTACAACTAATATAATATAATATATTATAATAAATATAATATAATATAATATATTATAATAAATATAATATAATATATTATAATATATTATTATATTGGGTTAATATAATATTATATTAACTATAGTAAAATATTAACTACAACTAATATAATATAATATATTATAATATATATTATTACATTATTATATAATATTATAATAATATAATATAACATTATAATAAATATATTGTACTATTTTATCATGGTATAATATACTATGTGATATTGCATAATAATATATAATAAATATAATAGAATAAATTATACATAAAATTAAATTATAATAATATTTTATTCTATTACATGATAATATAATATAATATAATGTATTGAATATATTATTATTTTATGTTTTATATATCATGGTATATATTTATAATATAATTAGCATGTATTAATTAAGTATTATAAAAATGTTTCAAAATTATCTCAATTGCCTTCAAAGTGGAACATAATTGTTCCAATATGGAGGATGGGGTAAATTTTACTATTTAGGGCAAAAATTTGTATATGAGTGGGATAATTTTATCCCAAGTGGTAAAATTATCCCACTAGTGTTCCAACAAACCAATAACATCAAAGGTATTATCCTTGTTCCATTATCCCAATGAATAACACCATAAAGTAGAATCCCTAAAATTATCCTATTATCCCTCAAATGTCCCAATGAATAACCTCCTTAAATATAAATAAATACATTAGAGTAATAGAGATGCTAAGAGGTTACAATTTATGAGTGAGAATTTAAAAGGTTATGTAGTTATACATGTTGATAGTGGAGCTTTGCTAGAGGTTTGCTAGACTTTTGGAATAATATTTAACAATAATAAAACTATATATTTAAAAAAGGTAAACTTCTAAGAAGTTGCCAAGTGGCAACCTAGAATCTTACTTTTTTATCTATTATTATTAGGGGCCGTTTGGTTGTTCATTGTGAACTTGGGTATTTATGACACAATGTGGAAAGTGGTTATCCACTTCATCGCTTTCCACTTGAGTTTTTTACATTGTTTGGATTGGATTCTTTGTGATTCCTAAAATAATAGTGATTGCTTGTTTACATAGTAAGATATAATTTTGGAAAGTGGGTTATGTAGACCCTATTCAAAATGTTCATTTACCATGGGAAAAATTACCTCCATAAGATAAAAAAGACTTATTTTCACTTTGGTACACCAAGCTTTACCTAATTTTTCCACTTTGATAGCATAAAGTTTTTTAACACTTAATACCTCAAATTTCAATATCATTTCACTTTGATACCCTAAAGTAGTCTCTTAACACTTTGATACCCAAAAGTTTAATTCTCCTTATACTTTGATACCCATGACTAGATAGCATTAGATTTTCTGTTAAATTTGTATAGACATAGTACATTCTAAATATGTGATATAAATTTAAAAGAAATCAAACTGATCAGAAGGGGAATCAAAGTGCAATGTGATTGAAACTTTGGGGTATCAAAGTGCTAAAGAAATACTCATGATATTAAATGAAATGGGATTGAAAGTTTGAGATATCAAAGTGTTAAAACCATTACCTTGGATATTAAATTGAAAATATATTTAAAATTTGGGGTACCAAAGTGAAAATAAGCCCAAAAAAACAAAGAAGAAAAACTCCAAACATTGAAAATTGCTATTTTACCATAATCAATTGGATCCGCATTATCTAAAGAAGTAGGATTAGCAACAAAATTATGATGGACAAAAAGCACAAGTTTCTAAGTAAGTATGAAGAAAAATAATGCATAACCATGAGCACTTGAGACCTAACTTTAAATGAATTGAATGGGGAAAACTAAAACCAATCATGAAGAAACAAATAGGGAAAAGGAAATTGCAGTAAAGGCCGGAGAAGACACAGGAGGAAGAAGAAAGAGGCGGAAGGGGGTTAACAGGTAAGTGGGGATGTTTAATTGTTTATATATTTTTACTAACAAGATTTTAGCTTTCAAGCCAAATCCATCTATTTTGTTTGGAATTGAATTTACAATGACGCCTAAGCAACTTGAATGACACATAAGCAACTTTACTGCTTTAAAGGATTCCAACCAAACTATGTAAATTGGTGAAAACTGACAGGGGCCCCCATAATTTTAGCACTTTTCAGCTTTACCTCCCCAAAAACATGCATCCAAACAGCCCCTTATTACTACTACTGTATAATAAATATATTGTACTATTTTATCATGGTATAATATACTATGTGATATTGCATAATAATATATAATAAATATAATAGAATAAATTATACATAAAATTAAATTATAATAATATTTTATTCTATTACATGATAATATAATATAATATAATGTATTGAATATATTATTATTTTATGTTTTATATATCATGGTATATATTATAATATAATTAGCATGTATTAATTAAGTATTATAAAAATGTTTCAAAATTATCTCAATTGCCTTCAAAGTGGAACATAATTGTTCCAATATGGAGGATGGGGTAAATTGTTACTATTTAGGGCAAAAATTTGTATATGAGTGGGATAATTTTATCCCAAGTGGTAAAATTATCCCACTAGTGTTCCAACAAACCAATAACATCAAAGGTATTATCCTTGTTCCATTATCCCAATGAATAACACCATAAAGTAGAATCCCTAAAATTATCCTATTATCCCTCAAATGTCCCAATGAATAACCTCCTTAAATATAAATAAATACATTAGAGTAATAGAGATGCTAAGAGGTTACAATTTATGAGTGAGAATTTAAAAGGTTATGTAGTTATACATGTTGATAGTGGAGCTTTGCTAGAGGTTTGCTAGACTTTTGGAATAATATTTAACAATAATAAAAACTATATATTTAAAAAAAAGGTAAACTTCTAAGAAGTTGCCAAGTGGCAACCTAGAATCTTACTTTTTATCTATTATTATTAGGGGCGTTTGGTTGTTCATTGTGAACTTGGGTATTTATGACACAATGTGGAAAGTGGTTATCCACTTCATCGCTTTCCACTTGAGTTTTTTACATTGTTTGGATTGGATTCTTTGTGATTCCTAAAATAATAGTGATTGCTTGTTTGGATAGTAAGATATAATTTTGGAAAGTGGGTTATGTAGACCCTATTCAAAATGTTCATTTACCATGGGAAAAATTACCTCCATAAGATAAAAAAGACTTATTTTCACTTTGGTACACCAAGCTTTACCTAATTTTTCCACTTTGATAGCATAAAGTTTTTTAACACTTAATACCTCAAATTTCAATATCATTTCACTTTGATACCCTAAAGTAGTCTCTTAACACTTTGATACCCAAAAGTTTAATTCTCCTTATACTTTGATACCCATGACTAGATAGCATTAGATTTTCGTTAAATTTGTATAGACATAGTACATTCTAAATATGTGATATAAATTTAAAAGAAATCAAAGCTGATCGGAGGGGAATCAAAGTGCAATGTGATTGAAACTTTGGGGTATCAAAGTGCTAAAAAATACTCATAATATTAAATGAAATGGGATTGAAAGTTTGAGATATCAAAGTGTTAAAACCATTACCTGGATATTAAATTGAAAATATATTTAAACTTTGGGGTACCAAAGTGAAAATAAGCCCAAAAAAACAAAGAAGAAAAACTCCAAACATTGAACATTGCTATTTTACCATAATCAATTGGATGCGCATTATCTAAAGAAGTAGGATTAGCAACAAAATTATGATGGACAAAAAGCACAAGTTTCTAAGTAAGTATGAAGAAAAACAATGCATAACCATGAGCACTTGAGACCTAACTTTAAACGAATTGAATGGGGGAAAACTAAAACCAATCATGAAGAAACAAATAGGGGAAAAGGAAATTGCAGTAAAGGTCGGAGAAGACACAGGAGGAAGAAGAAAGAGGCGGAAGGGGGTAATGCTAACAGGTAAGTGGGGATGTTTAATTGTTTATATATTTTTACTGACAAGATGTCAGCTTTCAAGCCAAATCCATCTATTTTGGTTGGAATTGAATTTACAATGATACCTAAGCAACTTGAATGACACATAAGCAACTTTACTGCTTTAAAGGATTGCAACCAAACTATGTAAGTTGGTGAAAACTGACAGGGCACCACCCCCTCAGCAATACCTTTGTCACCTTAGTCAAAATAGCTTAGCATGGACAAGCATTGTCTTATTATCAGAGAGGTGCGGCCTTAGTGTGTACTTCTTTTCTTAATTTTTAGATTTTAAACTATGGTTGAGTGTTCTCGGTTTAGGGGTTTTAGTGATGGGTTTTTTTAATTGGAATATTTTTGTTTGTTGGATGTATTGATGTTAGAGGATTTTATGTTAACGACTATTCAATCTGAGGCTAACAAATCAGTTGGAGAGTGAATCACGCTAGCGGTTAGATAAATAAGAATTCATGCCTATATATATGCAATATTGTACGCATCCAAAAGATGTATTTTCACTTGGTTTGTTAGATTCATTCAACTCTAAAGATGAATTTTCAATTTTATCAAGAAAATATTTATTCTCCTCTTTTAGGTTTGTATGCACATTTTTCATGATTTTATATCTCTCAAATTGACCTAACGTATCAAGATATTTATAATATATTTCATCATAAGATAGGTATCCTTATTGTCAAAACTCTCGTGTTCAGAATTGTCTGAATTACTTTCTTTGGTCATGAGGCTCTTTTTCATCATCGCTCAAGCTGCTTTGCAACTCCTCTTCTCCACTCAACATGTCCATGTTGCCACCTTAAAGCTTTTGCACTTCTCTTTATGGTACTTTTTTTTCAACGAATAATTCTTCTTGTAGTGACTTGATTTCCTGCACTGATAAAAAATTTATTGAGTATCAAAATCACTAGAAATATACTTATTTACCTTTCTTGTTTTAGCTTACAGGAATTTCTGACCATCCTTTGATTTGAGGAAGAATTTGAAGATTTTCTTAATTTTATCTACTCCTTTATCATTCTCATCCCTAATGCTCAAGCTCAATCCAATGTTTTTGGCCTTTAATTTCTCCAACTTTGCTTTGAGAGCCAACAAGTTATCTCCTTTTGATCCATCCTCCAATTGCTCTTCTCTCTCCTTAAATTTTGCCTCGTGTGTGATAAGATTCTCTACAAGATTATCAAGAGAGAGTTTAGATAAATTATAGGATTCTTCAATAGCGGTTATCTTAGAATTCTATTCAAATGGTAGTGACCAGATGACTTTGCAAATGAGCTCTTCTTAGCTATAATCCTTTCGTAACGTCTTTGACTTTCTCAGAATATTCATGAATTGTGTGAACATCTCATGTATGCTCTTTGAGGCCTTCATCTTGAAGTTTCCCTACTTGCTAACGAGCATTGCGAGCTAAGCCCCCTTAACCCGTGAAGTTCCTTCGTGTGCAACCTCCAAAGTATTCTAAATTTTATGTGCAGTAAAACAAGAATACACACAATTAATTTCTTCAGCAGTAAGAGAGCAATATAATGTATTTACAGCTTTAGTATTAAGAGAGTATAATTTCTTATCAGAAGAAGTCCACTTCTCCCTGGGTTTAACAATTGTAGTTTCAGCAATGGTGTTAGTGGGTGCATGATATCTAGACTCTACTATGTTTCAAACATCATAGTCTGTGGATAAAAGAAATACTCTCACAAGAGCTTTCTAATAGGAAAAGTTTGTGCCATCAAAAAGTGGGAGTCAGTTAGCGGCATGACCTTTAGGGAAAGTTGTTGTGATGCATTGACTAGTCATCTATATCCTAGGTTGCGAAGCTAATTTGGAGATACAAAGCTCTAATATCACTGTTAGGATCAAAGAGCTAAGCCTAGAGGAGGTGAATAGGGTTACCTACTATTTTTTATAAATATAAAATATGCAACGAAAATAAACCAATATTAACCAAATAGTAAGCAAAGCAAAATACTAAGAAATAATTAGAATCAATCATAATCAGAATAACAAAGATTTTAGAGTAGTTGGGATAAAATAATGCTACATCCACTCTTCCTTATAATGAAGGGACTTTCTCACTATATAAAAGTTCTCTTGAATCACAAACCTGATTCAGTAGGTTTACAAGACTGAAACCCTAGTTTGTTCCAAACTAATCATCTAACCAAAACTCTTTGTAGTGAGTAACCCTAGCCCTAGCTAGTGACCGATCCCTCAATTTAACCCCGACTTGAGTACGTCATAACCTTCAATTCACACCAGCTTGAGTACACCATAAAAATAAGTTTAAAATCAATAAAATAAATATCAATTAAGAATGATATAGAAAGATCTTACAGCCCTTTGATTATGCAAACCGTTCTCCAAAGGATATAGCGAAGCTCGATAAAGAATGCTATTGATCTTAAAGTCTAAGGGTAGCACTCTTCAAAGGTTGATGATCATATGATGAAGAACAACATCGATGATGCAAATTGAAAAGTCTGAGCAAGAATCTTCACCAAAGATGAAACCCTAACTCTCTCTCTCTCTTTTATTTGTCAATTAGGTCAGGAATTCTCTAATAAAAAAATGAGAGGAAAGAGCCTATATACCCTCAACAATGAACGATTAAGATTGAATTCAAAATCAAAATAGATTTCTAAAATATGGCAGCTACACAGCAATGAGCGAGTTGGCTCATCGTTCTCATTGATGAGTGGACCTTGTTATCAATTTTTCCTCTCTACCAACCTCATTCTCATTGATGAGTCTGACCCCTCATGATGAGTAAGATCCTGTTTTATTGATTTTGACTTGTTTCTTGCTCTTTTTACTTCCAAACTTGATTCTAACTTCTTGTAACTTATATATGATATCTCATAGACATATTAGACCAATACAAAGGTTTATTTTTCATTAAATTAAGTCAATTATATGGACACGTACGAACACAGATAGTGGTAAAGATACATAAGGTCTAGTAGTGTCACAGAACACCATTGGGTTACCTACTTTTGGAATATTTTTATTCACTTTTACTTACATTTACTACTTGGGACACAACTGGAATTATGAGAGGACACCACTAAGAATGATACAATTGTAAAATTGTCAATGTAGATTCTAATTATATCATCAAAGATTACATGGTGACACTGCTAGGGTGAAAACCTAGCTCCGCCACTGAATACGATCCTAACAAAACTATCTAGAGTTTATTTAGAATCAATGGTTAATTGTAGTAGACATCTCCCAATTGTAGATGCACCCCCTATAACTCTTTGTGCTGATCAACCCTCCTTACCATTTTGTCATGTGCGAATATATCCAATCAATGAATTTTTCAATTCTTTAATAAGTCAAAAAAAAAATTAGTAAATGGGTACCTTTCCTCTCCAATAGAACTACGGGCAGTTTATATGCCTCTACAGTTTTGACTCTTTTAAGGTTCACAAACATTTACTCAGACGTCTATCCGCACTGAAAATCATAGACAAGACATGGGCCTGAGTGGGCTATTGGTCTGTACACACATAGATATAAACTATTTTAACATGCACAAATAGAACTATAGGGGATCTATCCGCACTTAACCCTAGAATGAAACTTCTTTTGAATTTATGTGTGCACAAAGGCATTACAAGTTGGAGTAAAATAGAGCTTAATTAAGCAAGGATACCAGCATTCTATAGCTACATACACTACAAAAAACATTGTAAGCTACAACGTTTATAATTGCATTTAATAACATTTTTAAAATGTTGTTATTCGGGGCACCAACATTTTTAAAAAATATTGGTGTGGCAAGTGTGGCCATTAGATGCCAGCGTTTTATTGAAAATGTTGGCACTGCACAAAAGAATCATTGCAGAACTTAGAACAAGTTGGCTAACATAGAGCACTCTTGGAACCAAAGAGTGTTGCAAGGCCCACAGCTTACACAATTTTTAAGGCTACACTTAGTGGTAAGCTTGCACTAATGATTTTAAAATTATTTTGTGAGTAGTTTACTATTTTAAAACATTGAAAATCTAATTGTTTACCGATGTGGGACTAAGAAGGGGATGAGTCTTTTAGAGGGAATATTGCAATTCCCAATATTTTTATCCAAAATGTTAGTAATTCCCAACATTTTAGACAAAAATGTTGGCAATTCAACACTTTTATCTAAAATATTGGCAATTCCCAACGTTTTAGACAAAAATGTTGGCAATTCCCAACGTTTTCTTTGAAAACGTTGGTAAATACTAATACTTGAAACAACTGTAGGTAGTTAAGTGTTGTTACCTCCAATGTTTTTTATAGTGATACATTGACTTAGTTAATCAGTGATAGAAGCATTTAACTAATATGGAAAATATATTTACAACTACATGGTTATATAAAATCTATTTACTGGACTCCATCAACATGACTATGGTCTACAGTACATAACTTTGTGAATCAGGAATTGCATACGTATGACGATGAGAGTTCTAAAGTTCAACATCATGAGTGTCCCAAAATATAGAGATAGAAAGGAGCTTCACAAATGACCGCGGAGACTAATTGAATAGAAAAAGTTTATTCAGAATTAACTCACTAGTGGAAAAGTAAGCATTCTTGGCGGGGTTTCCGTCGGGAATGCCACAAATGCCGTCAGCGATGACTATCATTGCGGCAAGCCGTCAAAGATAACCCGTCGGCAAAGTCCCGTCGGTAACATCCACGGCGGGCGGCCGTCGGTAATATCTATGCGGCGGCAAGTCGTTGACGGCAAGCACCGTCCGCAGTGTATGAACATCACGGCGGCCACCCGTCGGGGATGTTTTCATATCGGTGGCGGCCATGCCGTGAAATGTATATCAGCGGCGGTTTACCCGTCAACGATGTGTTTTAGATCGCCGGCGGTATACCGTCGATGATATATATCAGCGGCGAATACCGTCGGCGATGATTAAACATCACCGGCGGCGTTGCCGTCGAGATATATATCGCGGCGGAAAGCCGTCGGCGATAACGGAAAGCCGTCGGCGATGTTTACTCATCGCTGACGGGTAACCGTCGGCGATGTGTATCAGCGGCGGGAGTCCGTCGGCGATGATTGCAGTCGGTAAAAATATTTCCAGATTCGATCGATTCCTGTTCATACAAACTAAATTGATTCCTGCACATTCCAAAGAAACATTCCAAATATACACAATCCATAGTTCACAACAATCCAAAGAAACATTCAAAATATACGTTCGTAAGAAATTTCACAAAATCGTGCACAAACAACTCCCAATCCATATTTCACAAATATATGCAACCACCAATTAATTTTCGCACATTCCATTACAAATTATAAATTTCCAATCCAAATTTCACAAACAACAAATAACAAACCACAACATTCCATAACTTATACGATAAGTTGCCGACACAAATAAGTTATATATCCACATATATCATACGCACAAACAAGCTAAAATCCATATATATATCATACGTACTCACATGCATGCCCACACATCTCAATTCCAAGAAACACGAGTTTAGGATGTTAAGCATACAAGCATATCATAATCTCCAATATAAAGAGTTCCAATATACAAACACGAGTCTAGGATATAACTCACTAAGACAGTCGTCCGCCTATCCATGTCATCATCCGCATTGCCACCGGCTCCATCCCTACGACTTCGTGCTCCCATTGATATCATCCTCATGCTAACACAAAATAAATGAAATTTAGAATATCATATTGTGAGAAAGAGTGTAATCATGCATATTTTATGTTTGGAATCGTATACTGTCTACTACTCTCCACTACCACCAAATGCCCGTTGAGAGCCCAAAAGTTCATAATCGACTTTGCGGGCGGTAGGAACCCGCCGTCGCATGATTTCAATATTTGCACGAAACCATTGCAAAAGTAGCGGTAGGGTGGATCACTCGCATAAGCTCCTCTTGAATATCCTCCCACATCTCCTCGGAATATGACCATCCAAAATATTCATCACCAATGAAATAAAGGCGCATCGCTGAGTGCAATCCTCTGCGGCATGTAAGAGGGTCTTGAGGGCATTGTCGATGGCGTTGAACTTCGGAGGGAATGGTGTAGACACCCTCTGAGCTCCAACTCCCATCCACCGGTCCTCCCTTTTTGGGAAGTCCACAAACCAAATGGCTCACGTTATAATTCTCCTCTATAGTTAGGGGCCTCGGCTCGTGCAACTACCTCGGCATATGTGTTTTCGGTGCCTAAAAACAAAAAATAAATTTAAGAAATGGAATAAATAAATAAATTTATGAATTGGCATTTCAAAAATAAAGAAAATATAATTACACTATCAAAAATCACGTTAAGAAGCATTCTTGTTTGCAAATGGTGAGATACTTATATTTAGTATTTACTACACCACGAATGAGAAATTCAAAATTGGTAGGAATGTGTATATATATATATGTATTGAATAAAGAAAATTATGCCAAGTACGTATAAATAGATATGTTTACCTGCGTTTTCTTAGCCAATTCTAGCTTTTCTTTCCTATCCTTGTCGGCATCGTACCCTTCTTAAAGTGAACCATCGTCCTCTTATGCGTTAAGGCGGGATATAGGGGCGTTCTATCATTTACAAAACATATTTATTAGTTTTATTTATCAAATATTTTAGGAAGCGGAGAGAATATATATAGAATATTAAAATACTTTATACCGTTGTCCTGCAAAATTCATCCGCAATTTGGGCAAATGAAGTAGTCCCCGTATGATGATCATAATCTTTCTTCCATCGGTTCGGTTTATTTCTCACATTTTTCTTCAACATGAACAAAGAGGATTTTAGTACAATCTTCAATATACAACATTTAGATAAATAACTTGAATCTAATTTCTATTATACATATTTACACGGTGCTCCTCCGGCCCCACAATACTATAAGTGCGACTAAATGATCCGGCTCAACCCTCTTATCTCGCTTGTAGATCCTCTCCCAGTTCTCACTGCAACTTTCATAGCATTTCTTCTTTATCTCATGTCTCCACTCCCGAAGAGAATGCTTAAACTTTCCCATGTAACCAAATAAAAAATCCCACCCTACGGGATTATCTTCGATGTTGAAATATCTCTAAATATTAACATATAGTTAAGCATGGCCAATGTGAAAGGTAAAATAATTATAAATAATAGTGAATTTTACCCAAAGATCGCGATAGATAGACTCGAGGACATCAAGGGCATCCTCGGCCTCATAGTGAGGATTGATTATCACTTCTCATTATCAAGCATCCAAGATATGAGCTAAAATTGTTAGCCCATTGCCGGTTGGAATCCCATTATGTTCCCACCTTACAAGTGCACGAAAGCCATCCGGTGGTAACTTTTTTAAAGTCACTTCCATGTCGGCCTTTTTCTTGAATATTTTTCTCCTACAATAAAGAAAAATATTTGTCGAAGTTATAAATATGTACCACTTTTATTTATTCAACCTTAAGCTCTCGAATTCAATTTAAATATCAAAACTCGAAAATAAAAGCAAAAGTGAAAATTGTTTACATTCTTCTTTTTGTCCACATGTGCTCATAATTGTGGATAATTGTGATAGTATTGGATCAAACAAAATCAAAGTATTATAGTGAATTCTTTGTTTCTATTAAAATTATTACTATTATTTATTATTAATTTTCCAATACTCGAAAATAATTGATTAAACTCACCAAATCTTTGTCGATTTTATTTTTGCATCGGCTAATATCTCATCAATCATGGCGTCCATTCATCCAATCGTTTTTGGCCAATTTGTACCTTTCTGTGCTTGAGTCTTGCCCTACATCTTTGGTAAAGGCCCACGCTCAATCAGGAATATATGCATCAAGTACTCTTGGAGGATGCATATAATGGTACAGAGATGGCTCATCCTCGCCCTCACCTAAAGAAATAAAAAATAAATTATTATTGTGCATATATCATGAATAATTAATACGTAACTTATGTGAAGTTATACCTCCGATCTGTTGAAGTCGGTGGCTCTTCCTCGGTAGATTGGTCTTGATCCGGATTGGCTTCTTGAATGATAGCCTCCCGCTAATGTTTTAGACATCGCAAGTTGAATAAATATACAAAAATAATATATTATAGATGCAATTTATATTGGCCAAAATAAAAACAAGATGTATTATTACATTAATAAAATTTTCATTTCATATCTCGCTTGTAGGCATCACTAAATTTGAATATAAAAGAAGATATTACATATTTATATGCAATTTATATTGTCCAAAAGGTAATTGAGATACATCGTAGTGATATTAAAGTTTTCATTTTACAATATGTAAACTAAAAAAAAGTTACACAAACTGCCGATTACATATTTAGCTCCTATAAATGTCTGTGATAATATTTGGAATGTCTGTCCGAGTTGTTGGAGCATCCGTATCAAACACTACATTTTGAGGGTACGAGAATTCATCGATCGCTGCATTTGGCTCATTGAAGTTGTCTATATAGCTCTCATCACCATCTTCACTGGTAGAAGGTTGAATATAAGCCCTAGAATCCTTGTATAGGACAACCCACTCGTCTTTAACCATAGGATCTTTCACATAGAAACATTGTCCCACCTGAGATGCAAACATGAAATTTTCATCACTATCAATTTCTTTATCGAGATTGACAATTGTAAATCCAAAGGGATCCTTTTGAGTCTTTGCAAAGCACCAACGAATCATAAACATCGTGTATTTATGTTCATTTGGTTCACCATAGCCGTAGAATATCTCCACCACATCTTCCAACCGTCCATAATATGTTATATTATTTTCAACTGGATTCTGATCTCTTCTATTTGAGAAACATTCACGTGAGAAGGTAGCCATGACACCACTATTCTGGGTGACCTTCGTATCATCAACCTCCATTGTATGAAATTTATACCGTTAACGATACCCACCATATTGATTTCTGACATAGTAAGGCGGCCGTGAACCTTTACTTCTTCTGATATTTGGTTATTAAGGACAAGTTGTTCCTGGATCTAAATATAAAAAATAAGAAAACTATTAAATCAATGTCTTTGTTTTTTTTTAGTAAAAATATTATTATTGCTAAATTTAACAATACTTACTTCATTCTTCAACCAAACAGAATTCCTTCATATGTCTTTCTTTAATGTCATATGCAATTTGTACTCTGGGTAACTTCATTCTTTAGTTTTTCCGATGTTGCCTATTAATGCCATTAACAATCTATGTCATTGTCAAATTTAAAATTACTAGTTAAATGATATTCAAAACTCTTATGTGATATTTTACCTCCGGTATTCCGAGAAGATCTCAAGATTATTTACTACGTATGCATGCGCTTGATCTAACAACAGGTTAGAATAATTTTTGTTCATCCCGCGAGGATATAGAAATGTGTTATCCTTGTTATCAACAGGTGCTTGAAGTACTTGTTTGTTCCCTCTCATATAATGAGAGGCAAATAAAGACACTTTCGGTTCTCACGTAACTTTTAGCTATTGAACCTTCTGGTCGAGCTCTATTACGCAATTGACGCTTCATTGAACCCAAATATCTAAAAAATAATAATTAATTAGATATAGAAGTAAAGATATTGATAGTTAACATATGTAATGATTGATAGCTAAAGATTAATGTTTTCTAAATACTAACCTTTCTATTGGATACATCCAACGATAATGGACCGGTCCTGCTATTGCGACCTCCTCTGCGAGATGTTGTGTGAGATGAACCATTATTGTGAAAAAGATGGAGGAAAGAGCATCTCCATTTCACACATAGTTTCAAATAATTTCTCCAAGTTTCTTAAACTCACGGGCGTCTATAACTTTAGAACAAAGCTTTCGAAAAATCTACAAAATCAATAATAACCTTCACGCCTTTTCATTCGCATAGTCTTGCGTAGTGCCACGGTAGCAATTGATGAAGAAGCACGTGATAATCATGAGTTTTAAGGCCCAATATTTTCCTTTCACGCACGGACATTGTTCGATATGTTTGCGGAGTAACCCTCGGTAACTTCATTGATTTGAGGACTTGACAAAATATTTGCATCTCAATCTTCGACATAGTAATACGAGGCGGGCAACTCATATCTGTCATTTCGATATTTTTGGTTGCGGTTAGTCTCGATGTTCAATGCAATTAGATCTTGACGAGCGTAGATCATCCTTTGATTTATTAGCACATTACCTTGATGTGGATAAAAGATTATCACAAATATTTTTTCAATGTGCATAACGTCCAAGTTGTGTCGTATTTTTAGCTCTTTCCAAGAAGGGAGTTGAAAAAAATCTTTGAATTTTGTCCATCGAGGGCAATTTTACGATTTCAGCCCATCCCTCACCACTTGTGCTTTTCTCTTCGTTTTAGTATCCTTTTGTTAATCGCAAGATCCCTCCTCCAAGTAAATCTTATTTCGAATAGCTTCTTTCCAAACGGACGAGGGAACGCTCAAGCAAGCGTACAATCGATCTCCACCTAATGGACGCTGAGCATCTCGCTTCTCAACGGTACCATCAAAAACTTGCTCCATTTTTTGCTCAGTATCGTGTTTTAGGTTCAACCACCTTCTATTAAACCAATAACAAAATTCTGACGTGCTGCAGATAAAGACCTTTGAATTGGACCACACCTTTGGACGCATATGTTCCCTTCAGACCAACCCGACAGATTCGCATAGGTCGGAAAATCATTAATTGTCCATAGTAAAATACCACGGAGTCTAAAAGTCTGCTTTGCGTGAGTATCATATGTCATAACCCCTTCAGTCCAGAGTTGTTTTAACTCATCAATTAGCGGTTCCAAAACACATCTATGTCATTACGGTGCATGCTTGCGGTATCAATAATGAAAGTATCATATCACGGTTGTTTCATGCAAAGCCAAGGCGGTAAGTTGTATGGCGTTAATACAACAGGCCATGTAGACCAACCGGAACTCATAAGCCCAAATGGATTGAATCCATCGCTAGACAAACCAAGTCTAACATTCACGCACTCATTCGCAAACCAAGGATAAGTTCGATCCACATGCTTTCATGCCTGCATCGGTAGGATGTCGACTTTACCATCATCTATCACGTTCTTCCATGTGCCACCTCATTTGCTTAGCGGTATCTTTATTCATATACAACCGTTTTAGCCTAGGTATTAAGGGAAAATGACGAAGGACCTTCTTTGGAATCTTCCTTTGCTTAAGCATAGACCTTGTTGTCCCATGTGTCGAATAATTTTTGCGTTGTACCCACCGTGATACTCCACAAACTGGACACTCACGAAGATCTTTGTTATCCTTATAGTAGAGGATACAATCATTAGGGCATCGTCGATTTTTGTAATCAAGTCCTATACTTGAAACAATCTTCTTTCGTTATCATAATTTCTTGGAATGCTCTCTTTTCCATTTGGAATCACTTTTCTCAGAACACAAGCAACATATTAAAATATTTATCGTCATTCGCTAAGAGACTTTATCATAAAAGGCGCATAAATGATAACTGGTGAACTTCGGTGCAACCCTCATACGGATCATTTTCATTGTCATCTATTAATTTCATTATCTGCGCCCGACTCCTCGTGATCATTCACACCTCTAGCATTTTCGTAACCCGGCATCCTCGGCACCTTCAATTTCATCTATATTAGGAACTGTTAACATATTAGCAAGCATTGTATGTGTATCATCTATCCTCCCATCGGCGTCTGGGTCTCCGCATCAATTTCATTTCTTCAAGACATCCTTTCCCATGAAGCGTCCAATATTTGTACTCCTCATGAAATCGATATTAAGTGTTTATGTAAATCACTTTTATCCACCAATGCCATATTTTTACACCAACAAATAGGACAATACACGACATTACTATTTAACTTTCGTGGATGCTAAAATCTTGTATGAATTGATTTATTCCATCTTTATATCATTGTCCCTCCATCTATCAATACAAGGAATATCGATCCATGATTTGTGGAACTATCCTCATCGTATGATATATATATAATATTATTCATAAATGAAATTAAGCATAATTAGGTAATGTGAAATTTTATTATTAAAGCATCAAATACCGGTTGGGTGATATTAACTTTTTCCACGACATCAAGGAAATACAAATTATAATAATCTCGGAGAATTGTCGAATATAAATTATGTGGGCGTAAAATCTAACGCTCATATTTTCAATAAGACACTTTACTTGGTGTCATAGGAAATGGACCTATCCCATTAGGAATATAGTAGTGTCTACAACTACCTTTACATACTTTATCGTTTTATTTCTTAAAATTTCAGCACCTACATTTGTTCTCCGGTACAACGTGCGGATGTTATAATCATTATCAATGATCGATAATAGATCGATAATAGATCGATCGCCAAAAACAACATCGCTTATTGTACACGGAGAACAATGCGATACGTGTTATCGAAATTTTTAATGAATAAAATGCATAATGTATCAAAGATAGATGATACACTCGTATTCCTAACTATCTGAAGAGGAATCCTCCTCGACAGATCTAATAATTATTGTATGTAGATCATGCTTCTAACATAAATCACGTTATTCTCTTTAGATATAAAAGTATTCTCACATCCAACTAGAATTACGTGCGTTTATATTAGAAGAGATTCACATCAACATTATTAGGCGGGAAACTAGGGAGTAACGACTTCGATTCATATAATCATGATATATAACACAATACAATATCATATATCTAACTAAATTGAATGCATCAATAACAATAGAATCAGTTTATCATAACTATCCTTTGTTTAATTAGAGTATTAGACTTATAGTAATATAATCATGATTGTATTATTGTTAAAGTTAGTATAAAGTTAGTTTAATTATGGTTAGGGACTTAGGGTAATGTAATTAGATTTAGTATTAGGATTATTTTCGATAGTTACTTCATAGAGTTAGGATTAGCGTTATATATATTTAAATTAGTTATTAATATTTAGGATTAAGATAAAATTTGGTGAGAGTTAGTTTAATTATCGGGTCATTGTCTTGGGAAATGAATTTAAGGTAATAATTAGGATTTCTAATTGATTAGATTTGTTCAATTAGGATTAGGCTAACTAAAGTTTAATTAATACCATTATTAACGGGATTAGGTTAAGAAAGATCATTAAAGATAGGATTAGGATTATAAAAAGTTAAGATTTAAGTATATTATTATAAATCATTAAAGTTAGGATTAGGGTTATAAAAAGATAACTAGGATTACTCTTAGGCTCATATTTCTTTATCGAGATTAATTTAATTGAGTTATTCAAGTTAGGATTAAAGTAGATTATTGAGTTATTAAAATTAGGATTAAATTTATTAAAGTTAAATTAATTAATTAGAGTTAGAAAAATGCTAAATTATTTATTAAAGTTAGTTGAATTAGGATTATATACTTGGGTATATAAGTTTAATTGGCTAGATTTAATAAAAATTAAAGTTAGGGTTAGGGTTAACAAACTTTAAGTTATCTTAATTAGGGTTATGTGATCAATTTGGGTTATGATAAATATCAATTAGGGTAGATCATTATAATTAAAGGTTAGGGATTAGGTTTTTAATTTCAATTCTTAAAATAAGAGTAATAAAATTGTATATAACCCTAATTCAATTGTATATAATCCATAAAATTATAATAAAATTAGAAATCATTAAAAGATTATACCTTGAGCAGATCGGTGGTGGCGAGGCGGTGACCTCGGCAGAAGGAGGCGTTCGGCGGAGAAAGCCGGCGTTGGCGTTCGGCGGAGAAGATGGCGGCGGCGTTCGGAAAACGATAAGATGGCGGCGGCGTTCGAGATCTGGAGAGATCAGCGGATAGCCTTCAGGCGATGGAGCGAAGCGGCAGAACAACGGCGCAGCTGGCTGGCGAAGCGTAATGGCCAGCGGAAGAAATATCGCATGTGATAAAAATAAATTCTGATAAAATAGCGATCGCTGCATAGATAAACATCGCCGACGGTATCCCGTCAGCGATGTTAATCCGTCAGCGATGTTAACATCGGCGGCGAAAAATCAAGATCACCGGCTATACTGGCAAGCCGTCGGGGAATGTATCATCGTGGCGGCATTTACGTCGGCGATGTTCTTGTCGATAAAGCCTAATATCCACTAGTGACTTAAAGAAGAAAGATCAATACACCCTCAACATGTTAATATGTAAAGGAACTAATCTCTTGCACATATTATTAACACTCAAAACTTCTTTCCAATGTTTTTATTTAAATTTTAAATTTTACTTTTTTCCTTTAAGTCACTTCATTTTTCTCTATCCATGAAAAAAATCAAAATGCAAAACAAGACATACAGTATACTAGTTCATCTTAAAAATATTTCTTCGTATAATATTATTTGCACTATTCTCAATATTAATTCTATTTTTCTATTACTTATATCATAATTCCAAGTTTTAGGTTATTCAAAAATCCATGAATGAGAAAAAAAATGTCCATCAACTTACATACAATCCCATAATTTCAGTGTCTTTCTTTATATTGTACTTTTTTTTATATTTTATATTTTTATCATGAAGTCACCGGAATCGAATGGAAGATCATGGGGTCATATTGGAACCTCTCAACCATCCGGATCATCCGTAGTGCTCTCATTAAGTGCGGAGAACTAACATAAAATTACAGAAGATATCGCAGTTTACTCATCTTTTCTTAACACTTCTAAGATGCATCCCAAAAATTAGCATTCTTTATTTGTCTCGTGCACTACACACAACAAAACAATATTACTCCTTTTCCCGGTTGAAATATGGGAATTTTAAAATTTCTCAACAGCCTCAACACATGAAAAATCTCTTAAGAAAGCAAAGATATCAAAGAAAGACATACTGGGACATATCTCCTTCGTGTGTGACAAAAAAGAAAAGAAAAAAAATCAAATAAACTTATTTCAACTGTGTTGTCCATAAAGAGGAGTGGAAAAGAAAATGGCAGCAAAATGGTGAACCTTGGAAACCTTCCTGTTTCCCATCAGTGGCTGAGTTCGGCTGTAAAGTTGTGTGCATTAATGGTGCATACTCCACCATTTGTCTCATCTTCAACTGCGATGCTTGCAGAGCCTAGGGCAAGTGATAAATTGTTCAGTAAAACAACAATTAAATGTTATTTTAGTA
This sequence comes from Asparagus setaceus, assembly GCA_012295165.1. Lineage (NCBI taxonomy): Eukaryota > Viridiplantae > Streptophyta > Magnoliopsida > Asparagales > Asparagaceae > Asparagus > Asparagus setaceus. Next base: position 34,445,386 of record CM022702.1, read on the forward strand.
TGCTTTGATAAATATATATATTTTCACCCAAAAACAAACACTAGGCATGAAAATAGTTAATGTGGCTCTAATATACAGTATACTACTTGAAAATAGAAGATTATAAACTGTGCAGAAAATAGCAATTGAGTTTAAAAGAACAAATACGACCTTGATTCACAATGGACTAATTGATAGTGCAATAGAAAAATTTTGCCAAATTTACAACTAACGATGAGGTGAAAGTGGTCATTTAAAGTTTTAAAGCACTTTGCTATCCAGGAAACTTATTATTAGGATTTTATTAGAACTTGATTTAATTCTCAGATTTAGGTTTTCTTTTCTATAAATAATATTGTAGTCCGCCATAAGAAATAGAATATTGATGAATAAAACGTGAATTTTAAAAAATTTGAGCATATGAATTGCTTGTGTTTGATATGTTAAATGTCATACGGTGTGAAGCCCATAGTTATTAGTCGTAATTATTATCCTAATCCTCCACTTTAAATCAAATCTTACTTTCAAACTCAGGAGAAATCGGGCCTAATCTAGAGTTGTTGATGGGCGTTAAACAGAAGTTAGGAATCAATTTTAACCCAAAAGCTATAGCTATTAGGTATTAACCCAAACTCCTATTTAAACTCATTACTTTTTCTTATCTTATCTGATGTGGGACTATACTCACATATTAATCACCTCAACACAAACGAAAGGAAAAAAAATCCTCAAAACCCTAGTCGTGGTTACTGTTTATATGAACAGTAACCGCTTTTCCCTCCCACTTCAACAAGCTTTAACGATTTTTGCAACTTCGTCTTAAATATCAAACACCTTCAACAACAAATATAGCTATCCTCAAACCTTTACCGTCGCCCGGCAATGTCACCATCCTTCTTCGAAGATGACTATGAGATGACACCCATCTTGATGAGCTTTCACGATCCAATCGATTAAATTGTCGTCATGGGATCTTCTCTAATCAGCCTCCAATGAGTTACGACATCTTCTCACCAAGCAGTCAATGATCCCTCTCTTCCAATGAACCTCTGTCACAGCAGCTTACTATGTTTTTCAAGATTTTGTTTTGCTAAAGTTGAGAGAGCATGTGGTACTGAATCGGGGTCCTGCTTTTAATTGGCACACGACAATGAGAAAGTTCTACCCAGACCTCTCAACTAGTTCTCCAACATCTTACTAGGACATTTAATCACCTTGGCAATAGATAAACAATGAGGAAAAAGATGTCTGAACAAAAGAGAAAAAGCAATATACCATAGAAAAGTAAACAAGATGCAAGGACACGAGGATTTACTCGATGTGGAAATCATCTACATCCACGTACAGTGAGAGATTTGAGTCTTCTTTTTTATTCCTAGAGATTACAAAGACACAATCTTTCTGGTATTCTCCAAAGGAACTCGCACGTCCAATCTCATCTAAAGTTCCTCACAGATCTTAGATTTCTCTCCTTTGTTTTTCACTACCTTCCTATTATGATATGAAACTCTCTCGGCTTAGATATTAACCCTAGACTTGGAAGATGTGCATTTATAGGGTTAAAACCCGATTATAATACCAAACAGAACTTCTAACACCCACCTCGGCGACAAACACAACATCCAGTTGATGTACCACTTGTTGCTTTGCCACTTCTTGTTCTGCTTTGCTTCTGCTTCTTCCAACATCTTCCAGGATGAAAGGCTAATCCTCACAATTCTACTAATGTTGTGTTTCAAATGAGGAATTGGTGCTTGCACGGTGAATTGATTTAGGAGGGGGAATAGTTTTGATAGAAGAGTGAAGAGGGCTGCTCTAGCTTCCATTGTCTATAATATTTAGATGGAAAGAAATATAAGATGGCATAGGAATGTGAACAAAAGCCTGAGTTGGTGTTGAAGAAAATTAATAACTCATGCTTTGTGGCCGTTTACTATCGTGCTCTTTATGGGCTTCAAAAACTCCGTTTTGCTGAGGTCTTATGGTGGTACGTTACAGTTTTGTCTTAACGATAGAGTTGTGGACGGTGGTTTTCTATATTAGTGTTTCTGTTTACTGAGCTTGTTTGGTGTTTAAGGAGTTTTTAGAAGAATTGTATATGATGAGCTGTATTGAAACTAGCTAGGTATGCTTGGGATGTTTTTTGAAAGGTTTATTCTTATTATTATTTTGAATAAGGACCGTTGATTTACTAACCAATAAAAATATATTGCTAACACAATATAAGGATGAAGGAGGGTAGAATAATGAGGGAGGGGCATTTGATAATTAACTTGATTTATTTTAATCTCAAACTTAGGATGAACAAAAGTAAACTAGCCAAACATGAAAATCAGATTTAATATCACAATTCCACCTAAAATCCAACCCCAGCATAAATCTAAGGCACACATGGTCCATGAACCAAACACTGCCAAAGGGTACATCAAATCATTATAAGCATTGAATATCGAATTAGGAACTATAACACTTGAATTTGGTTTCAACTTAATTTTCGATTCTTGTCTTGTTTTCTCTTACCCTAAAGATACCTCTTGAATAGCCAGTTTTCATAGTCTAAATCAGGCCATAAAAGTCAAATCCAAAACTCTAGCGATGGCAATATGAGGTGACATGCCAATCACAGTCTCTTATCCATGTGGGATATATGTACGATATCTGCACAGGCAGATAGAGGAGCTGAAGCGAGAAATGTTTTGATTATAGGAAGCAGCTAGCAATCAACTCAGATAGAAGCACTGACTGAGAGATGACGATGGACAATCCTTTCGGCTGCACATGATGTAGAATATACTGTGGATATATTCATGGAGAAGCTGGACTGTCAGAAGCCCAAACGCGGACCCGACAAAAGAAAATAACTTGCAATGAAGAACGAGTCATATCTCCCAAACCGTACGTTGGAATTGGACGAATTTTGTAAGAAAATTACGTATTTTTTCGAGACGGAGTCAACCAGACCCACCGATATTTGGTTTGCCGCCAACTGTTTTACGAATTCCCTCCGGATTGAGAGATATCAAAGTTTTTATCAGGTTTTTTACTATTTTAGGTAATATTTTAGGAGTCTGTTTTGATTAGAAAATAAATAATGTTTAATTCCAAATTTGACCGATTTATTTCCCAATCATAGGGAGTCTTTCAGGAGAATATTATTATTTCTATTTTTGATAAAGTTCGGGTCCTAATAATAGTTTTGTTTTTTTTTTAAAGTAGAAGTTGTAAACCCTAGTGGCATAACTTTTTATCAATAAAATTTTCTCTTTATTATATTATCTCCGTAGATTCAAGTTTTTCGTGGACTCGAAGATCGTTCTTTGTGAATTCAGAGAACAACCCTTAGTGGATTTTGAGATTTATTATTTCAGCGCTGCATTAGCACATATGTGAGTTATAGTCAAATTTGGGTCAACATCAAAGTGAAACTTTCAGATTTCCATAGAGATTCTCGGCTAGAATAGTTCATAGTTTGGTTTCAAACTATTGACTGCATCCTTGACTATAATTAAAGTCGTATCTGATAAAAAGAAGGTTAAACTGGTCGCCTTTAATTAAATTGAAGGACCATATATTAGCTTGGTAGGATCAATTGTGCAAAATCCTTAAAAAAAATGGAACAAAGCAAAGATCAGACAGTAGTGATTGAAAGAAGATATAAGGACATTACTGAAAGATATATTAGTAATATGTGGCCATCCAGCTAGCCATATCAAGAAAAGGTGGACCTCCAAACTAACTTTTGGTAGCTCGTTTTACAAGCACATACCGATATACAGTGTATGTATATATTTATTTTTATATTCAAGACATGTTTTCTTTCCCTATACCTCACCTTCATTGTTTGCATTTAAGATTGTGCTACGCTGTACAATACTAGGAAGGAATTATGAGTGAAAAATTGGGCTTACAAACAGGTTATCATAGTTGGAATCCTAATATATGAAAGTATACAACATATGCAAATGTTACCTTATTAGGAATTCATCATATTTTAATCCCTTGTATTTTATCTGGAAAATATTCCTCTGATTCTATGTATTTCTCCAGACATTCTAAATTGAGCAATGCAACACACATTTAACGGGCAGGCCACATGCATATTACCACCTTCAACCTATTCTTCTTCTGGTAAGGAATCTGATCTTCCTATGACTCTTTCAAAACCTAGTCAATCATGAATTATGGAAAATCCTCTCTACATGATCTGTAAAAAAATTATTATTTGATTGCTTGAATTTCAGAGGCATAACAAGAATTGGTAGTTCTTCCACTTAACTTTTGAGGCTTCATCTAAAGATCTTGATAGACATGTATCAATTTAATTAAGGAAATCAAGAGTAGAAAACATATAGATGTATAATTTTGTAAAGCTCCACATTCAAGGGAAACTATCCAGCAGTAGAAGACTTGTTACTTACAATTATAATCCTTCCAACCCAAGAGCATATTCGCACGATCATATACGACTACCTTGTTTCTTAAGAATAAATCTGCATACAAAATAATGAAAAGTAATGATCAAGAAAACTTATAAACTGAAGAAATATATACCAATACAGATCATAAATCAAGAATATTAATTAAGACAAATGAGCATCTCAAATTAGGGAGAAATTCTTAGATGCTCATGGAGCACTAAGTGCCTACACCCTTCCAATAGGAGGGGGGCAATGCATCACTAAGGGAGAATGTGATGTCACATTCTTCCTCTAGTGCCACATGCCCCCTTCCTATTGGAGGGAGTAGGCAAGAATTTCTCCAAATTAGGACTTCAGCAGGTTCCAGGTCTATACTTGAGCAGAATAAAGCTAGCTCTTCTGTTACCTTAGTATTAGTAAGGTAAAAAAAAACAATTCAAGTAAAAATATTTGCGCATTCCCCCCGCAACCCGACACGAACCGTTCCGCATGGCACTCAATACAGAAGCTAATCTATGGTAGCATCATTGAATACCCTTAATAGATCTTCTTCTTCATAGACCAATTGATTACCTGGCAATGTGGGAGCACTGCGAAAATACTATCTCGAACAAAAGAGTAAAGGCAATCTACCACAGAAATAATAGATCAAGAGATAAAGACACAAGATTTATGTGGTTTAGCAATAGCAACGTTTACGGGGAGATATTTGAATCTTCTTTTATTCTAGAAATTATAAAGACACAATCTTTCTTGTGATCTCTAAAGATTCCAGAGCAAACCCTCTATCAATCTCACCAAAAGATCCCTCACAAACACAAGATTTTCCTTAGTTCTCTCTACTTTTCTCTTACAATATGCAACTCTCTTTGGCTTTACTATAGCTTGATTTACAATGAACCTCTCAAGAAATATTTAAAAATCTTTCTCCTTTATTAAATTCATATAGGACCCTTCTTTTTCTTGGATTATCATTCTAATTTTCTTTCAATTAGAATTTATTTTCAATTATAATTGATACTTTCTAATCAAATTCAATCCCCAATCCAAGTCTAACTAAGATTTCTGAAATGCAAGACTAATTTCCAACAAAACAAATTTGAGCTATTGATATATCTTCTCCATGTTAAACCAACATAAATAAATAACTGAAAGCCTAGAACAATATTTGATGTAGTTGTTTCATTATGTTATTGTCCCTCAGTTTTAGGGGCGGAGCTAGGATTTTCGATCAGATACGGCACAAAACTTACAAGCATAATTTTTAAAATTAAAATATATCATGTCACATAAAAGAGCATTGAAGTTTCATAACACAAGTCAATTTATATTGTACATTCAAATTCTCACTATCAATCTCACTCTTGATATTTTTCCAAAAAAGAAAAATTGTATCCTATAGCTGGTATCAATGTGGTTTCTTGCTTGAAACCACTGAATAATTGCATTTTACTGATATTATCAAACACATTTAAATAAATGCATTAACCTTGTTCATTCTTAACGAGATGTCTTTTGATGGATTATCTAAATGAATTAAGAAAACAAAACATGATATGTTTCCTGAGATAAATAGTTAATTGGAACAACATATTTTATGATCACAAGTATCAAGCAAAATACACTAGAAAAATTTAGCATATCTCTAAATGAAATCAAGAAGCATTTACCAAAGTTTGATTAGAAATTAAGAGAAAAATCTAAGAACTTAGCAGAACAGAGAGCCTAGGTTCATGATGGAGATTGTATAAGTGGAGATAATGAGTAATAGTTTGTACCTACATTTTTCTCTCAAATTTAGGAATGTTGATTTGGGTGAGGGAGGGCCGACCCTAGATTGACTTTAGTTTGTCTTTAGTTCTTATTTAATTGAGATGAGGATCTCTTGAATGGTTGAGATTATATTAAGTTTGGATGATAATTTTAGGTAATAGGCACAAGAAAATTTCAAGAAGGACATATGCATTTATTATGAGATGTAATTGGTAGTTGAAATGGCAAGTAAATGAGAATTTAACATGATTTTCAGGTGGGGCACTTGCCCAACCTGAACCAAACGTGGCTTCGCGCCTGCTTAGTTTGCTATACCCTTATTTGACTTGCATATGTCAACTTTATATTCTAGATTAAAGTTTAGATCAATGCAAACTTTTCTTGATGTGTAGTTCCAGATTTCGTCGTTTCGCTATGAATCTGTAGTAACCCAAAACGATCAGCTATTTTCATGTTTAAAATAAATAAATAAATAAAAATTTGCAAATGGGATTTTTTATTTGGGATTTTTATTTGCAAATTTTCCCAAACAATTTTGCTTGCTGACAAGCCCTCATTTCTTTGAGTTGGGGCGGCCCTTAGCACTGCGGCAGTGTGGAAAAAATAGAAAAAGAAAAGAAAAAGAAAGAAGAAGATGAAGAGGAGTCGAGTACAGAGAAAGCAGGAGGAATGGATCTAAGAAAGGAAGGGAAAATTCCCCTTACACCCCTGTGCTTGTATATCTTTTTATATAGAGCCCAAATTGAAACAAAATGGAATTTGCTTTGAGTAGAGAAACTTCACTTAGGCCCCTGCAGCTCACCAAGTTTGTGCTCGCGCTCAGGCTGAGTGGACTAAGACCATGTTCATGCACGTATAATTACCTATCGACCCATGTTATTCGACAAATTGTAAACGGGCCCAAGCTAAGCAGGATGTTCTATGGATCAAATGGTTGCCTGAATTTTACCGAAGAGGGAGCTCTTTATGGGAGGTTCAGGTTAGGGCAACAGATTATTGGTCTGGAGGAGGCTACGGAGTAGTTAGGACTGGCTTATTTTTGCGTGTTGTTCCACTAATTCTGTGGTGAATAACTTTGCAAACTGGGGAAATGCTGCTAAATTTTGTATGTCAAAGGCTTTGAATCACTTGTTTTATAGTAACTTCCAACCTTTTGTTCGGAAACGTATTTCTATTATTGCGTGGCTTGCAATGTGCTGGAGTTTTCTGATTCAGAGCAGATTAATTAGTTCATCTTCATATTGTAAGTGCATTCTTTGCAACAAAGCTCAAGTGGGAGTTGGATCATTTGCTCTTTCAGTGCCCAGCCATGGTGTGGACGAAAGTTCTTTGTTGGTAGCATATTGGTAGGGATACATTGCCATGGCATGAGAAAGTGAGCTGGTTTGTTGTACATATGAAAGGTAAATCTTTTAAGAGGAGAGTTCTTTGCGCCGCCTTAGCTGCTTTTGCTTATCAAATGTGGAGGAAGAGGAATATGAGGAGGTTCCAGTCCTAGTCGAAGAGTAATATGTCATGGTCAAGATGTTTAAGGTTGATCTTTTAGCCAAAGTTTTGAACAGCAAAGCCTCACCTCAAAATGTTTCCTAGACTGAGAATTTGTAGCTTTGATTTCGTTGTGTTTTTTAGTCTTGTTCTCCTCTGTGTTAGGAGTGTTTTTGTGCATCTGGGTATGCCCAGATAATCATGTTTGTACAAGTAATGTTTACTGGTTACTGAAAATATTTTATTTACCAAAAAAAATAAAGTTATAAGTAGGCCTGGATAATTATTCATGGACCCATGATCTTTCCCTAACCTATTAATAGGTCCAAAATCACTAAAGGGCTCTTTGGTTCGTGGTTTGTATTTTGATGCATGCAATGGATCTAGAAAAATCCATACTTCAATTCTTGTTTGTTTGTAATAAATATTAAAATATATTTATATGAGAGATAAAATCCAATCAAAGTTTGTTTGGTTGTTCATGCATTTTGCTGAGAATATGTGACTAAAATCACAAATTTGAGTAAAATCAATATAATTTAAGGGAATGGCATTTAATGCATCTATCCTACTCGGCAATTACAAATTCATGACATGGAAAATGACAAACAAACAATGCATTTAATCAAGATCTAGAATTTTAAATTGTGGGTCCCATTTTTCAATGCAAAACCTAGGAAATTCATGAAAACAAACTGCCGCTAAAGAAGTGTCATACAAATTATAATAAATTGCTAAATTAGTAATAACCTATGTGAGATTATATGGGTTTTAATCGCTATCTGATCCTATTTTAACCTAGATTTCAGAGTAATTAACCTGTAGTATGAGCCAATCTTAAATTGCTATTAAGCCTATAGTTTATACTATATGATCTTTTGGATATTGAGGGTGACTACATTTGGGAAATTTCAATCAACTAAGAGGTAAATTTATTTCTCAATAGTATTTTTACAATATAAATCACACGAATTTTATATATTTGATTGATCTTGTGCTTGAAAATTAATTCTCTATTATTTTCAAGTATATAAAATGAAATGTGATTTGCTTTATATTATTGTGATTTATGTAGGTGGTGAAAAATGTCTGTGATACTCCAAGATTTAGTCTCATATTGAATATTGATTAAGTGATTGAATAACTTGTAATGTAAGTCTAAGGAATCAAGTGCAACATTGACTAGTCAATTTTGCCAGTGGATTAAGCCAAACCACGTGTTGCACTCAGTGGGTCCTAAGGCTTACAAGAATGACAAATGGTATCTGAGTAGTTACTCAACTAGAAATGTGGAGCTAAGTGCTATGCGGGATTAAGTGCTACACCACGTGAGTGTGGTAGGGACCACTACTAGAAGCCTATAGGAGCCATCTCTAGAGTTCACATCCCCTGGTGGTGATCATGGTACGGATCAATTGTCATGTCGTGAGGAGCACATTGCATAATTGAGGTTGGGTGATTGTGATGCCCCAAGATTTAGTCTCATATTGAATATTGATTGAGTGATTGAATAGTTTATAATATAAGTCCAAGGAGTCAAGTGCAACATTGACTAGTCAATTTTAGCAGTAAATTGAGCCAAACCACATGTTGCACTCAGTAGATCCCAAGGCTTACATCACTCCAATAGGGTCGTAGACTCGGGCATGATAATGTCATGCTGTTGATTCAACACCCTAAAAACTATATCGGACTCATCATGGGCAAAATGGGCATTCAACGTGATCATTGGACCCATCAAAGGTTAAAAAAGCCCACAATTGCCAATCGAAACAAGTATATAAAACCCTGGGTAAAACTAGGTGAAGGTCAGCTCCGAAAGAAGCTCAAAATGGCTAAATCTTCGTATATGCGGGGTTCACAGAGCTGACAACCTAGCAACATACGCTGACTTAATAACTTTGTTGCTCACATGAAGCTAATAGACCCACAGCACACACAGTGTTAAGATGACCACATTAGCCACAAACTGGCAAACAAAAATTGTAGTGAACTACCAAACAGAGCTACGATAAAGTCAGAAAATCTAGCCAAAAGAAGACAAAATACCCCAAAAATTATCTGTGGGGTTCAAAAGGCAACTGATATTGCCATACACAGGGCTATTAGCGCCGCATAATCTGTTTAAAAGTACAACACAATTCTGACTGACAGAAGATCGCGCGGTGCAGGATATCAAAATAGGGGCAACAACCCAGCTTAAACTTAGCCTTGTGTGACCAATTCTAATTGTGTGCTGCAGGATATCAGAACAAGGGCAGCAACCCAGCGTAAACTTAGTTGCGTGGCCAATTCTAATCCCTTGCTTGGTAGTTCCTCTCTTCTAAATATAGAGGACCTTTGCTAACATTTCAAAGGCTCTTAAATTTTTGCATGATTTTTGGTATCTGTAGCTTAGAGTTTAGAAGAGAATAGGAGGTTTTCTTGTTGTCCAAGGCTCTCCATCGACCTCTTTCTTAGGTGGCTAAGTCTTCACTTATAACTTCATCATAGAAGCTTATCATAGCCTAAACCTTAACGAACTCCATCGTTTGGAGTTTTATTCAAAGTGTTAGGATTCCAATCACACGCAAAGGCTATATTTCTCGAGTTTGGAGTTCTATTTTTCTCAATAGGGTTCTAATCAACCATGAGAAAATCGATAACTTTCTTTCACCAAGATATCCTCTAAGAATAACGACATTGATCCCCTTACTCCATACGTGTAATCAATGGAGCATAAAGATTAAGGATCTACCAGCACAAAGACAACATTCCACACAATAAAAAAGAAAAAGCAACCCTTCTTTGTCAGTCAGAAATCTACATGAGAAATAGACCATGTCTTGCTCATGTTTAAACGAAGACAATCTCCAAACTTCTTTCCTACTAGGATGAGATTTCTACAATGAAATATGGTGATGACTTATTTGTACAGCTAGTTTGGTACCCTTTTGAATCAAGCACCTCTAATGATAATAGATTATATGTTGGTTTTGGCACCCTTTTGAATCAAAGCACCTCTAATGGTATTAGATTTTATCTTGCTTTCGCGACTAACCGAACATTGTCCAAGGCAAGCATGTTCTCACATTTTTTGTCACCTAGATTGTTTCTTTACCTACAACTTCGCACATAAATGATGTTTTCTATAAACACAGTTTCCATGTCTTTGGATCGGGAATCAAATAGACTCGTTTGACAATATATATTTATCGATGTCCCAGATCCAGCCGTCATAAGAAGTGCTCTTCCTAGAAACCATCACTCCCCTCAACTTATTGACTTTCATCTTCTAAAATCGCTGATGTATCCACTTGTTAATTTTCCTCAATACCTAATGCGTCAGTAGACTAGTTTATAGACCATTCATCTTTTGTCTCTTCAATCACTCTTTGTCTTTGTAAGTAATATATCTTTATACAATCCTTCCCTTGGTAAAAGAAGAACCACTTAGCCTTTGAATTTGTATTGCTTGAATATCTACTCCCTCTCATACCTTCACCAACCTGGTAATCAACTCATCACCAACACTCGATCATTGTCAAAGCTCTTGCATGAGAAGCACTACTTTAACCTCATTCAAAGTGATGGACTCCTTGCCTATGCCCAATTATGTCTGGTAAGTGACTCATCACCAACATTCGATCATTCTCAAAGCTCTTGCATGAGAAGCGTTGCTTTAACCTCTTTCATAGTGATGGCCTTCTTGCTTACTCCCAAAGATATAGTCAGATATTTATAACTCCTAGAGAGAGTGCAAGAGAATCATCACCTTGTCCACATCTTTAGGCATTGATCCTATTGCTTTAAACTTGACGCTATCCTGGTGAAGAGAATCATCACCTTGTCCACATCTTTAGGCTTTGATCCTATTGCTTTAAACTCGACACTATCTTGGTGAAGATTTTCAGATGCTATAACAGCACTATACCTTCCTTCATCCACATTCCATACAACGCCTTCTTCAAATACAAGTTGATGGATAGACTCTTGGCCATGTACAAATATTAGACTTTATCCACAACCCAATGGTGGTCACCTCCTTAATCTTGTTGTATGATACTTCATCCAATAAAGAGAGTAGAATTGTGTTATGCGCCTTCTGATCCACCTTTAACTAAACATCTTCAATAATCTTCTCCGGCTCTTTTTCAACTAATAGCAATGCAGATCTAAGTCGTGTTGATTCAATTTAGCCTCCCAAAGCCTGAAGTTTCTCTTACAATAGTGTTCATCATTGACGATAATTCTATTGCCATGACGCTAGAACGATCCCTTTGCCAAAGATGAGTTTGATGCTAATTGATCTGGCTCTAATACGCTCCGATACAAATTATTGACGATCAACATAGTGTGATGAGGCATCTCCCGAATATCCAAACTAGATCACCTACATCTTCCTAGGGCTATGATCACCTTGATGATAGGGAAACACTGAGAAAGAGCGATATTCGAACAAAAGAGAAAAGCAATATGCTGCAGAAAAATAAAACAAGATGCAAGATATAAGGATTTATGTGGTTTGGTAATCGCTTACATTCAAGAGGAAAGATTTGAGCCTTCTTTATAAAATATATTACAAATGTATAGTCTTTCTTGAGTTCTTAAGAGATTCTACAAGAAACCCTCTCTCAATCTCACCCAAAAATCCTCAGGAAGTCTAGATTTCTCTACTTTATTTTTCTCCACCTCTCTTTTACAATACGCAACTCTCCCTTGGCTGCAATGGGCTTGATTTATAATGATTCTCAAGTGTATTCAAAGAGCTTTTTCTCCTATCTTGAATTCACGTAGAATTCCATTGTTTGACTTGGATTGTCAAACCCTAATCCTCTTCCATCTGGAATTCAATTCCAATTGTTTCATTCAAATGAAATTTAAATCTAAATCCAAGTCCAACTACAGTTACGTGCAATACAAGGATAAATCCTACCATTCTGCTGGTTTCTAAGGGTAAGGTTTAATTGTTTTCATAAGTGAGGTATTGTCAAACCCATGCACAGAGTGCCCCAAAGGCCAGCTAAGAGTTAATAGGTAGACCTAACTGTAAGGTCATTCACATTCCCCTCACAAACTCAACAAGGAATCCTGCAAATTTCTAATTTGATAGTTGGAGGAAAATTAGGATTATTTATTCAACAGATTAGATGTAAAGTACATAGTTTGGATTGCTACTTTGTGGAAGGGCTAGATGCTAGATATGCTCTCACAAAGTTTTGCTTTTGGCCAATTACAAGTATATTTTTTGGCCGTAGCTAGGCTTGTTAAGATTAGAGCTTTTGAGAAAAAAGAGACTTTTTTTATTCATTGTATTGAATTGCTTAAATACAAGAGTAAGAGGAGAGGTTCTCGACGAATCGATGTGGGGACAAGCAGATACCCTAATATTACTATATCTAACACCCCTTGTCAAACTCACGGTTGGTAGAGAACCGTGAGTTTGGATAAAATGAGTAAAATTTTGCAAAGATGGTTGTTGGTATGGCTTGGTGAGAGGTGGTTGAATTAGAGCACATCGGTGGCCAGAATTGCAGGCAGCGAGATCATGTTATTGCAGTGCCGATTGATGGTCATGGACCGTGGTTGCGAGAGGGAAGACCTGCAATCACTGGAGAAGGCACAGTGACTGGATCTCACAAATGGTGAGGTATGATGTTGTAGCAGTGGTCGGCGATCATGCACATTGGTCGCGAGAGGGCATACCTGTGGTCACGAGAGGAGGCATGGTTACCGGATCTTGCAAGCATTTGTGAGTGAAAAGCGCTTGGAAAGAGAGAGCTTGGCCAGTGACTGGCCAAGGAGGGAGAAATCTTGCTAAGGCAATTCATCGAACACCTTGTGTGCATGCAACAAAGCGAATGTATAGTAACCCACAGATGAACAATGTCATTATGGTGAGGTTAAGACTAGGGTTTTACTGTGAGTGGAGGTTGTGAGCTAAGGAAGTTCTCTACTTGGGGGTAGACGGCGAGGGTTGCAGCCAATGAGGCGAAGTTGATGGTTGTCATCGCTGCTGCATGATGCCAAGGCGAGGTGACACTAGCGGTGGTGGCAGACGGCAAGATTTCTAAGGACCTAATGATAACTATAGTGATTGAGGGTCAAGCAAGGACATGAAGATAACAGTGGAGATAGGCTTGAGTGTGCGTTGATGACTGCCAAAAGTGGGGCAGTTGGCTACATCAATGCTTGGGCTCATGATGCCAATGAAGGCGGGTGTTACTAGCATCGGCAGGGCAGGAAGCACAGTAGGAGACGAAAATTATCAACTAAGTTGTGGTCGAAGGATGTCGAGTGGATGGCTATCGAGAGAACCCCACAAGGCTGTCTCGATGGTCGAGGGCAACATCGTGGGGCAAACGCGGATGTCATCGAGATGGTAGGTGAGAACGACCAGAGGCGGTGTAGTGAGCAGCATCGGCTCTAGGGTTCAGTATGCCAAGAGAGTGGGGACGTCATCGATGGTGGCTATTGTGCGGGTGAAGACGAGGGCGTCGTCAAATAGGGCGGCGACTACAGTTCGTCGAATGAGGAGACGGCATCATCGAGTAGGCAGTTTGAGGTTTGATTGGGCTGGATCAATCAGTGTGAGGGCTGTTGATGGTCGAAAGTTTGTGAAAGGAGTTTCGTTGAATAGATTGCATACATCGGAGATAGGGATTCGAGAGCTTCAGTGGATTGCAGGGTCTATAGCGGTTTGCAATAGAGACTGGGGTAGGCAGAGTCTGCAGGTTATGAGTAGCGCTGGTCGGAGGTGCGATGCCCGAAGTTGTAATGGTCAGAGTTACGATGGTGGTCATTGGAGGTAAGGATGTGGACAACGATGGGTGTTGGTATTGGCTATAGCAGCGGTTCTCATGGGAAGAGAGTTGATGCCTCTGAGGTTTAAGCCGGTGTCGAAGCCACCGAAGGGAAATGCGGTGGAACCCCTCGGCAATCCCGATGTCGAGGGAGAAGAATAGTCACTCTAGGATGAAGAATACGGCTCTGATACCATATTAAAATGGAGTTTTTGAGAAAAAAGAGACTTATTTTATTCATTATATTAAACTGTTTAAATACAAGCGTAAGAGAAGAGGTTCTAAAATTCTAATTGATGTGGGACTAAAATAAAAGAAAACAGATACTCTAATACTACTATATCTAACAAGGCTAGGTTCTTACTTATTATCTATTTTAAGCCTATACAGGCCATCCATTTGCCCCGCAGGTAGGGTGAGTTGAAACTTGGTCTATACTATATTTATCTTGGCCTAATACGCTAATATAGTTTAGAAATCGTTACTTGATTCCCATCCTTTCCTCTCTCAAGGACCCAAGGTTATGTTCTCTAAGTTATAATTAAGCATATATAAATATAAAATATGGTTTTTTTTTTCAAACCACCTATAAAACAGGATCATTTTATAGAAACATTCTTTTATTTTTAATTTATATGCAAACCATTTTAAGCGGTTTTTGTTGCAATCAACTGCATGAACTCACTTTTAAGTCTTTTTTAGATTTTGTTATAAAGATTAATTGTCAAATACCAAGAATGTATATATTAGAGAGATGATCCTTACTTAAGGTAAGGTGGCGTCAATTGCTGAAAATAGTTAAGTGAAAAATAGGCCTAAGTGGTTAATTACAACAATAAACACTTCAGAGATGGTTTATGTAGAAATTAAAAAAATCAAAGGTGACTTCTATAGAATGACCCTATTTCAAAGATGTTTTCTAAGGAAAAAAAAAAAAACAAACAAAACCTTAATATGACTTCCTTCTTTTGTTCGTATAGGTTATTTTACTTGCTTCTGATATTGACAGACGTAATTCCACAGAACCAACACCGCTTGTGATGAAAGAAAATGAATAAGTAGAAATACAATTTATAGTAAAATGGAAAAGAAATTGAAATGAATGAAGTGTGAGCTCAGGAAACCCTTACCGCCAATAAATGCTACTGTTGCAAAGTTTGGTTGAGATTCTCTAAAACCGATACAAAATGAATCTTGTGAGGGCTACAGAAGTAAAAAGGAATGAACGCAAGATTAGAGTTTAGTAATACCAGTTAAATGGAAGAATAAACATGTGGGGGCATATATCCTCTACATCCTTAGCTGTAAAGAATTTCTACAACTTATCAATCATATCTCCTCACTCAGTAGACCCCATGAATAATATTCATTATATAAATTATATAAACAATTCTTTTAATTAAGCACGGGTAGAGATCCTCTACATCGCTAGTTTTAGAGAAACTCAACAATTCACAAATCAAATATCCTCGCTCAGTGGACGTCATGAATGATATTAACTATTAAAATTATATTAAAAAATATTTAATTGCGGGACTCACTAAGATAAACCAATAGTATCAATCCATATGATAAATTGTAGGCTTTCTCTACAATCAAGATTGTAGAGAATCCCGACTCATTAAGCATCTTAAAAAAACAGTTCTCTTAATTATAGAGCCTACTGAATGAGCCAGTGCCAATTGTAGAAGTTCTTTACAATCAAGAATATAGAGAATCCTTGCCCCATCATAAAGGAATGCTACCAACAGAATTGCAGAGAAACCTTATTTAAAGTTATCAGTCTATAGATTGTAGGATTAATTTTATAAGGAGAGTTATTTTAAGAAACAAGCCTATACTTTGGTCTAGTTAATAATGGAACTGATTTGGAGCTAAATAATGGACCATAATGTACCACCATGTGCTTCCAAAATCACGGTTGACCAAGTCAATTTGTATGAGCCTACTTACAATATGACCTCTCAAATATCGATGTCATCACCTTGGCTAGCTTAGAATTAGTCCCAAGTGAATACTACACTACAAATGTTTTAGGAAAGGAACTCATATCTATATAAACCCACATCAAATAACATTATAGCCACTCGGGACTAACCAAGTATGACAAAATACCTTAATGAACAAAGCAAACTCTTAAAACCGATACACATGTTATATTTCTGAATATATGTTACCTTTAGCTTTCCTTGATCTTGAATGAAATAATCATGTGGATGTATGTTTAGTGTGGAATTGCCAAAATGGAAACTGATAACTGGAAAGTCTTTATCCAAACTGCAGTAAACAAATTTGAAAAAATATGAGCAAAATGAGTGGAAACAGGATTGACATTAGTCTCTTAAAATAACTATTGAAAATCATTTGAATTGATAAAATATCGAAATATAAACTCAAATCATTAAACCAATATGTATTTTGTTGTAGCATAAATCTCAAAGAATTTTATGACATAAAAGTGGCCACTTATTTTATGGATCGGTTACCTCCAACAATTTCATGAACCACCATGTTTTTCAGAGAGAGAGAGAGAGAGAGAGAGAGAGAGAGAGAGAGAGAGATTTGTGGGGTACAAGATCGCATAAGAAATCAATAAAAGAAATTGGATGGCAACGATATATGATAAGACTTTTCCAACATTTAGATTGAGTTCTTGTTAGAAAATGAATACCTTCCAGAATAATGAAAGCACGTGCTACCAACTTCATCTTTGTAGAAGCTCAAATTTGAATGCTTCGACAAGACCTAACACAAATATAATTAGGTGAGGGATAAATAAATTACAAAATATCTATGAAATTAAGTAATGAGATGATAGTAAAGAATTCATACCTTTTCCATTAAGAAATTGTAGATTTCCTTTGGAAAATAAGCCATGTTGCAACCACTGTCAATTATAGCCGCGACAACTCTTTGAATTGATTGACCATCAACCTCTGCTGACTCCAACTTGATATTGTAGTGGCTGGAAAGTGGCCTATTTTAGTGATTATCTGAAAACTTATTGGGGCTTCGATGAATGGAAAAAATTATATCTATCTATATATATATATATATATATATATATATATATATATATATATATATATATATATATATATATATATATATATATATATATATATATATATATATATAATAAAAGATGTACGTTCATGTACCAAACAAAAGTTTATAGCTCGAATCGATCAATATGTACTGAGAGATACTCATGGGTGATTAGCACATGTTAGCGAGTTTAACCAATCCGTTCTTTCAAACAAATTGTTTTACAAGTCTATTCTATCGAACATGAAAAGACAAGTACGGTATAACATGTAACAAGAGAAATTAATGCTAAAATCGTAAGTATATGATATATCATACTTTTAATTGAAGATTTGATAAGGGGACTAGCATATGGGCAGTAAAATTATAACTTAATTCAATACTTGATGCTTAATTGTCACCATGTTTAACAATGTAAATCCAATTATAAAATAGTGAACTAAAATACTAAAATCTTACCAAAATATCTTAAACATTCTCCTTATGCATATTTGCAGCTTTATACAATAACTATTTTGGTTTCCAAAATTTATGATGTAACAAATATTCAAAAGAACATGGACGGAAGGAATTACTCATAATCCATCTAATATATCCATTCGGTCAAAGAATTGTCCAATCACTGGCACGTAACTCCCCTTCAACTACAAGTTTTTCTTGAAAGACCTTGCCACTACACCAACACTTCAAAGTTGTGGGGAGGATTAAGCGTTATAACTTAATATTCTAACACTTGTGCAACAAGAAAAGAAAATTTTGATGATTATATTAGTTATTCTTTGCATGCAGTATATGTGTATTACTGACAAATTTCCAACAAGAAAGCCTGTGACTTTCAAGAATATGTAAGAAAATTAAATCATTATTTTGATAAAAATAAGGGGTAGAAAGCGTTATTCATTGATCATTTCAGGATTGTAAGGTAACATACTCTGCTTTGTATATTTTCACCATATTCACTTTAGGGTGCACCACGTGTCCAATAGCAAAAATTCCACCTTCCTTATCCAAACAATGAGCAAATTCATTCCTCACTTTTCCAGATTTAGCTAGCTGAGAAATCATTGAAGCATTGCCTGGACCGAAACCAATAATTCCTTCACGTCCAAATTTTGTAAGATGGTCATTCATGAAGTCTGAGGTATGTACCTCAGTAGCACAGCTGCAAATGAAATAGAGTTGTTACGGAGAAAAAAAAATCAAAATATAGAGCAGATGTAAATTCTAGTAAAGACGTACAATAAGATGCAACAGCAACAAAAGTTCACTTTCTAAGACACGTAATCCTCATTTCCAAATGTTAAGTACAGACCCCAAACTAAACATGGATGGAGTAAGTCCATAGAACTGCTTCCACCTATTCTCAACCAAATAAAATGAGCTTCTCCAGATCACTTGAATACTAAGAATTTGTTGAAATAAAACTATGAGAGAAAAAGTTCTATATCTCATTGACTATGACGAAGAGGCTAATACTTTATATTTATACACTTTAAAAATACCTATAAAAGTAAAACTATAATTTATACACTTTAAAGAATACCTATAAAAGTAAAACTATTATAAGAAAAAACCTATAATAATAATAATAATAACAACAACAACTAAGGAAGTTAAACAAAAGTAAGGTTGTGAGATCCAGAGGTGCATGATGAGGGTGAAATACTATTGTGCATCTCACCTTCCTAATGATGAGGAAGAAAAGGAAGTGAGATAGTATCTTCTTCAACCTCCACTGAGAGGCAATTTAAAAAATGTCACTATAACAAAAGTTGTACATGTCTACACTTATTTTATGACACATATAAAAATATCCTTTTATTTGTAAAGGATTAAACAACAATGACACAAATAAAAAGGTCGGCTAATCATGGCACATATTTGTGTTATTAGATATACAATAAAATAAAATTGAAAAAGGCTAATAGTCTCACATGGATTGTGTGACGAACTATTGATGCGCTTAAATAATAGTTCTTAGATTTTAAGTATATTTATGATTAAACATTTATGATAGTGTATAAACTAAACAACTACATAGTCAAGTGTGCTTTGGTGTGTGAGTAATTCTAGGATCGGTGACCTTCTGGGAAGTGATAGTATTGATCAATGATACTCTTTACATTTTATGGTCTATACACAATTATGTGTCACCACTCTTGACACATGTATGAGTCACGAGTTTCACGACACATGTATGTATCATTAGTCTCGACATATATATGTGTTGTGAGTTTTGCAGCACATGCATGTATCGTAATTTTTATGACATATGTATATGTCACAAGTTTTGCGACACATTCTCACATGTGTAGAAAAACGCTCTCCAAACATGCTCTACCCACACTTTCAATATGTGTCGCGCTCTATTTGTACAACACAAAAATATCTTATATGGAGATAAAAAATGTATCATAATTAACAACTTATTATTATAGTGTGTGATGGAGATTCAAGCCATGTGCTGATGAATAGCATGGGTCTAATTGGAGCTCGGAAAAGGATATCAATGGAAAAGATTCTAAGACAATGATGATTGCTTGTGCGGATCCAATTCGGCTCAGTCCAGAAGTGGGGATGGTGGAGTGGTTTTCCCGAGGATCAATATAAAGTTGAATTTGAAGATGTCGGTGACTCTATGGATAAAATTTGAGGCAGTTCATAATCGAGGGATATATAAGTGAGAGCCCAGTGTGGATAATTTTGATGAGTATGGCAATGATTGAATCTATGCTTATGCTTCATAATTGCTAACACAAGTTTTTTATATGCTCTTCATGTTGGATAATTAGATATCGTATTTTTTCCTTACAGGTTGCTACATAGAATGCTTATCTATATGTTGTTATATGCAAGACCTAGAATCTACGGACATCTATTCATGCTATATAGGAACCATGATACGGACTTATTATGCGTGAGCCTTGACCTAGGAGTATGCTAGGCACCATGATATGAAGTTGGATTGAAAAAAAACCCGTTATAACCCGTTTTGTAACTTAACGGTGCCCTCTTGTTATGTAACACAACCATTTAACTTTGAAACTATTTAACCCAGAAAAAAACACGTTACATGGCGTTAAATGTGCGTTACGTTACATGACCATTTAACATGGATTTTTTAGGTTAAATTGCATCTCTAATTAGGACACGTGGATGCATCTCCGCCATCCAAATTATTTAAACCCTACCCCTTTTAGTTCTGATCAACCTATTCAATTTCTGCGAATATGCGATCTCTTCGCCTCCTCCAAACCAAACATTAACTTCTTGCCTCCTTTGAAACTCCACTAGCTATCCGCGGCTTCTGTGACTCCGGTGAGATAAATTTTTTATTTTTCAGTTATGTATTGGGCATCTCAGATTATATCCTTTAAATAAATAGTGATTTTAAAATTATCTTCCAAATTCTAATATTTTCTATTGCCAATTCATCCTAAATCATATCAAACTTGTTGCTCCATTAGTTTACCATTCAACATAATTTTTAAGATCTACCACATAATTAGAGTATAGTGATTAATTAGTGAGCTAATTGTGTTGGTGAAATAATTACTTTCAGTTTTTCTTGATTTTTATTAGGTTTTAGTTTTTAGTTTTTAGTTAATACTAAATTTTATGAAATTAAGTTTGCACACAATCTCAGATATAATTTCTTACTATTGTCACATAGTCATGTTTAGTCGATTTTTAGTGAACTTGATTAGGAATTAGAATATTTTTGTAAAGTTAAGAACTTGAGAGTTGGTAGTGTTTGGTTTATTTTAGACTTATTTTTATTGCCTTAAACTTGATGACGTTAACGATTTGATCATTGATGATGCTTTTGGGATGGTTGTTAGTCATATATGACTAACATTTGTTAAGAATTTGTGATACTATATTTTTATATTTGATAATTGTGATGTTTTGTTTGTAAAGTTTGATGATTCTAAGCATTAAAGTTATTATGAATTGTTAGTATTTATAAAATTTCTAAATAATTAATAAACAATATAACCTACGCTATATGCTACGCTTTTATGCTTTTTCCTTTACCCTTAACAGGAGGTCAATGTTACATAACCCATTTTCGTTATTTTTGACAATGATATGAAGTTATATATGCTGATAATAAAGTGGAAAGTGAATATTTGGTGTTAAATAAGATTTGGGTACATGCTAAAGTGAGTGGGGCACGTGATCCTTCACCACGTATACAAGAACAAGTAAAATAAAAGATGAAGTTCGAGAAAAGATATATAACTACAACACAAGAGCAAGTATAAGCATGTATAATGTCATGAATGACTTGCATTTAGCATTCTCTGGCATGAATTTGTAACTTTGATAATCCAGATGTAGAGGGCATCCTCAGGAATAATGTTTTCTATGGACTAAGTTGCTTGGGTCTAGTGTGTGTAATATATCACATATAGGCTCTATTTAGCAAAATGTACAAAACTGGGTTAGGGCTAGTTCTAGCCTAGTTCGAAACTAAACTGGTTCTATTTTGAACCTAGAGGGTGGTGGTTTAAAATAGAACCATTTTAAAGTCCCTTTTTTGACCTAAGAAAAATGAAACCAACTTTGACCCAGTTTATTTCAATCAGAAATGTTCTCAAAATTTCACTGGGTTTGAACCTAGTCCAATTTTAAGTGTTTGCCAAACAAGCTCAAAGATGGATGATTAAAGAGTACATGTGTGTCCAATAAGACGGAAAGTGAATGCTTAGGAAACATGTGGTCCTTAGCCATGTTGTTAAATAAATAAAACCTTTTACAGTCTAGTTGTACCATAAACTGACCGCATACCCAGCTATATATCACACACCTACTATCAAGGCCTTTGCAAATAAGACATGATAAAATATGATGATAGTTAGTCACGCACTATCTTGTACATCACACATAAGGACTAGGTGCACATTGACGTATGAAGTCCGTTCTAATGTTGTGCCTTATACTTTACTTATTATATATGTTTTCAACTACATGTTTCCTGAATTTAAGACTTATTATAAGATGATACCAGTATATTTTTTTTATACTTCACCAGTCATGCATCTATGATATATGTTACATTTGAACATATCAATCCCTCATCTTACCACTTGTTAGACACCTTTCCGACTCTCCTGGTTTCACAACTAGTGGCAGAACTCAATTTTAGTCCTGTTGTAGGCCAATACGGAATCGGAGCGTTTTCGAAGTAGGAGTTTATTCAGTACCATAGTATATAGTATCTTATAGTCTCCTCTTTGTCTATTGGCTTTCCTAATTTTAGCATTTAGTATTGTGGCCAATATCTTGGCTATGTGGCGTACATATCGTATACTTTTGTCATTATAAGCTATGTATTGCCATCTGGCCATACGATGGACTCATTATATTTGGACATTTTTATCTACCAATTAGATTTGATATGTTATTCTGCATTTTTGCTTCTGGTTTTTTATTCGATGTCTATGTATTGCGGTGTTGTATCTGTATAATATGGTGGTGTATATACAAATCATTATAGGCTTAAGTATATGATTTCCAGTGGAGTTTGGTCTAATGCATATGATACCTAGCCAAGTCACGTACTCACAATGTCAAAGTCTTGGGACATGACAATCAATCCAACCAATCAGCTCAGCTCTAGGTCATCACTCATGAAACTCGATTTTTTATTTTTACTTTCTTCGGAGATATCTCAATACTCATTTCACTACATTTCGAAGCTCTTTACCGAGTTTAGGAAGAATTTGCTAATCATGCAAACTGCATGAGCAATATCTACCCTCGTGCAAGTCATTACATACTTCAAACCACTAACAAATATCAAACATGTAACACGTCCTCCTTTTCCTTGTTGAGGTGATTAATATGTGAGTATAGTCCCATATTGGATAAGATAAGAAAAAATAATGAGTTTAAATAGGAGTTTGGGGTCAATATCTAATAGATATAGCTTTTGAGTTAAAATTGATTCCTAACTTCTGTTTAAGGCCCATCAACTCTAGATTGGGCCCGATTTCTCCCCCAACAAATGGCATCAAAACTTAGATCTTGGTCCAAGTAATTTTAAAAAAGAGAAAAACTTAAAAGTCCGATGTGAAGCCCGAAGGTGCCGGGAGAACCCACGGATGCCCGTAGGAGTGATATAGTCTGGTTAGCCACCATGAGTGAAGTGATAGAATATCCTGTGGATGTTTGATAGTCATGTGAGGAATGTATGGTCTAGTTAGCCCACGAGTGAAGTGGCGTAAGAGTTGGTGAATTGGTTAGCCCACAGTAAAGTGGTGCGAAGTTAGTGAATCCCGTGGAAGATTGAATTATAGTTGAATTGAACTATACTCACAAATTAAGGGTGAATTATTGAGGTGATTAATATGTGAGTATAGTCCCACATCGGATAAGATAAGAATAGTAATGAGTTTAAATAGGAGTTTAGGTCAACACCTAATAGCTATAGTTTTGGGTTAAAATTAATTCATAATTTACGTTTAAGGCCCATCAACTCTAGATTGGGTCCGATTTCTCCCCCAACAAATGGCATCAAAACTTAGATCTTGGTCCAAGTAATTTTAAAAAAAAAGAGAAAAAAACTTAAAAGTCCGATGTGAAGCCCGAAGGTGCCGGGAGAACCCACGGATGCCCGTAGGAGTGATATAGTCTGGTTAGCCATCATGAGTGAAGTGGTAGAATATCCTGTGGATGTTTGATAGTCATGTGAGGAATGTATGGTCTAGTTAGCCCACGAGTGAAGTGGTGCAAGAGTTGGTGAATTGGTTAGCCCACGAGTAAAGTGGTGCAGAAGTTAGTGAATCCCGTGGAAGATTGAATTATAGTTGAATTGAACTATACTCACAAATTAAGGGTGAATTATTGAGGTGATTAATATGTGAGTATAGTCCCACATCGGATAAGATAAGAATAGTAATGAGTTTAAATAGGAGTTTAGGTCAATACCTAATAGCTATAGTTTTTGGGTTAAAATTAATTCATAATTTCTGTTTAAGGCCCATCAACTCTAGATTGAACTCGATTTCTCCCCAACATTCCTTGTTAGTTAATGGACTCTTATCAGGGTGTAGCATTAATGCGTAAAGAAAAGTATTCACTTCTAGAATCATCCATCAGGCATCTTTGAAGTACCTTGCCAATGTATACTTCCTCTTGGACAACCAAAGAATCATTTTCTTTCCTATCCCAGCTGATTCAGATTCTGAAATAGTCTTTGCTTTCCTCATGTCTTCAAATCCACGAAGTTTGATATAAATGGAAAATATTATTGACAAATAACCGATGCCTCTAAGGTGTAGATCATTCTTCTTATATGGAAAACACAGTCAACTCTTTGGGAGTTAGTCTAGAAGAACTAAAAGTTAAAGCTGGGATAACTTGTAATGGTATAAACTTTACTGTGTTAGCCTATTGGAACTAGATCTAGGATAAAAGTTTAAGGTGTTGCTCAATTAGAATTGGATAAAAAAATAAAATTGGGATAATGATAAAAATTAATCTCATTTTCATCATACTTCTACACAAAAGAGAGAGTTATAGTACTCACTCAAATTATCCAAAGAAGTAGAACTAGATGGTAAATACTAGAACTCACCTAATCATGTTCTCCATCCTCTCTTCCTCTTATGGTTACTGTCATTACCTAGTGTTGCCATCAAATCAGATCACTTATCCTCCTACTACTCTCTGAATATGTTATTTTACTGAATATAAGAACTGAATACTTAATTTACAGTAAAAAGGATAGAGGGTAATTTACTAAAAATAATTTAAATTAAGGGATGAGGATAGGAGATATAGAGGAGAAAAGAAAAGAAGAACATAAGAAAAATTTTAAATTATTTAGATTTGTACTCTAATAATAATTCAAAACAATAACCAATAGTTAATCTAGATTAATTAACATTATAGTAAACAATAATTAATTATAATATACAAGTATAAATTTCTCTAAAATGTATTAATTATATATTTTATTATCACAAATTATTCCGCATCATTTTATCAAGATATCGCACTTTGAAAAAGTTTTTACCAATTATCTCATAAAAATATCACACTCCACAAGATTATCTTATTTTAACAATTATTCCATTTCTAGTTATGTTGTTCCAACTAACTACCACGCCCTTAAAAGGAATATAATTCTTTTAACCATTCCAAAACTACCATAAAAGGTCTATATCATACGGAAGCAAATCAGTCAAAATTGAAAAAAGAGCCGAATTTGGTTTCTATCGAAAATAGACTTTAACTTTATTAGTAAACATAGAAAAATACTAAAAATAAAGATACCACGAATGGAACTTCAAGTTTACTCCGTCTCATCGAGCTATAACCAAAAACATATGTTAAATACCCCAAAACGCCTTCCAGAATTGAAGATACTACCCTTTCTTCATGGCTAAGTAAATGGCTCAACCGGGACCCTCTCTTTTGTTTCTTGCAGTCAACCGCTAGATCAATGAACTCGTCTGTCATGTATTCTACATCATATAGTGATGTTGAGCAAAAGCTTAGCTTGGGTAGTCTAATGCTTAGTCTTGCTGTAACATATTGAGGAACTAATATCCAAGCATTAAAACATAAACTGTAATTACGATTGATGATACTTGGACTAGCTGATAGTTTTATTTTCATTTAAAACAGTTCAAGGCATAGTTATATCTGAACATAAGTGAAAATAGGTGAAAATCTAGTTGCTTAAACTGTCTAATATTAAAATATATTCTGAAACAGCCTTATTAATTTAAACTATCACGGAACTTGGTCAGAACTATTATTTAATTTGATAATAATATAATTTAGCAGAAGAATGAAGAGTAGATTAACGGGAAATTTTGCGGGGAGCTCACCCCAATACGATATTTGCTTTGGCCGGTTGATTTTGTTGCTGATCTGAAACCTGATTGAAATTCACTAAATCCTTCACCAAATAACCAATGCTCATGTAGCTATCAGCATATGACATATTGAAATCACACAGCGGCCCCTTAGAAGAGTTTATGCGAAATTGCGGATCTACCATCTCATTGCAGATATTTTCCTCATGTGCAACAGTTCTTGCACTCTCAGAAATGTTAGGATTATATGGTGTTAATTTTATCTGCACATAACAAAAAAGACGTTAGTGGATATACAAAGGAACATGCTTCAACATAAATACAAGGGAATTACGTTTCAAAACCTATATATATATATATATATATATATATATATATATATATATATATATATATATATATATATATATATATAGTAAAGCTCCTATAAACTTAAGTGGACAGAATTCTTTGTCCACCAACTTTTTATCCATTGATTTTGCATTGAGATTTGTGCTAGCATGTGATACAAATCAAAGCATAAATCTCAAAATATAGCCTTGATGTGTAGCATAAATCTCAAAATATAATGAAGAGACAAAAACGTTGGTGGACAAGTGCTCCATTCCACTTAAGTTTATAGAAGCTTTATATATATATATATATATATATATATATATATATATATATATATATATATATATATATATATATATATATATATATATATATATATATATATATATATACACACACACACACATATATATTTAAATATGTAGATATATTTGAGCTACTATTCACTTGAGTGGATAGAAGCATTTGTCCTGAGCTACTATCCACTTGAGTGGATAGAAACATTTATCCATCCAACTTTCTAACCATTGGATGGACACTTTACATTATGATTTTGATCAAATTGATATACTTTGTTTAATAAGAGAAGGGTAGATTAGGAACTGGCGCGTTTAGATTACAATGAGATTAAAAGAAGTTAAGGAAAACTTGGTGAGAGAAGAGAAGGGAAGGGAAGGGAATTCTCTTATCCTTAGTTACACCCCAATTTGGTGGGTAACAAATTTACTTGGCTATTGCTTTTTGGTCACACTACAGATGGCAAATTTGAGTTGTATCCTAAATTCATCGCAAAATTTGTTAAAGCTCTTGGTGTCGAACTGGGTCCTATTATCAGTAATTATAGTTATTAAGATCTCGATCTGGCACACAATAGACATCCATATGAAGCTCTTCAAGTTCTTAGCACTAATTTCTAGTAAGGGCTCTGCCTATACCCACTTGATAAAATAGTTTATCACCACTGCGAGTATTTTCTTTTTCCCTTCGCTAGCAAGCAAGGGCTGAGGTCTAGCCTCCATTGCGCAAGGGAGATCGAGTTTATGAGCTATGTAAGTTTGGTGTATGGTACTCATAGGATGCATGTGAAGTGTTGGCATTTATAACAGCGCGCTATGAAATTTTTAGAGTCCTTTAGTATAGTAGGTCAATAGTAGTCTTCTCATAAGACCTTGTACGCTGGTGTTCTTGCTATGATATAATTCTCACATATTATTTCATGGAATTCTTTGAGGACATACTCTGCCTTCTTTGGTGGTAAGGTAAGGGCCCATCATACTTCTACTGAAGGATGTCATGAGTTGTTGATCCCCATCCATGAGGCAATATTTTCAGTTATGTTCGACACAATTTTCCTTGATGTGGTCATAAGGGAAGGTCCCCTTTGCCAGTATTTGACTATTGGGTTCGTCCATCTTGAGGACTTCTCGACTTCCATTATGAGACATTCTTCCTTGAGGTGAATGTTGGGTTGCTCCAAGGTTCAACATATATTAGTCCCAAGCTGATCCTTGAAGAGAAGCAGCTAGCTTTGATAAGGAGTCTACCCTTGTATTTTGCATCTTTGGTGCTTTATCAAATTCTTTAAAGGAAATTTTCTCCTAGAATTTATGCTCCTTCTCCAAGTATTTCATCATCTAAGGCCCCTTGCCCTATATATCCCCTAAATTTGGTTAAAAATCAATTGCAAATTTGACACAGCAAGTACTCATTTGGTCCTCAATTCTATCACTAATTTAAAACCTTTGATAAGATCTTCATGCTCCACTGCATAGTTTGACGCTCGGAACAAAAACATCAGTGTATACTTGAATATTTATCCCTCCGAGGTTTTGATATTAATCCTAGCTCTGCTACCTTTCTTGTTAGATGAATCATCAGCCTAGAGGATTGCCCGTTATGAGTATTAGGGTAACTCATACATTAGTATACTCGTTTCATGGGGCTTATTCGGCTTTGGATTTCCCTACTTTCCAGGCTTTGCTTCCACATTTTCATCCGTTGATGACTCTAAGATGAAGTTGGCCAAAACCTAAGCTTTGATGGCTAGTGGCAGCTCGTGTAGGATATCATCCTCGCACAATTCGATCGCCCAACTTGTAATTCATCCAGACAACTTCGGACTTATGAGTGCTTTCTTAAGTGGGAAATTTGTTTTCACTACTATGGTATGCACCTAGAAATACGGTCAATTATCGTACAGAGATTATGAGGCGTATGATACCTTTTCTATCTGCATGTGGTTCACTTATGCCCCCTTTAGGTTTCTACTAACATAGTAGACCGGCTTTTGATTTCTCGAGTCTTCTCGGGTTAGCACTGAACTTACGGCTTTAGGCTAGAAACATAAGCATATGAATAGTTGTTCCCCTTTGATGGTGTTGTTGAGTAGCAATGGGGTGCTGAGATACCGTTTTAGGGCTAGAAATGCCCTATTGTTTGTCCACTTCGGCTCTCTAGTAAACAGTTAGCCCTTGACTCCACTGTTTATCATCCCTCGGAGAACCTTGAAGAAAGGTAGGCTTCTTTCTACCGGTCTGGAAAGGAAGTGACTTAGTGCTGTGATTCTGCCATTGTGTTGTTGCACTTCTTTGATCGTGTTTGGGTCCCTCATGTTTTCAATTGTGGCTATTTTTTATGAGTTTATTTTGATCTCCCTTTGTGTGATCATGGAGCCTAAGTACTTACATAACTTTACTTTGATGGCACATTTGTCAATGTTGAGCTTCATTTGATATTCCCTTAGCATGAAAAATGTCTCTTCTAGATCATCTGCATGAGTCGTACTCTTCTTGGACTTCATGAGGATGTCATCAACATAAGCCTCAACATTTTGACTAAGTTATTTTTAGTTTTTTTTAAAGATCTTGTCAACCAATCAGTATTTTTTTATTGAAAGACATTACATTATAGCAGAAGGTTCCTCGGTTTGTTATGAAGATCTTTTCCTCGTCATCCTCATGCATTTTAATATGGTTGTACCTGAGAAGGCATCTGTGAAGCATAGCACCTTGTGTCCTGAGCTTCCATCAATGAGTTAGTCAATGCATAGTTAGTAGATAGCTTCCCTATGGACAAACCTTATTTAGGTTGGTTAAATCTATGCTCATGCGCCATTTCCTTGCTATATTTCTAAACTATCACTTCATTGGATAGCGGGTATTATACTTCATGAATAAATCTCTCCTTGAGGAAGCAATCCACTTCTTCAATTGCTCATAGTTGCTTTGTTGCTCTGACGTGTCTCCTTTTTTGTTGGAGTAGTTTTTAATGCTTGTCTATGTTTAGCTTGTGGCTACATGATTATTGGGGCTAAACCCGGCATGTCCTCTAGTCGCCACACAAAAATGTTAGCATTCTTGTGGAGGACGGTAATAATTTTGCTTTTTAGCTATTCATAGCCCCAAGTAGACCAACATCTTCTCTTCATCATCTATTACTAAGAGGACCTTGCCCGTGGCTTCGATCAAGGTAATCTTATCCTCCCATGAATCTTCATTAGGATCGAGAGTGTCTATAATAGGTAGGCTCTCGCCTATCTTCACCATTTTGTTGAGATTAAATTACACGATCTAGCCTGACCTTGATCACTGCGGACATACTAGATTTTGGGGAGAGTCAGGAATTTTATTATCTTAATAGAAAGTAGAGACTACCTCTCTCAGATTATTGAGGACATCCTTCATAGAGTTGTAGGATGATTTGATATCTATGACCAAGAATTTTACCATTACTAAAGATCTTTGACGGTGCTGCCCCCATGACCATCTAGTGTTATAACTGCTTGTCTAGTAAACCCTATTAGAGGTGAGGGGCAGGGTAAAGCCTCCCCTTGTTGATGTTCATTCGTTTCAAGGCATCATGGTATGAGATATCAACCGATCTTTTAGTATTGATCATGATTCACTTTACTAGTAGATTAGAGATTTTGGTTGAGATAACAATTGCATTATCATGTGGGGTAATTACTACCCCAAGATCCTTGGCAATGAATAAAAATTTTCATCGAGGCATGGCCTCTTTTTCATCCAGTTAACCTCTAGGCAATTTCATGCATACCTTTTGCTGGTGTTGTTCGTCACGCATCCTACTGCTAGACCTCCATATATCATATAGATAATGTCCATTGCTCACTCCTCGTAGCCCCTGAACCTTTAAGCTCGCTAAAGCAAGCTTACTTTGAAGTCCTTGTTTTGTAATATCTAGGTGACCCTGGTTATGGCTATGTGGCCATGCAGATCATGGACGATAAGGAGTTTCACTTGAAAATGTTCAAGGTATTCCAACAGCATATCCTCCTTTCCATATTTTAGATCTAGCAATAATCTTAGGGAAGAGCTCAAGTTAGAGGCTTGTTCTCTAGATCCAGTCGAGTCAGGGTCAGTGTGAATGGAGCCGTTTTGCCATTATCATGTAGGGCATAGAGCTTGGTACTTCTTTAGCCACTCCCATATCCCTTTGGATATGTTGTTGATGCTGTCATGGATTAGTCCTTCCACATATTAGGATATATTATCCAACAGTCATCGCATTTGTGTTGTTGAAAGTAGAGTTATTAAAGTCATCTTAATTGCCATTTGACAATGCTGAAGGTTGATTGACATGAGGCCCCACGATGGCTGTTGATGCAAACTAGATTGAGTCTGTAAGATTGGATTCAATCTTGAGGGCCCCGTGATCTCCCTTAATGTCATATGATATCTCCCTTAATGTCATATGATAATCTTCAATTGAGAATATCTAATATGAACAAAAAAAGTATCAGATTGATGATTGTGGACTGCCCACCAATGCCCCTCTGATGCTTAAATAAGACTCCTGATGATAGAGGTCAAAGTACTAGGTAATGTAGGTTATGTTTTAAATGAGGATTTCATACACTAAGGTCGGTGGAACTGAATCAAGGTCGCGATGAGTCACCCGACACGTTTATGCTTGAACCGAGGTAGTTACGGTAGTTACTCGACTGGTGAGTAAGCCTACATTTGTCGGACCAGTTTTATGCTAAGCTATGGACTTCCCAGAGGGTCGCCCATCCTCTTACATCTTCGATCCTAGCTCACTTAACTATAGAGTTCCTGAGGGACACTGTTGTAGTTAAGACAACTATGTACAAATGTCCCACACATTAACTGAATTAAGTGAATTACCTGGTTGACCAAGTCAACTTGATGACATGGTGCGATCTGGCTAGCGCAAATGTAAAATCTGGGTCATATGCATAATATCTTGGTTTGGATTGAAATTGATTAGAAAGAATCAATTGCGATTGGAATTATGTTCTAATTGGAAGAGAATTAGTATTGATAACCCAAGTCAAAGGAGTCCTACATGAACTCAAGACAGGGGAAACCCTTTTAAATGTCAATCATAGGAGAGCTAAAGAGAGTTGCATATTGTAAAAGAGAGGTACAGAGAAACTAAGGAGAGAAATATAACATTTTGGGATACCTTTTTTATGAGATTGAGAGAGGGTTTCTTGCAGGTTCTTGTTCAAGAATTAAAATAGATCACTTTGATGCAAATAATGCCATGGTTGGTTCTTTGAAAGAAGGAACTACATGTGTTCTTGTTCAAGAATTAAAATAGATCACTTTGATCCTAGCTGCCCATGTGAATAACTAGTGAAAGCGGTAGATGTCCACTATCGACTATTCTGACATGGCTCTGATAACGCAATTTTAGGAGGAATCAGTAGTTGGGTATTGGATCCCTTCGGGCCTGGAGAACATGTGATGCTGGGTTAGGGTTTGGTGAGCCAATAGGTCGCTCCTCTAGTATATTATGGCTTGCAGCGGCAATGCAGGTACTTCATTATTGTTAAAGGCAAATTTTATTAATTATCTTGGGAATTGGAAAGATCATTTAGTTATTTGAGGAGTCAAATGCATGAATGTGTTGGATACATGAATATCGTTGAGAAGTTCAAGAGTCTTTATTAGGAAGTACAAGAGTCATTGTAGTAGTATATATATGTGTGTGTTTTATAAGTTCAAATAGGCCAAGCTAAGAAAAATCAAAAAAATATTTTTCCCTCCTCCAAATTATCTATTTATCATGGGCAAAATATTGTTATCAAATTGGCATCAGAGCTAAGATGAAATCCAATGGACTGATCCCATTTGTTGCTCCTAAACTCACGAAATAAAATTATGAAAATTGGTCTACTCAAATAAAGGCTCTATTAGGATTGATTGATTATTGGGATGTTGTGGTGAAAGACTTTGAGAAGCCTCAAGATGAAGGTGTGCTATCGGTGACACAAAGAGACTCGCTTAAAGAGTCTAATAAGAGAGACAGTAGAGCCCTCTACTTTATTTATCAAGGAGATGATGAATCAACATTTGAAAAGATCTCAGATGCGGTGATCTAAAAAAATAACTTGGGAAAGCTCTTATAAGGGAGTGGATAAGGTGAAGAAGGCACGACTCTAAACATTTTGAAAGGAGTTTGAAGATTTAGAGATAGAGGTAATTGAATTGGTTTTAGACTATTCCATTCAAGTCTTGGCCGTGGTGAATCAACTTCAGAGAAATAATGAGAAGAACGAAGATGTTCATGTGGTGAAGAAAATTCTCTGATCACTTCCTCATAAATTTGACTATATTGTTTGTGCCATCAAAGAGTCAAAAGGCTTGGAGAAGATGATGATTAATAAGCTTTTCGGTTTCTTAAATGCCTATGAGAAGAGATTTAGCAAGAAAAATGAACTGGTGGAGAAAGCTCTTTAAATTAAGCTTTTTTTGAAGGATGGCCAAGAAGATTCAAAAGAAGGAAGTAACGGCGATCATAGTCGTGTAGGATTTTGAGATAGATTTTGAGGCCGAGGATGTGGATCCTATGGCAAAGGAGTTCACAACAACTTTGAAGAGAGAGATCAAAATTAAAGATCTTCACGGCATGGTAGATCTAATGAAGGTCGATGGAAAGCACAAGTTCAGTGCTTTCAATGCTAGAAGCATGGCCATTACTCTTTTGATTTTTATTATAATCAATTTGAAGAGAAGATGAGTTATGCCGAGAAAGAAGATGATGATAATATTCTTCTATTAGCATTCAGAGGAGATGGTGAAAAGGATGTTTGGTATCTTGATACTGGTACTAGCACCCATATGTGTGGTAAGAGAAGTATGTTCATCTACATGAATGAATCTGTGAATGGCAAGGTGACTTTTCAAGATTTCTCAAATATTCCAGTGAAAGGCTGAGGTAAAATTCTTATTCACCTTTAAAATAGAGAATAAACTTTTATTACTGATGTTTATTATATGCCCAATATGAAAAGCAATATGTTAAGTTTGGGACAGCTCTTAGAAAAGGGCTATGATTTTCATACGAAGGATCGTAGGTTTTTTCTTCGAGATCAAAGAGGTAGATTAATTGTAAAAGAGCAGATGTGCTAAATCTTCAAGGTGGAGATTTAAAGATTTGTACCGATGATCTTGCTTGGCTATGGTATGGCACTTGAGATTTGGGCATCTCAATTTTGTCAGTCTGAAGACATTAGCCGATAGAACCATGGTTAAAGGGTTGCTGATAATTGATCATCTCGAGCAATTTTGTGAAGGACAACTAGTGGGAAAGCATCACCAAGCTACCTTCCCAAAGGAGGCTTCATTTCATGCATCAAAGCAGCTACAAATTGTACACAGCGATGTGTGTGGGCCGATCACTTTGACATCAATAAGTGAGAATAGGTATTTTCTTACCTTCATCAATGACTTTTCTCGAAAGACTTGGGTATACTTCTTGAAGAATAAATCTGAAGTGTTTTCTAGGTTTAATAAGCTTAAAGCTAATGTAGAAGAAGAGAGTGGCTTTTATCTTAAAGCTATTAGATCAGACCGAGGTGGAGAGCTCACTTCAAAGGAGTTTGAAGCATATTTTGAGGAATATGGGAGTTCAACATTTTCTAACCACTTCCTACATTCCACAACAAAATGACATCATTGAGATGAAGAATTGGACCATCTAAAATATGGTGAGAAATATGTTAAGTAGAAAGAATGTGCCCAAAACCTTTTGGGCCAAAGTAGTTTCCTGCGCTGTCTACATCATCAACCATTATCCAACTAATATTCTCAAAAATACTACACTGCAAGAAGTTTGGGTTGGTTACAAACCGAATGTGAGCCACTCCAAGGTGTTCGGTAGTATTCGCTATGCTCATCCTCCAAAACAGAAGAGAAGTAAGCATGACTTGAGGAGTATTCCGTATATATTCATCTTCCAAAACAGAAGAGAAGTAAGCTTGACGTGAGGAGTATTCCATAGATATATATATATATCAGTTATGATTCAAGAACCAATGGTTACAAGATATATGATCCGTTTAACAAGAAGTTCATTATTAGCCGAGATGTTCAATTCGACAAAGAGAAATCATGTTGGAGCAAGGGCAAAATTTACAGCAGCCCAATTACTTTCATTAATGAAGAGGTTGGGATCAAGAAAGATGCTCAAGCACATATTCCATCGACATACACTACATCATCACCAACCACATCATCATGGACTACACCTCAATCGCCCTAATCAATGACTTCTTCAGCATCATCCTCATCATCATTGAGTCCACACCCTCAAAATTTTAGGAGTTTGAGGAAGTTGTATGAGGTAACTGAAAATTAAGATGATTTAATATTGTTTTGGTTACTTGCTGGTTGTGAGACTTTGAAGTTCAATATCCAAGGTCGAAATCAGCTAATGGATGAAGAGATTAA
Source organism: Asparagus setaceus (assembly GCA_012295165.1). Taxonomy (NCBI): domain Eukaryota; kingdom Viridiplantae; phylum Streptophyta; class Magnoliopsida; order Asparagales; family Asparagaceae; genus Asparagus; species Asparagus setaceus. Next base: position 34,480,761 of record CM022702.1, read on the forward strand.
AGCAATCGAGAAGAACGATACATGGGAGCTTGCAACACTTCTAGAAGTTGAAAAAATAATTGAAGTCAAATGGGTGTTCAAAGAGAAGAATAATGTGAAAAGAGAAGTTGAGAGGTACAATGCGAGATTAGTTGCTAAAGGTTACAAGCAGAAGGCTAGATCTGACTAATGACAAGGTATTCTCTCTAGTAACTTGTCTTGAAAAATGGTCGATTATTGCCGTAGCAGCTTAGAATAAATGGTCGATCTATCAACTTGATGTGAAATCGACATTTTTGAATGATGTTCTTGAAGAAGAGGTCTATGTAGATCAACCTCTTTGTTACATCAAGAAAGGAGAAGAATCAAAGATGTTGAAGTTGAAGAAAGCTCGTTATGGCTTGTAATAAGCACCGAGAGGTTAGAATAGCAGAATTGATGAATACTTCCACGCTCACAATTTTTTCTAGATGTCCTTACGAGCATGCCTTATATACCATGGTAAATGAAAATGGAGATATTCTTATTGTATGCTTGTATGTGGATGATTTAATCTTTACAGACAATTATCCACACTTGTTCGAGGAGTTCAAAAGCATCATGGTTCGTGAGTTCGAGATGACATCGGACTCTTGGCATCAAGGTGAAGCAAGACCAAGATGGAATTCTTATCTCTTAGGAGGGATATGCAAAAATAATTCTTAATAATTTCGATATGAAGGATAGCAATTCTATGAGTAGTCCTGTTGAATGTAGAGCCAAGTTGTCCAAGAAAGATGGTGGAAGCAAAGTTGATGAACTTATTTCAAAAGCTTGGTTGGTAGTCTTCGCCACCTAACTTGCACGAGGCTGGATATTCTCTATGGTGTTGGGCTTGTGAGCAAATAAGTAGAAAATTCAAGGGCTTCACACTTGTTGACAACAAAGAGGATTCTCCGGTACATCAAAGGTACAACAAATTTCAATTTTTTTTATTCAAGTTCTAACGACTTTGAACTTATTGCATACACCGATAGCTATTGTGCCGAAGATGTTAATGATCAAAAGATTACAATTGGTTACACTTTCTTTATTGGTGATACAACTTGTACTTGATCTTCAAAAAAGCATCGATAGTCATTCTTTCAACTTGTGAAGCTAAATATGGTGCTGCATCATCGGATGTCACTCATGCACTTTGATTGAGAAATTTTCTCAAATATCTTTAGTTCGAACAATAAGAGCCGACCAAGATTTGTGTTGGTAACAAGTCAGCTATTGCACTTTCAAAAACTCATGCGTTTCATGAAATGAGAAAACATATAGATACTCAATATCATTTTATCCGAGATCAAGTGAAGAACAAAAAAGTTGAGCTCAAATTTGTGAAATCACAAGATCAGGCGGCCAACATATTTACTAAGCCATTGAAGCATGATGTGTTTACTTTATTGTAAAGCAAGCTCGGCATGGTTGAAAAGTTTAAGAGAGAATGTTGAAAGTAAATTTGATTAATTACCTTAGGAATTGGAAAAATCATTTGGTTATTTGAGGAGTCAAATGCATGAATGTGTCAGATGAATGAATATTGTTGGGAAGTTCAAGAGTCTTTGTTAGGAAGTCTAAGAGTCATCATAGTAGTATATATATGTGTATTTTGTAAGTTGAAATAGGCCGAGCTAAGACAAATCAAAGGAGTAGTTTATCCTCCTCCAAATTATCTGTTTATCCAAGAAAAATTATTGTCATTAATTATTGTACTATACCAACCTCTCGAGATTGCCCGAGAAAAAAAGAACGTTGGATAGAGGAATCCATGAGGAATCCAAGAAAGAGCAGCTAGCATAGAAAAAGCATGAGGCCCAAAGTTTCTTATGTGATGCTAGAAGGTGCTAAATCAATAGGTGTCGGAGAAGCTACAATTGCTTCAGTTGGAATAGCAATCAGTATCAAGAATGTATTCAATTTCTCAATTCATTCTGTACCGTGAAATCCCTCATAGACTAAATAATTATTTGGTTATGGCACCATTATGGGCTTTGCTCTAACCAAAGGAATGGAATCAGGCCACTGCTCTTGAATCGATCATTCTACCTTCGTCCCCAATCCAACAGCCAGGCCAGATTTAGTTGATTGGTAGTCCCTATATGAAAAGCTTGTCTGATATGATAAGGAGGTTTTGATAGCTAACTTTTGCCACAGATAAGCGGGTTAGTTATTGACGACCAGCTACAACTACGACTACGCCCATCAATTCTTTCTGACTCGAGAAAGATTTTTTGACCTCTGCTGCCCCATCAAATGATACATAGGTTACTCAACGACTACTACGTATACGTATATTCCCAGCCCAATCCCGAATAGCTAATGGTAGTTGGGTAGTAGTTTGTAGTAGATGGTCTAATCAACAGCTTCGTCGGGCTACAGATATAAAAGGCCAGGCACCTGCTGCTGTCTTTTCATACCTATCACCAACTTTCAGCGATTTATATACATTCCAGCTCGTCCGTCGTCGATCGAATATGTGAAAGAGAAGGACGGAAAAGTCTTATTTGAATGAGGGGGGGCGCTGTTAAGCCCTTGGACCTTTAGTGGGCAGGTACCATAAATCATTTCCATCATCAGATGTCACCGAGGAATGATTTGTCACCCTGGGCATTCCTATTCTATCTATACCAACCACGCTGGAACGGATAGACCAGTTAGCTACCTTAGTTTGCAACCTACCAATACGATACAAATCAAATCCAAGCACTCGAGGCTCAAATTTTGATAATCCCAACCACTTGGGCCACCCATTGGTGGCTTTTACTCCTATTAAAAATTGGAGAATAGTAAATTTTCCAAGAAAATCAGAATTATCGAATTCTTGTCCAAATCTAAAGTCTTAGAATACGAAAAGGAAAAAGTAAAAGTTATCATTTTAGAAATATTTAAAATAAGTGCATTTTTGTATATAGGATTTGCTCTTAAGGTACTTGTTTGAGCATTGTATAATTTTAACAATAATGTTGAAGAGCTTAATAAGATTACTTAAAATCTACAACGACCCTATATTTTCTTTCCCAATATCTCTATAAATTCTATGCAAGATAATAGTACATATTTTGCAAGAATTTCTTAATTTCAATAGTTATTACATCTGCATTTGCATGTGATATAATTCTAGTATTCATGTGTGTGTATGTGTATATGCGTGTGGTGTATGCAAATATAGATAGATAGGCAGATTGACATGAGGAGACAAAAGTGTAATTACACTTAGAAACTGACAATATGTGCATATGCCACTTCATTAGCGTGCACACATCCATAGTTGGTAAGATATAAAGATCATTATGGGGGTTAGAGAATATTTTGAAGGAAAGATACTTAAAAGGTTAGATGAATTATCATTTTACATAAAAAATAATAAAATTCATCTCTTCTATAATCTCCCTCTCATTATAACCATACACTCTCTTCATATAAAACATGATTCTCTTTTGTCAATTAGATCCTTCCTTTTTTTTAAATCAAAGATAAATTTACTTTTTCAAGGCACGAGCATTTGCATGTGCGCGTGCTAAAATTTAAGTCTTAGTGAGTAGTTACAGTAAGAATCCTATTAGAACCATCACTATAGAAGTGAGGTGATCTACACCATAAATAAAGGAGTTGTAACTCCCAAACTAACACTCTAGCCACCCGTGAATAGCATGGATTACCCCTTTCTATGGGGAGTCCTGATAGAACCCTTACTCATGTAGTTATACATCAACAAATGAGCATCTAAGTAGCAAGTTGTGTTTAACTCCAACAAATTTCAGGACCAAGAACTCAGCGCCAATCTAAACAGTTACTTGAACATGAAATTTACGAAATTTGAAGTTTGTGGCAGTGGAAAGAGGACAGAATTTAATAGGGCTTTGACATAAAAGTATAATTAGCAAGTAGAAATCATACCCCAAGAGATTCGCTCTTTATCGGGCAATTCTTACAACCCTCACAGTATACCCAAAGAAGATTGCTTCCTGTATCAATCATCACTGTAAAATTCTGCGGAGGCGTACCGATCGCAACCTCAGTATACCAATACCTTCATTCCAAACCAAGGGAAAATAAATGAAAAGCTACAATAAAGATTAACAACAACGAAGCGAAAGGAGATCAGGTTTCGTTAATTAAGATAAATAAATAAGCATACCCCGCGGTGGTCAAGCCGCCGCCCATATAAACATCCATAGGTTTTCCGGCGAGCATCCTTGAGTGGCGGTTTTCATCGTGCTCTTTGAGAGCCTTGATGTTGTCTCCGTTGATCATCCGCTTCGCTATGAAAATGTCTCCGGCTTGGGCAACGACAGGGAGGAAAATCAAGAGGAGTAGAGAGAATGCAGAGAGGAGACAAGAGATTTTGGGAGAAGCCATGAGGAATCAAAGAATGAAGGAGAAAGGATGGAGGAGACGTACTGCAATTATAGTTGATGCAGAAATGATATGAAAGAGTTCTTGGATTCAACAAGATGAGGAGCTAAGAATGAATCGAAGAGAGGAACGAGAAACTCTCGCGTGAACTAAAACGAAATAGCCTTGCATACCGCAATTATAGTTGATGCAGAAATGATATTGATGACGTGTGATGCTATTTCCATGCTCACATTGGGTTTAGTTTGAATGAGTCTTGTGGAGTTAGTTGTAGCTTATTCGTAATTTGTAGCTAGTTAGGTGCAGTTCCACCTTGTTTACTACACTAAACCGCATGAACTTTCAGCGTTTTGCAGTAAAGCCCTAACACCTTTGAAAATGGATTTGGATCATGTTCACTATAAAAATAAGTATTGGAGAGATAACTACGTTATTAGAATCATTAATTGCCTAATTGATGGTTATGATTTGTCTTTGAGTATAAAATTTTTTTTTTTTTATGGCACTTTGAGTATAAATTAGATACGAGTTACGAGAACCGTTTTGGGCATAAGAAACTTGCCCAAACGGTTACGAGAACCGTTTGGACAAATCTGTTTTGTACTAGTGAATATGGGGGTATGATAAGTGCTAAATTTAGCATGAATCTTAATCACTCATAAAATAAACAACGATTAATCTAAGAAGTAGAGGTCTCTCTACTTCTTTGTTTGTAGTGGAGAGGATTCAAATTCTTTAAAATCATATTAAATCCCCCAATAACTTTCAAAAATCACACTAAAGCCCCAATAACCTTCAAATTCACGCTAAACCCGCAATAACTTTTGGAATTGCCGAAAACTCCCAATAAGTTTTCACATTTTGTTGATAATCCCCATAAATTAGAACCAAAAAGACAATATAAAAAGGCTTTTTTGAAGGACAATTTCAACAAAAGAAAAAATAAAAAACAATTAGGGTACGGGACCCAACCTAGGCGAGCAAATGGAAAATGAATGACAAAAAAGAGGAATTTTCTGTTTTTAGGGTTGAAAATATAAAAAGGTCATAAGGGTTTTTTTTAATAATTGAAGGGGTATTTGGTCTTTTTAAGTCATGTGGGTTTCACGTACATGTCAGGATGTAGCAGTGTTGACTTTGTGGGGTTTCCTGCAAAAGTTATTGAGAATTTAGTGTGATTTTGAAAGTTATTGGGGATTTATTGCAAGACTTTGAAACTTCATTAGGGTTTAGTATAATTTACCCTTAAGAAAATTATCCTTTACATTAATTGAGAGATAAACGAACAAAAATGCATGCTGCTATGCACATTGTTATAACTCATTTAAATAATTCTTAGTTAAACTATGTGAAAAAAAAATCATTAGATATTTCAAATCATAAATTGTGTCAGCGTGGTCACCACTAGTGGAAAAAGCAACATCGCTGACGGGATGCCCGTCGGCGATGTTAAACATTGCGGCGGGGTCATCATCGCCGACGGGATGCCCGTCGGCGATGTTAAACATTGCCGACGGAATATCATCGCTGACGGGATGCCCGTCGGCGATGTTGGCTATATAAACGTTTAAAGACTCCACGCGATTTTACCACGGTAAAACCCTAACCCTAACTTTAATTTTCATCAAATATAGCTAAATAAACTTATCTACCCAAGTGAATAACATATTTTCAACTAACTTTAATCCAAAATTTAATATTTTCTAATTAATTAATTTTAACTTTAACTCTATCTCTAACTTTAACAAAGTAACTTAACTCTATCTCTAACTCTAATTAACTTTAACTCTATCTCTAATTAATTAATTAATTAATTAATTAATTAATTAATTAATTAATTAATTAATTAATTTTAACTTTAACTCTATCTCTAATTAATTTTAACTTTAACAACTTTAATCCTAACTTTAATAACTCAATAATCTACTTTAATCCTAACTTTAATAACTCAATAATCTACTTTAATCCTAACATTAATAACTTAATTAAATTAATCTACCAAATACAATCCTAATAGTAACCCTAATTATAATTTAATAATCCTAATCTTAACTTTAATAAGCTACAATAATAATATACTTTTTCTTTTTAACATAATCCCATATATGATAGTACTAATTAAACTTTAGTCATCCAATTCCTAATTTAATAACCTAATTAAACAAATGTAATCAATTACTAATGACCCCTAATTCTACTAATTTTTACTCAAATATGATATTAAACCTAAATATAACTAATATTACCCGATGTCTAGAACTATAATTAAACTAACTTTAAACTTAATCTGAACAACAATGTAACTTAACTTTAACAACTTTAATCCTAACATTAATAACTTAATTAAATTAATCTACCAAATACAATCCTAATAGTAACCCTAATTATAATTTAATAATCCTAATCTTAACTTTAATAAGCTACAATAATAATATACTTTTTCTTTTTAACATAATCCCATATATGATAGTACTAATTAAACTTTAGTCATCCAATTCCTAATTTAATAACCTAATTAAACAAATGTAATCAATTACTAATGACCCCTAATTCTACTAATTTTTACTCAAATATGATATTAAACCTAAATATAAGTAATTAATTTAAATATATATAATTTAAATCCTAATTCTATGAACTAACTATCGATTTAATCCTAATACCAAACCTAATTACATTAATAACCTAAATATAACTAATATTACCCGATGTCTAGAACTATAATTAAACTAACTTTAAAGTTTATATGATCAACAAAGTAACTTAACTTTAACAACTTAACTCTATCTCTAATTAATTAAATTTAACTTTAACTCTATCTCTAACTCTAATTAACTTTAACTCTATCTGTAATTAATTTATTTTAACTTTAACTCTATCTCTAATTAATTTTAACTTTAACTCTATCTCTATCTCTAACTTTAACAAAGTAACTTAACTCTATCTCTAATTATCCTAAGTTTAGAACCGTAATTAAACTAACTTTAAACTTAATCTGAACAACAATGTAACTTAACTTTAAGTACCATGATTCTTTTAAATGTCAATACTTTTGATAACTTAACTTTAGCCATTGGTCCTAACTAACCATATTAAATATTACTATAAAGAGATTCAATAAAAATAAGCCTGCAGCAAATAGCCTGCAGCAAATAGCCTGCAGCAAAATTTTAAATCAACAAAAGAAAAGGATAAAGGCACATTGCTTGAAGCTAAGAAGCAAAAGAAGTGGTATAACTATAATTAACAATAACAAGTTTCACAACCTATGCTAGGACAGTTTGGTTCGCCAATATTTTAGGAAATAGAGAGGTATAGAAAATGTGTGTGTCAGAATGCCCAAAAATATTTCTAACTATTTTTTATTCCTATGTTTGGTTTAATTTCTATTTTAAAATAAGTTTCTATGAAGTAGAGAAAGTGGGAAAGTTTTATGGAAGCTCATATCCTCTTGATTTAGGAGGAAATTGGGTGAATTTTGTGGAAAGCTCTTTTTTCCCCTTAATTGTTTATTGTCTCATCCCTTTTATCTATCTTCTCCTCATAATTTTTCATAATTAAAAATTATCTCAACATGTTTCTATAAATGTTCATTTCCCATTTTTTTACTCATGAACCAAACATAAGAGTTCAAATAAAATAGCATTTCATCATTTCTTTTGTTTCTATAAAATAATTGTTTGAAAAGCATGGACAAGCTTTTAGTACTTTTTCTATTCCTTTTCTTTTACGAAATGAGCCAAACTGGCCCAACATATAGGATAGGAAAAGCCGAATGATGGGGCTAAGGCTAGTTGACAGACTACAGACACCACTTTGTGATCATATAGATCACCCACGAGATCTAAGTTGCTTTTTATTTGGTTATAAGAGCATGTTGGCAAAGTACTTATAAATAACTTATTTTACTTATAAATACTTTTTACTTATAAGGTATCTATCTTTTATTTGGTGAGTCTTAACTTTTCACTTACTTCTTACGATGAGCATGTTTGGCAACTTACTTGTAAGTAACCTATTTCACTTATAAGTACTTTTTACTTATATATAAGGTAGTGATATTTTGTTTGGTAAGAATTAACTTTTCACTTATTTGTTACTTATAGGCTAGTAAAGAATAAGCTGGGAATCCCAACTTATTTTTCCCTACTTATAAGAAGTACTCCTTATTTAAGTCAAAAGACCAAAATACCATCAAATCCAATTTATCAATGTACAGATCTCAAAAATGAAATTATTTAAATTATATCAATATTAGTTAATTAATTTATCTATGTTATAATAATTTAAATCATTAGATAACTAATTAAAAATTTATTAAATAATTATTTAATTTATATAAAAATAAATAATTTAATAGTGCCAATATTAATTAATTATTTATTTATTTATTTAATTTATGAAATAATAAATATATTTAATTAATTAATATTTTACTAAATTATTACTTAATTAATAAGAAATTAATTAAATAAAATAAATATTAGTAATTAATAACCACAAATAACGTGATATAAAAATATGTTAATTAAATAATTTTAATTATAAATAAATTTTCTTGTTGAAATATCAGTTAGTTAATAAATTAGTTTACTAATAAGTACCATTAATTTAATCATTTATATTTTATTGCCAAAAGAAATAATTTTTACTTATAAGGTATCTATCTTTTATTTGGTGAGTCTTAACTTTTCACTTACTTCTTACGATGAGCATGTTTGGCAACTTACTTGTAAGTAACCTATTTCACTTATAAGTACTTTTTACTTATATATAAGGTAGTGATATTTTGTTTGGTAAGAATTAACTTTTCACTTATTTGTTACTTATAGGCTAGTAAAGAATAAGCTGGGAATCCCAACTTATTTTTCCCTACTTATAAGAAGTACTCCTTATTTAAGTCAAAAGACCAAAATACCATCAAATCCAATTTATCAATGTACAGCAGATCTCAAAAATGAAATTATTTAAATTATATCAATATTAGTTAATTAATTTATCTATGTTATAATAATTTAAATCATTAGATAACTAATTAAAAATTTATTAAATAATTATTTAATTTATATAAAAATAAATAATTTAATAGTGCCAATATTAATTAATTATTTATTTATTTATTTAATTTATGAAATAATAAATATATTTAATTAATTAATATTTTACTAAATTATTACTTAATTAATAAGAAATTAATTAAATAAAATAAATATTAGTAATTAATAACCACAAATAACGTGATATAAAAATATGTTAATTAAATAATTTTAATTATAAATAAATTTTCTTGTTGAAATATCAGTTAGTTAATAAATTAGTTTACTAATAAGTACCATTAATTTAATCATTTATATTTTATTGCCAAAAGAAATAATTTTTCTTATGAATTTTTAGTGTATTATTAAAAATATTTTTATTAATTTCTATTAATTAACTATTTAATATCTATAATTTTTAATGACAAATAATAACAATTATTAATTAACTATTTAATTAGTTTATGAAATAATAATTTAAATTAGTAATTAATTACGTAATAATTTTATTAAATGATAAGTACTCCTTATTTAAGTCAAAAGACCAAAATACCATCAAATCCAATTTATCAATGTACAGCAGATCTCAAAAATGAAATTATTTAAATTATATCAATATTAGTTAATTAATTTATCTATGTTATAATAATTTAAATCATTAGATAACTAATTAAAAATTTATTAAATAATTATTTAATTTATATAAAAATAAATAATTTAATAGTGCCAATATTAATTAATTATTTATTTATTTATTTAATTTATGAAATAATAAATATATTTAATTAATTAATATTTTACTAAATATTACTTAATTAATAAGAAATTAATTAAATAAAATAAATATTAGTAATTAATAACCACAAATAACGTGATATAAAAATATGTTAATTAAATAATTTTTAATTATAAATAAATTTTCTTGTTGAAATATCAGTTAGTTAATAAATTAGTTAACTAATAAGTACCATTAATTTAATCATTTATATTTTTATTGCCAAAAGAAATAATTTTTCTTATGAATTTTTAGTGTATTATTAAAAATATTTTTATTAATTTCTATTAATTAACTATTTAATATCTATAATTTTTAATGACAAATAATAACAATTATTAATTAACTATTTAATTAGTTTATGAAATAATAAATTTAAATTAGTAATTAATTACGTAATAATTTTATTAAATGATTATATAATTAAAAGAATTGTGTCAATATTGACTAATTAATTAATTTATGAAATAATATATTTAATTAATCAATTAATTAATAACTTTAATTAGTTATTATTTAATTATTAATAAATTAATTAAAAGAGTCAATATTAGCACTTTATAACCACAAATAATGTGCTTTCTTATTATAAATAAATTTCTTATCAATTAATTAGTTAATTATTTAAATAATAAAATATTGATTACATAGTGAATTAAATAGTTATTATTATTAATTTTTACTTATTTAATAAATAAATTTATTATAATTATTATATAACTAATATGAAATTAATTTATTAATATCAATATTAGTAATTACTAGCAAAAATTAATGTAATATATAAAACTATTTAAATTATATATTTCATATTATGACCAATTTATTTTTAATTAAATATTTAATAATTTTACTAGTAATAATTTTTAATATAAATTAATTAATTAGTTCAAATATTAATAATTAATAACCATAATTAATCTGAAATAATTAATTTTATTTTTTATTTAGTTAAATAATTAATAAATTTACTAGTAATTATATGAATAATATAAATAATTAGTTAACCACAATATGAGAATCAACTAGATGTCCTTTTGGTTATTTGACAACTCACATAACCTTAAGTTATTCGTTTACCAAACTCATAACTACACTTATATCTTTATAAGTTAAGAGTTTTACCAATTACAATTCTTTTTTAACCTCTTTATAAGGAGTTTTGTAAATAAGTATAAGTAACTTATAAGGTTTCAAAAATAAGTAATAGCCAAACGTGCTCTAAAATAGTCAAATGTTGTGTGTATCTCGATTCTTTGACACCGTGCTCCCCATTGGTGCATTAATAGTGATAAACTACACTAAACTACTTTTACACTACAAGAAAGAAAAATGTCGGATCCATTTTCTTCAACTTTTTCAAGATGGATTACTCATCAAGGGAGCCCACACTTCTCGACTTACAGTGTAGAAATAGTGTAGAAGAGAGTAGTGTAATTATCATTATTCTTAATTTATAGGATTCGAGCCCTCCACTACTAAAAACTAGTGGAGAGACTGCTATTTTTCTCATAGACGTTAAATAATTAATGGAAGGTTGTGAATTATCTTATTGAGTGAAAAATAGGAGTGAGTGAAATTAATTAGGGAATGAGTGCAATACATAAGGATATCATAAGTGAAACATTTTGGAATTGATAACAATTTTCATCATCATTTGTCGAAAAATCAATGGTTTGTACTAAAAGTAATGGTTTTTTACTATTTTTGTAGTAGAGAGGATCCAAATTCTTAATCTATACTTGCCAACTTGCACATGCATAATGCACCCACCTAGAAAAACCGAAATTAAATTATGAAAATAGAAATATATGTGTGTGCAAGTGTGTTTGTATTTCTATCGTATTTTTAGAAACCAAAAGCAAATGAATTTTAATAATTTCTATATTTAAATATAAAAGATCTTTTTAGAAGTTTATTTTATTCCATTCATTGAGTTTTTAAGGAAATTTTAAATCTAAATATAAATAACATTCCAAACGTCAATGACATGAACGCTAAAAGACTTTCTCACTGTTTATCTTTAACCTTTGCAATTATTTTTTAATATTTAATATTAAATATTAGTAGAAGTATTTTAGGATTTAATCCATTATTTTATCATATTTGAATATTCAAAATGAGAGAGAGAGAGAGAGAGAGAGAGAGAGATCTGCATAAAATGAGAAAACAACTATAGAATGAGAAAATTATCCTCCATTCCTCCACATTTCACTATCATTACTTCTTTCTTTATAAAGTAGTACCAGTGATGTTGCACGTGCAGTAGACATGAAGCTTAGTTATTCCAAATTTTATTTGAAAAGCATTAATTGCATTTGAATACCTTGGGGTTTGTTGAGTTTTATATTTATAATTCCGCTCGAAAAGCTCGAAAGCTTTTAAGATGTAGTTTTGAAAAAGGCAATAATGTAATAGTATTATAAATCTGACATGTGAATGAAGTTATTAGTGTAACATCGTAAATTCTTTCTTCCTTCTGATGATCGAATACCGTTACCGATACCGATTCATGAATCAAGAATCTTTTCCTTCCTTGTATCGTATAATATTCTAGTATGAGGATTCTAACTTAGCTAATTCTCATTTTATGATTAAATTAACTCCATCATGACATGCATATGAACCTAGCATTTACAACTACACCAACCTTATTTTAAACTTTGATTAGAGATAACCCAATTGTTAAATACCTATTTTGAAACTCTCTAATTAACTTATTTGTTTAATTTGGTAAAAAAATCTTAGTGGGTGAACTTTTACATAAAAACCCTCATCCAATGGCCAAATTGAAGATTCCTCTCCACATGGATCTTATATATTTGAACACTCAACCTCCCCTCCCTCTCATTTGTCATTTCAAGAGAAAAAATTCCAAAACCCACACTCCCTCCCCCTCTCCTCTGGCCGGCCAGCACCCCAGCCCCAAATCCCACAAAATTTCACCATTTTCCCTCCTCTCAAGTCCCTAAACTCTCTAGGCAAGAAAAATCAAGACTTGCGTGAAGCTAGGAAGGAGTTTTGGGAGAGTTCGTCCATACACCATCTCTTTTAGGTATTAATCCAACCAAAACTTCTCTTTTATGTTTATTTTGGATGTAGATCTGCTGGTACATGAAAATAAGTTAGATTCATTGACATGCATGAGTTATTTTATAAAAACAAGGCTTGCATGTAAGGTGGAAGGTGATTTATGAGCATACAAGCATTCTATGCTAGTAAAGTCACTATCTTGATGCATTTAAAGTATAAAAATATAATTTTGCTGTGTGATTATTCTTGCATGTCATTTATAGAGGTTTCATGGCTCTGGTTATGCTTAAAAATCTGTTCTTGCATGTATACATGGGTTGCATGTCGGTTTGTAACATAATTCTCGTGCAGAGAATTTCTGCAGGACACCCTGTTAGTGTTTTGACTATAACTTCCACTTGGATTATCCTTTTTACGTGACATTTTCTATTATAAAATCTTGACTCAGTTAGATTTTATTTGAATAAATTTTGGTCAATTTTGGATATCATTTGCTATCTCGAATTCTTAGAATAATTGGATGCATGTGTCTGAAACAGACTGCTGGAGATAGGTTCACTTCAGAGAGCATAACTCTCATTATATACCTTGAATACATGAAATTCTTTCTGTTCACAGAACTAGACTCAATAATATTTCATTTGGGTCAATTTTGAGTTAATTTGGATGATATTTGTTAAGTCTAATCCTAGTTTTACTGGATTGCATGTGTACTAGAAATTCCAGTCTGCACCCCTTGTGTTATTTTACATGTAACTAGCATTACAAAAATAATAATTTGATGAAACTCATGGAATTTGGAAGCTAATCCATTATTTTAATTGTATACCAAATATGACCTCATTTAAATAATATTAATTTCCGAAATGAATTAATCATTTCTGATGGTAATCTCTGTTTTTCTGCTGCAGTATTGACATGCACAGTTTGCTAAGAGCATAACTATTGCTATGTACCATGCATTGACATAAATTTTACATATTATGAAAGTAGACTCATATTAGAGTCATATGACACTAGTTTCATGCATTTTGAGTATCGATTGTTTTACCATTCATCCATCCCAAACTGCTGCATGTACACTACTTTTGTTGTTGTGCATATTATAGGTATTAGATGTAACCATCTAGAGTGTAGCTTATACCATGATATAAGTTAGAAAATAATGATAATAAAAGACGTAGTTAGTTAGAATCTCATGGATATACATGTATGTGTGTATAGGACAGAGAATCTTGGATTCATTCGTTGGTTCAGAGGAACCCGACATAATCGGTAGGTAACCTTTCATTGTTTCCTCTGAATTCCTTGAGAGTTCGATTGAATACTTTCTTGAAATTTCTGCGGATTAATTTCCCATGCTTAGTTGTATATCTGATCACTTTCATAATATTCCTATTGATTTACTTCATGCGTGGGCTCTTTGTTGATTGCTTAATCATTGCTACTTCCAATGTTGTTTATTTTTGTTTTATACTGTTGATATCCTTTGAATGATTATAATGTAGCAATTCGACTTGCTTCGATGATTCGACTATTGAGAATGATAGTAATCTTTTCTTTGCTGATGATTGATAGTCTATATTCATGGATTATGCCCTGTGTGAAGCAAGCTTCACCGGTGGGTGATAATAGTAATGGGTCCCGGTGGGGGACAAGTGCCCTGTGTAAGGACGCTCACCGGTGGGTGTATAAAGGCATGCGTGGTTTATTGATTATCCCATGATTGGGGAGTTTGGAATCCTGAATATTAGACTTTGACTATTCATATTGACATGCTATTCAATTTCGATCAATGATCATGATTTAAGTATGGTAACTTCATGTTGATCCCTTCGTTCATTCAAATATCTATGATTATTCCTTTCATTCATCCTCTTAAGTTGTACCCGAGATTTTTATGGTTACCTATTGAGCCTTAGGCTCACCCCTATTATTTCTGTATCCATTCGCAGATCATACAGTTGGCGAGGACAAGGGGATCATAGACCCTAAATTAGAAGATTAGCTCCAGAGAAAGATCTTAGTAGGAGTTAATTTGTATTTACTTTTATAGTACTTTTGGCTTATCGAACATGTACTAATGTTGTAGCTATTATCAGACTTGTACTATTTTATGTTCCCTCTAGTTTTCTTCTATTCTGTATACTATGGACTATGTTGTCAACCTTGTGATTCAGGGTGTTGTATGTATTTTATTTGTTTTATTTTAACGGTATTGTTGTATATATATTGGGAAGTATGTAAAGATTGAGCAGGTCGACCCTTCTTATTATGGATGAGTCATGCCCAATTTTTATGTACCTCTAGGAGGGGCGTTACAGAGTGGTATCAGAGCACAAGTTGACACCTTAAGAGTCTTACATAGTATACCGTGGGAATTGAAGATTAGATAGAGTCGATGTTGAACATCAGTAGTTAAGAGAGGAGGATCCCGAGGTGGAAGGTCACGAGGAGTATGGCAAAGAGGAGGAGCCAGAGATGCAGATCATGGAGGAGGAGTCTGTAGAGACTGAACTTCATGAGGAGGGGCCCATTATTTGGGAAATCGAGGTGGAGATGGAGTCTATGGAGGAGGTTCATAGACATGATGAACAAGAAGTATATCCCAGAGGGTATTAGGGATAAGTGGGCTATCAAATTTCAAGAGTTGTAGCAAAATAACATGAAGGTACACAAGTATGAGGCTAAATTTTCTCAACTATCAAGGTTCACTCCACATTTGATAGCTGAAGAATCTGATAAGGCTAAGAAATTTTAAAGGGGACTCAGAGGAAATATCAGAGGGAAACTAGTGGCTCTTAGGATCAGGAACTACGCAGAACTGGTGGAGACTGCGTTTAAAATTGAGAAAGACCAGCTAGAGTATCAGGAGATCCGCAATAAGAAGCGAGCTCGGCTAAGCATGCAATTTGAAAGAGGCCCCACAACTGACAAGTCAGCATCGAATCAGCCTGGGAGGTCAGCAACAACAAAATTTTTCTTTCGTCGTGATCGAGCAAACCAGCCAAATCAGTCAGCAGTCTGCCCTAGATGTGGCAATCAACACTCCGGATATTGCAAACTTCACTGTGGATGTTATGAGTGTGGACAACTTGGACAGTTCCAGAGATATTGTCCAACCTTGAGGAATCAACCGATAACAGAGCGAGCACCAGGAGGAAATCGCACTGGTCGAGCTAATGTCTCACAGCAATCAAACGCTCCGCAGTGGAAGGCTCAGTCTCAGCAGAGTGTGCAGCAGAACCAGAGGAATCAGGGAAGAGTTTTCGCTCTGACAAGGAAGGATGCATAAGCATCGCCATCTGTGGTGGAAGGTACACTTCCCATATGTTCATTCACTGCTCATGCACTTTTTAACCCTGGATCTACACACTCTTTTGTATCACCTCACTTTGCTAGGAACTTTCCCAATTCACTGACACTATTAAATAGTGAGTTAATTGTCTCCACACCTATGGGTGGTAGTCTCTTAGCATCATATGTTTACTAGAATTGTGGAGTTTTGGTGGATGATCATATCATGAATGCAGACCTAATATGCCTAGATATGTCAGATTTTGATGTTATCCTAGGAATGGATTGGTTAGCATCTCATAATGCTACTGTAGATTGTTTGAGAAAGCTGATAAAATTTAAACCAAAAGGAGATGAGAGTTTTGTTTTCCAGGGGGGAGTAGAAGACCACTCACACACCTAATCTCATTTATGAAGGCTACCAAAGTATTGAGGCAGGGTTGTAGTGAATATTTAGCTTGTGTGATAAGTGACCAATAGAATGAGAAGGAGCTATCAGAGATACCTATTGTAAGAGATTACGCGGATGTCTTTCCAGAAGATTTGCCAGGATTGCCTCCAGACCGGGACATAGAGTTTGCCATAGACTTGGTCCCAGGGACCACTCCTATATCTAAAGCCCCTTATAGATTGGCGCCAGCTGAGATGAAGGAATTGAAGGAGCAACTTTAGGAGCTATTGGACAGAGATTCATTAGACCCAGTGTGTCTCCATTGGGAGCACCGGTCTTATTTGTGAAAAAGAAAGATGGGAGTATGAGACTCTGTATAGATTACAGAGAGTTGAATGAATTGACAATTAAGAATAAGTACCCACTCCCAAGGATAGATGATCTATTTGATCAGCTCCAAGGAGCTCAATATTTTTCTAAGATTGATTTAAGGTCAGGGTACCATCAGTTAAAGATTAAACCTGAGGATGTATCGAAGACAGCATTCAGGACTCGCTATGATCACTATGAATTTTTAGTGATGCCTTTTGGATTGACTAATGCGCCGGCCGCATTCATGGATTTGATGAACCGGATATTTTAACCATATTTAGATCAACTAGTATAGTGCACGTGCGTCGCACGTGTATGTATTTGTTTTATATTCTAAAGTTTTATTCCATAAACTCTTTAACTGTTTTAAATTAAGCTATACCATAAAATTAGTAAATATGGTTAGAATATAGTGAATTATTAGTTAAACAAATGTTGTAGACTTTTGTAGGGTTATTTTTCAATATTAGTCCCTATAATCTTGCATATTTGAAATTAGCCCTCAAATCATGGAACTTGCTACAGTGTCTCTCAATTCTTAAGTTATTTTGAAATTGGTCCCTCAAATCATTGAAATTATTATTAAATTCTCTAATTTAAGTTATTTCTAAAATTAGCTCCTCTAATCAAGAGTAGAAGTCCCAATGAGAGGGAAATTAATCCCTTAAGTCATCAAAATTTTTGTTAGGTTTATAATTCTCATAAGTATATTTGCTTCAAATTAATCCCTTTAAATGCTATTCTCTTATTAATATGAGGAACTAATTTCAAAATAACTTGAGAATTGGGGACCTAATAGCGATTCCAATGTTGAGGAATATCTTAAAAATTAAGGGACCTAGTAGCAATTATAATGATTTGGGGTACTAATTCCAAAATATGAAAGATTTAAGAGGCTAATACAAAATAACCCTATAAAATTGTAGAAAAGATGACTGATGTTTACATGTTGAGTCCCAATCAATCTATATTTATAAATAGACAAACTATAATCCTCATTAATCTATTTATAAAATTTATTTATAATTTTTTTAACTAATATCATAATTAAATTTCAAAATATTTTTGCAATCGAAAATCTCTAGCAACTATTTCTTTTAAAGAATGTGCCCAATATCTTCCTCTTCCTTTCTTTCTCTATTTGTTTTGAGTATTCGGGGCAAGATGCCAGCGAGTAAATGGAAAAAAAAGTATATAGAATGTAGGAACTTTTTGCGGGATGAACCTTACTAATAAAAACTTACATCATCCTACTTTAATCCTCCATAAAATTTAAAAGATCACAGTTATCTTAGCATTTGATTTGCAACATGAAATTTCTTTATAATTAAACATAAAATATTAGGACTTTTAACATCGATGACCTTAGCTAATGAATATGGTGTCAGAGTTGACTATTTCCCCTTCTCTTTTGTTATTTTAAATAAGAGAGAAAGGGTCCTCTCCATGTAATTAAGAAAAATGAAGTTGTTCTTAGCACTTGCAAAACATATGTTCTCAAGTCAAACATGAAAATAAAGTATCATCAACTTCATTCCATAACCTTCAATCACTAACGACCACTCAAAAGTAAAAAACCAAGCAAAAAAAAAACTCAAAAGTTAAAAATTGTACCAATATTCTCATTCAACTGGCTATTATGTACAAAATTACATAAGTTATATTCTAACTCAAAGTTTCCAAGAACAATTAAGGATTCTCTTGAACCATCTTTGAACTAATTCCCGCAACCGGCTTCTTGATTGGAGACTGAGAACAGTGGAAGCGATCAATGAATGACAATGATACATTCTTGAAATTAAAATTAATAAGAGTGGCAAATAGTAAGAAGAGTATTGCTGGGATCAATGAACCTTATATAGTCATTTATTTACAGTCTTTCATCATGCAACATTTTTGAAGCCATCACCTTGACATGGCCGGCATCCCAATCCCAAATGACTGCCACAACTTCAACAACAAAAACAAAGATCATAATCAACAATATTTGCACTCTAAAATCAAAACAAATATATATATATATATATATATATATATATATATATATATATATATATATATATATATATATATATATATATATATATATATATATATATATATATATGAAAATTCCACTCATTTATAGAACATATAAAATTTATATATAATTACCCAAATGTAAAAATATTGAGGTGATTATTTGATAGATTTAGTGAGTTGTTGCTGGGAGCTTTGAGAGGTTGACAATATATAGGAGAATGATTGTAGAGAAGTTATATGTGATAGGGATTTGAAAGGGTGGGTTAAATTTGTTATTAATATTGGTATTAAGGAGGATTAATGGGGGTTATGAAACTGATGAATAATTATGAGAAGCATTTGAAGGGGTGCATTAATGTATATATGTATATGTATGCATTTTATGTATGTATGTAAATTTTTCGTAAAAAAAATGCATGTATGCATATGTTTTATGTATGCATGTATGCATATGTTTTAGAGGAATTTTGGGAAGAAATGTTTTAACATACCAATCCACTTTTATAATAGTATAAGATTTGTGGTAGTTTTCATTGATGACATCTTGATCTATTTCAAGAGTTACCAAGAGCATGCAGAACATTTGAAGATTGTATTGCAAACCCTAAGAGAGCAACAGCTTTACGCAAAGTTCAAGAAGTGTGAATTCTAGCTAGAGAAGGTGATGTTTTTGGGCCATGTGATCACTAGAGAAGGGATATCCGTGGATCCAGCGAAGGTCGAGGCTGTTGTGAATTGGCCACGTCCCACCTCAGTGACTATGATTCGTAGCTTCTTGGGACTAGCAGAATATTGTAGAAGATTTGTCAAAGGCTTTTCCCAATTAGCGGCCCCTTTGACTTATTTGACTCGTAATAATGCCAAGTTTATTTGGAGTGAGAAATGCGAGGAGCATTTTCAAGAGTTGAGGAAACGGTTGGTAACCGTTCCTATCCTCACTATCCCTACGAGTTCAGATAAGTTTGTGATATATAGTGATGCATCTTCTAGAGGTCTAGGTTGTGTTCTGATGCAGAATGAGAAGGTGGTGGCTTATGCCTCCAGGCAATTGAGGCCCCATGAGAAGAACTACCCCAATCATGATTTAGAATTGGCTGCTGTGATTTTTGCCTTGAAGATATGGAGACACTACTTTTGTTGTTGTACATATTATAGGTATTAGATGTAACCATCTAGAGTGTAGCTTATACCATGATATAAGTTCGAAAATAATGATAATAAAAGACGTACTTATTTAGAATCTCATGGATATACATGTATGTGTGTATAGGACAGAGAATCTTGGATTCATTCGTTGGTCCAGAGGAACCCGACATAATCGGTAGGTAACCTTTCATTGTTTCCTCTCAATTCCTTGAGAGTTCAATTGAATACTTTCTTGAAATTTCTGCGGATTAATTTCCCATGCTCAGTTGTATATCTAATCACTTTCATAATATTCCTATTGATTCACTTCATGCGTGGGTTCTTTGTTGATTGCTTAATCATTGCTACTTCCAATATTGTTTATTTTTGTTTTATACTGTTGATATCCTTTGAATGATTATAATGTAGCAATTCGACTTGCTTCGATGATTCGACTATTGAGAATGATAGTAATCTTTTCTTTGCTGATGATTGATAGTCTATATTCATGGATTATGCCCTGTGTGAAGCAAGCTTCACTGGTGGGTGATAATAGTAATGGGTCCCGGTGGGGGATAAGTGCCCTGTGTGAGGACGATCACCGGTGGGTGTATAAAGGCATGAGTGTATAAAGGCATGCGTGGTTTATTGATTATCCCATGATTGGGGAGTTTGGAATCCTGAATATTAGACTTTGACTATTCATATTGACATGCTATTCAATTTCGATCAATGATCATGATTTAAGTATGGTAACTTCATGTTGATCCCGTCGTTCATTCAAATATCTATGATTATTCCTTTCATTCATCCTCTTAAGTTGTACCCGAGATTTTTATGGTTGCCTATTGAGCCTTAGGCTCACCCCTATTATTTCTGTATCCATTCGCAGGTCATACAGTTTGCGAGGACAAGGGGATCGTAGACCCTGAATTAGAAGATTAGCTCCAGAGAAAGATCTTAGTAGGAGTTAATTTGTATTTACTTTTATAGTACTTTTGGCTTATCGAACATGTACTAATGTTGTAGCTATTATCAGACTTGTACTATTTTATGTTCCCTCTAGTTTTCTTCTATTCTGTATACTATGGACTATGTTGTCAACCTTGTGATTCTGGGTGTTGTATGTATTTTCGCTGCTTTATTTTCGCCCTTCAGTATTGTTGTATATATATTGGGAAGTACGTAAAGATTGAGCAGGTCGACCCTTCTTATTATGGATGGGTCATGCCCAATTTTTATGTACCTCCAGGACGGGCGTTACCATTAGAGCATGAAAATGTTTTTCTCCATTCATTAAATATCAACTAAAATCATTATAGAGAATATATTTCTCCAAATAACATAAAATATTATGAGAATTTATTTTAAAATTTATACTTTTAAAAAATATTATCATTTAATATTTTAATTATTTACATAAAACTTTCATATAATTTTATTACCACAAATATAAAATATAACTTTATATTTCTTGAAAATATGTGTTAAATAGCATTCCTATACCGCACCATATGTAACTCCATTGTGTCATCAAATTGGTGAAAATATATGGTGACATAGTCACTCTAATATAAAATATAACTTTATAATTCTTGAAAAATATAAGTATTAAATGACACTTTTATTTCTTATACCTCACCAGATGTAACTCTATTGTATCATCAAATGAGTGAAAATATATGGTGATATAGTCACTCTAATATTATTTAAAATGTTGGATTACATAATAAGTAAATATAGCATTAATGATATAGAAGGTGTGTCTATATCACAGAAGTGCTCTCCGATTTTACATATCAAATGTTGATTTGCTCCAAAAAAGAAATAAAATATATTTATTAAAATAAGGGTAAATCTTTATTTTTCCCTCTTCCTTAATCTTTTCATATTCATCTCACTCCTATAACCACCCATCTCATAACTCAAGAAAAAATCATCAGTCACCGCTGAGCACCACGCATCTTTAGTAGTTTTACCCAAATTATTTTAAGGACAAATTTTGATTTAGACTTTTTGGGTTTTATTTTTAAAAACGACCCCATTGAGTTTTATTTGTCATTTTCGACCTATTTTCACCAACCTCCAACCTGGTCGAATGCAAAAACTTCACCGAATTCATTTCCGTGAAGTTTTTGTGCATAAAACTTCACGGAAATGAATTCCGTGAAGTTTTTGTGCATAAAACTTCACGGAATTCATTTCCGTGAAGTTTTTGTGCATAAAACTTCACGGAAATGAATTCCGTGAAGTTTTTGTGCATAAAACTTCACGGAATTCATTTCCGTGAAGTTTTTGTGCATAAAACTTCACGGAAATGAATTCCGTGAAGTTTTTGTGCATAAAACTTCACGGAATTCATTTCCGTGAAGTTTTTGTGCATAAAACTTCACGGAAATGAATTCCGTGAAGTTTTTGTGCATAAAACTTCACGGAATTCATTTCCGTGAAGTTTCGACTTAATTGACCCGCCAGCCGGTGGCTAAACCGGTCGAATTTGTAAATAATCTAAAAGGTCGAAATTTAAAAATAAATTCTTAAAAGGGTCTAAATCGAAAATTTGTCCTTATTTTAAAATCCATGCTTATGAATGTGTGATATAATTGATTCATTGTTTTCGAAATAAACGAAAAAAGAAAATTCAAATATCAAAAGAAGAAGAAGATAAAATAACAGTAGCGATGATCGAAGTAAGACAAGAAAAATATGCGAATTGCAATTAGCCAATTAATATTGTCGTTTGATCAAAACTTCTGCTTGAATGTGTTCAGATTATGAAAAGAAATTATTGAAAACATCAAATGAAATAGCCTTAGGCTGTGTTTGGATTGAAAGAAAGTGAAAGAAAACAAAATAAAAGGAAAAGGAAAAAGAAAGGAAAAAGAAAGAGAAAAGACAGAAAATTGTTTTGATGTTTTGGTTAGGACGAAAATTCATAAAAGAAAATTTGAAGGAAAAAAATAAAGATTAATATCTTTGGTTGATAGTTCATATAAAATAAGAGTGAAAATGCAATTAACTTATATTAACAACAACCAATTATTTGAGGTTAATTTTAAAAATAACTTCAGAACTAACTATTGAGGGATGTGACAGCTTTGATGATTTGAGGGCCACATTTCCATATATGAAAGATGTCAGGCACTAATTGGAAAAAAAAAACCAAAAAAAAATCGCCAACAACTTCGGTGCTCCTTCTGGTCAAGATTACTGCTAAACCTCAATCATTGCCATCTACTAGTCTTCTTCCAGATTTTGCTCAACCATCATCTTTAACTCTTTCTTTAATTTTCATGTTTTTAGAATAATTCTTTTGATTTGCATTGTAGTTCAATTGTTATTCTTTCAAAGAAAATTACTCTTGTTCTATTTGATCTAACTATCACCAAACTCTCTGTGAATCTTTGCATCAATCCTAACAGCGGATGTGGGTGGATTGAGAGCTGGATTCTTAGTTAAGAGATCTTATGAAAGAGGAAACAACTTTTTTGATTGTAGGTATACTCTTTTGGAAGATATTAAAATTAAAATACTTGTATCAAAATAAGATCTCTTAACTACGCTACTTAATCACTCAAAAATGTTTTTGATCGAAGCACTTATGAGGCAGAGCAAAAAAGGAGGTGAACAATGGCGGGTGAAGGAAAACTACGAGATTATGGGTTAATTCTGGGAAAGAATTAACCATGCATCATCAATGGAAGTTCTAGGAAAGAAATAATATCAATGGGAAAAAAAAAAATTAGACCTGTGAAATAAAGGTTTTAATTGTTGTTATTAATCTATTGATGATGCATGGTTAATTCTTGGCTTGCTGGAAAATGTGTGTAAAAATTCGAGGTGGAAATTTGCCCTAATGTAGAGAGGAAGAAGATAATAGTAAAGTTACACATTTACCCTTTTACTAAATAAATAATTAAAAATCTAATTTTGGAGCATTGAAGCAAGATTCAAAAAATTTTGTGTGCCTAATAACTCTTTTTCTAAGTGGGGCCATATCAATCACATGTGTCCATAAAAAGTCCAATTTATTTTTGTAGTGGGCCCCCCATGCATCCATATTCCATGCCCCTTCCAGGAGAAAGTATCTAGTGGTGCTCTACCATTTGGATTTTCGACTGTTGTCTTGGTGATAAGAAGTATCTGGTGGCATCTTTATCTCTCATCCCTTAAAAGTTCACATTTAATTTCTGATTAATTAAAGCCTTCCAACTTAATTTCTGATTAATTAAAACCTTCCAACTTCCTTCCACAGCTTCCCTCCAAACTCCAAACTCCCTCTAGACCTCATTAAAAAAAACCTTTCAACTTTCCTCCAAACTCCACTTTCCTCCACCATCAGCCAATTTCTAATCTATGTCCCACGATCAGCAATTCTCTAATCAAGCCCCGGCGTATCAAGCTACTCATTTTGGCCACCAGCTACTAGATAGCATCTTAGTGAGATTTCTCCCTATCCCTAGTTATAAAGTTTCATTCTAATTAGCTATAAATTCTTGTACTTTAGCTGATTACAAAAAGATCCAATGGTTATAAATTTTATCATTGTTATTGTACAAATTTCATAACATGTCAAATATAAATGTTTGTCCTCTAATTGTTTTATTGTCAGGTGATTTTACTAAACGGACACATTGGAAAATAATCAAAATTTGAGAGAGCTTGATGAAGATCATAACATGTTACTGGATGATAAAAGTGAAGAATATGAAATACCTATGGTAGGAATGACAGTTAATAATGAAGAAGAAGCTTTCAACTTGTATAATAACTATGCTATCCACATTGATTTTAGCATTAGAAATCAAAATTAAGGAAAGATACTAATGGAATAGTACGACAAAGGTACTTGGTGTGTTTAAAAGAAGGCTTAAGCATTGATGATCATACTTTTGGACTAAACAAAGTGAACAGATTAGAAACAAGAACAGATTGTAAGCTAGTGTTCTTTTCACGGTAAAAGACGGCATATGAGAGGTTACTCATTTCAACCTGACCATAATCATGAGCTAGCACACCCGGAGTTAAGAAAATTTTTAAGATCAAATCGGAAAATATCAAAATCTAATGCAATTATGATTAAAAATATGGTTAAGTCGGGTATGAAGCCGATGCAAGCTTACTCATTTTACACTAAACAAGTCGGTGGAGTAGACAATGGCAAGATTACACCACGTCATTGTCATAATCTTTTGCACACGGAAAGGTTAAGCATGATTAAAGGAGGGGATGCTCAAGCTGTTATCAACCGCTTCAAGCATAAACAATCATTTGACCCTATGTTTTTTTATTCTGTGAAAGTTGATGATGAAGGTCACCTGATGAATTTCTTTTGGAGGGATGGAAACTCAAGGATGGATTATGATTCCTAGGAGATGTTCTTACTTTTGATACTACTTTTAGAACTAACAAATACAATTTAGTTTGTGCTCCATTTGTGGGTGTTAGTCATCATAGAAAAATAATTATTTTGGGTGTGCTTTTCTCTCAAATGAGACCATTTCTTCTTTTGTATGGTTGTTTGAAACACTCTTGGAGTCCATGGGCAACAAGAAATCCAAGATGATATTCACTGATCAAGATGCGGCAATGGCAAGTGCAATCAGGCAAGTGTTTCCCGATACATGTCATAGATTGTGTATTTGGCACATAGCATGCAATGCTACAAAAAACCTCTCCACCTATTATGCAAATCCAGATTTTAAGAAGATGTTTAACAAGTGCCTCCATGGATGTCTAACAGAGATGGAGTTTGAATCAACTTGGAATGTGATGATTGATAGATTTCATCTAAATGACAACAAGTGGCTTGAATCATTATATGATCCGCGAAAAAAATGGTGTCCAACATTCAGCCTCAACACATTCTCCACGAGAGTTAGGTCTACCCAGAGGAGTGAATCTATAAATAATGTTTTCAAGTCAATGTCTTACAAAACAATGAATCTAATTCAGTTTGTTCACCAATTTGAAGAAGCAATAGAACGACAAAGATTGAATGAATCAGAACCTGATTTTCGATGCTTTCAAGGCTCACCTATAAGGGCATCAAGAAGCAATGGATTGCTCAATCAAGCGGTGAATGTATATACCATTGAGATATTTCAACTATTTCAAATGGAAATGGTGGAGATCTTGTCTATAGTAATTGTAGAACTCAATAATGATGGAATTTTATACAATTATGAGCTATCTCAAGAGGGCCATAGCATTAAGTATCAGGTGTTCTTTAATACTCATGAATCAATAATTGTATGCAGTTGTAAAATGTTTGAGTCTATGGGAGTATTATGTCGTCATGCTCTTAGGGTACTCAACCTGAGAGGTATTACAAAAATATCACCTCACTATATCTTAAAGAGGTGGACTAAGCATGCAAAGAGATTGACTGCTTCTCCAGATTATCTCACTATGTCATGTAATAATGCAAAATCTTCTCCATTATTTGATCATGTTAGACTAATGCAGAAGGCTTTCTGTGTCATCGAGAGAAGTTTAATGGGGAATGGAGGTTCTCAGATAGTTGATGCATGCTTTAATCAGACTTTGCCAGCAAAGTTGAAAGGTTACTTGAAGGTTTACAAAATGAAGATCATGGTCAATCTAGTTTCATAAATGCTTCTAGTAATCACAATGATGAGGATTTTTCACTTGATGAACAACAGTTATTGGATCCCCCTATTGTCAGGCAAAAGGGTGTAACTAATGCTAGATTGAAAAGTCAATTGGAGAAAAATCTTAAAAGACAAGCCTCAAGGTCTGGTACCAATCTATCTGAAAATAAAGCTTTAAATGATAAACTTGTGCATTCAGGAAAATTTATGATGCTTTTGTACTTTTATAAATGATAAAAAATCATACCATATGGTAGGAAAGCACAAGAAAAAAGTTTCTATGTCCTCCAGTCATGCCACATCAAGCATGCAACCTTCACTCTTGCTTCAAGGAGCTAATCCTCTTGTATATGCTAACCACGTATGTGCTAAATAGAAATTTTCTATAAGTGATTCAAGTTTCAGTTTCTTGTTTGTTTCAATAAATTAATCTATTGATATATCATAGACATCTGCAAGTTTAACCGTTGATAGCTCTAATTTTTGACTTGAAAGTTTACTCCAAGGAACTTACCCTATGAATTAGGTGTGTAATACTTTTAGTTTGTTATTGGTGACTCTAGTTTTAGTTAATGGTTTGTTTCAGTGAATTAATCCGTAATATATAATTGGCATCTCCAACTTTAGCTGTCGATAGCTCGAGTTTTTAATTTTTGCAAGTGTGCTCCAAGGAACTTATCCAATGACTCAGGTACTTAGTAATTTCAGTTTGATATTGGCTATTATTGTTCAAGTTACTGGCTTTTTACTTTTGTTTGGATTTGTAACAGCAGACTACCTCTACAACTACTAACAACTTTCAGTTCACAAGAATGTTGCTTGAAACTGACGAAAGCGAAAAAAAGTAGCGAGGTATTGTCTTAACAAATTACTTATTTTATTGCCGATTACAAATGCTATTTATATAATAATTGTTTATTTATTTATTTATTTTGTAGGCCTTTCCAGTGAATGCTAGTACTACATACATTGAGATAAATGCCTTGGTTAAATCCAAGTAAGCTAGAACATTATTGCTAATCACATAATAATTTTCTTTTTACTGATTTAAAGGTATGTTCATTCCTTGCAGGTAATGGTAACTAGGAGGAGGGAAGGATTTAACTCTAGGATGAATCACCTTAGAGTTCACGGTCTTATTCATGTTTCTTTTGTACTGATTTAATCATGGGATTACAGTGTCTTATGTTTATTATGTGTGTTTAAGCTTTGTAGAATTTCTTTCATATCAAAAGAAAGATGTCAGTTCAATCTATATTGAGGATAATGCCAATGGTTTTATGATTCTTTAGCTATCAGAATGTTAGGTTTTTAATCTAAATTTCTCTTATTTTTAATTTTTGTTCTTTTTTGGAAGCATGAACGCAACTTATTGAGTTTCATTAGCTTGCTTTGTTTGAACCTGTAACTACTTCATTATCAGGAACTTGCGCTTTACTGAAATGAGAATTTTTCAAACACTGGACATGCATGTTCCTCTGTTTCCCAAAATGATGATTTTATAAGTTATAAAATTTATACAACTCAAATAGCATATAGGCTCTCCTCTGTAATCTATCATTAGCCAACTTAATCCCACTGAACAGTTCATCTTTTTAATTGACATCATTTTTTAAAAATATTTTCAATTTACAAAGAAAAAGAATAAAAGAAATCTTTTTATGAACAAGAATAAAAGAAATCTTAATGCATGAGCAATTTAAATATTCTATTAAAAACAATTTAAATATGTTGAATTCAAAAGAATCATCATCCACGTTTGACTGTTCCACCTTTAAAGCACTTAAAATGCTATCACCATAAACCTAGTTGGTATGCAATTTCATTTTTTATTTTCTAATTATATGAAAATTACTTACAACAAGGAATTTGAAATCCATTAGAGATTTATTGTTTGCACTTTGCACAACGTATCCATTCATCCCAACACAAACGTAAAAACTTAGATGTTGACGGATGCTAGGGAGAATGAGTAATTGAGCGAAAGAATAATGCTTTAAATGCGAACTTTTAAGGGATGGGAGATAGAGTGTGCCAGTTGTATACTTCTTATTGGCTTGGCACACCAAGTCAGCAAAATGCAGTGGCGGGGACGGCCCACTGGATACTTTCTCCCCTTCCAGAGTCACGTCTGCCTCTGAACCGAGCTTGAGGGATCACTCGACACCAACCCCGATTTATTTTCATTCGTTTTCACTACCTTTAGACCTATCCAAATGGTCCGGCCAGGCCTGAAAAATCGGGACCGGGTCGGGCAAAATGGGTGGCCCAAACCCGGACTCGAGACCGGCCTAATCTGACCGCACCGGCCACCGTTTTTTCTTTTTTAGCAAAAAATTGCTTAAAAATTAGTTTTTCACGAAAAAAAGGAAATTCAAGAGTAATGGAAATATGCGAAATTTAGACAAAAAATCAATCATATTATTAATCAGTTATAATTATACAATTTGTAAATATCATAGAAATTAAAATGGTAAACAATAAATTCTTTATTATTAATCACTAAAAATTACAAATTTTTTTTGAAAATTATCGCATCACAATAGATAAATACATCCCAACTAGGTTAGCACCTACTCATCTATATCACTATTATTTATAACTCTTTCCAAAATAATTTATCACAAATTTACAGCTAAGAAATAAAAATTATAAACTTCTGTCTACTCTTTATCTCCTATCGTCAACTCATTAAGTCTATCTTCAATATTAGCTATCCAGTCGATGCCTTGAGTTGTCTTCTCGAACCTCTACCAATCTTGTAGGCACATTACCGCCTGTATGGTAGCCGAATCTAACGATGTTCTATGGTCGTCGATCAAACGTCCTAATGTGCTGAAGGCGGATTCCAAAGCTACTATAGAAACCTGCATTGTTAGTAAGTCACGAGTCATGATGGAAAGTATAGGATATGAAACTGTTCCATATACTTTCCACCATTGTAAAATATTGAGATCAACATTATTTTGAGAATTAACTAAAGGTGCAGCTAAATATTGTTCAATTTCAGAAATTTTCCTTGATGATGATCTAGATCCAGATCCACGGCTACTAGTTAGCCTCTCTATCATCGATTGTCTATCAAAAATCTTACCTTTGCCCCGTCTTGAGCTCATAGAAGCTATAGGTTGAAGTGTATTTACACCATATCTACTTGCATACTCATCAAACAATCTTTGAAAATAATATTTAATAGTGTTATGATGAGTAGGAGCAGTAATAGTCTGACCATCATCAGTGTCTATTATCATGTTCTCATATAAAGAATTTAACAAATTTTGAAGGCAAATATCCTTCAAGCATGGATCAATAAGAACCCCCAAATCAAAAATAATAGGAATAGGTCTAAAATACTTCTGAAATTTACTTTCCATTTCAAAAATCATATTTCCAAAATAATTATCCATGCGATAATTAGTAAAAAAAAGTTTGAACACTAAAGACTTGTAAAGCGGCTTGAGTAATAGTTGGATAATAACAACCAGATAATAACATAGTAGCTTCATAAAAAACTTGTAGCATCTCTTTTACACTACACATAATTGTCCATTCATCATCAGTTATTCAACACATACTACCAGAGCTAGAACTAGAAGCATAGAAAGCAAGAAAATCATTTATAATTTCTTTATACTCTATTATTACATTTAACATTGCATAGGTGGAATTCCACCTATGGTCAAAATCTTTGGAATTAACTTGGGTTTTAAATTTTTTTCTTTTACACAATTATTTCCATCTTTTAAGTCTTTGTTCAAGCATTATGAGCATAAGCTATAAACCTAACTTTTTCTATCATGGGTTTAATTTCATTAAATGCACTTTGAACAATTAAATTTAAAATATGACACATGCATCTAGTATGAAAAATATCACCATGACATGGTAATAGCAAAGATGATTTGATATGATCTACAGCTACATTATTATTACTTGCATTATCTAGTGAAAGAGAAAATATTTTTCAGAAATTTCTAATTTTAAAAGTTCTTCCATTATTAAATTTGCAACATTAATACCAAGTGTGAATCTCCAAATGCAATAAAAGAAATAACTCTTTTAAATATTTGCCAAGTGTCATCAATCCAGTGTGCTGTGATACATAAATAATCAGTTTGTGCTCTAGATGTTCAAATATCAGAAGTTAGAGAAAATTTATAGTTTAAGCTTTGAAAATAAGAAATTATTTTTGTTTGTTCCTCGTGATAATATTTCAAAATGTCACGTTGACAAGATTAACGAGAAATTTTTTGAAATGAGGGATAAAAACCATCTCTAATCATATCCTCAAATTCATCATCTTCTACTAATTTAAAAGGAAGGTTTTTAAGAACAATAAACCTGATGACGCATTTTCTAGCTTTAATTACGTCGTAGTTTCAGGAACCGAGGCTACCAGAGGTAGATGATTGAGAGAGTAGAGATTGGCGGATGTCTCCTTGAGATGTTGTTGCTTGAGCTCTGTTGTGTTTTTCCAAATGGCATTTGAGGTGGTTGGTGCCGCTCTTATGATGAGCTTCAAAGACATGGCTGCACAATGCACATTTGGCCTTCTGGGTAAGAAGTTTGTTGTGTTGATCCCTAATAACTTCTATCTTCTCAAAAAAATTCCACACATCGGATCTTATCTTTTAGGGGCTTTAGATGTTGGATCATCGCCACCGGATTCGGGATCAACATTGGTAGTAGGAGGAGTAGCAGTAGGAGTAGTAGGAGTAGGACTCATTTCGGTGTCAAGAGTCGGAATTTGCATTTCATGATCGGAGCAGGAAGTCATTGTAATTACAGAATTAGAGAGTATAAGAGAGAATAAGAGAGTATTAGAGAGTATTAGAGAGAAGTAGATGAGTTTAGAATAAGAAAATCAAATGAAAACCCCCTCTATTTATAGAGGTAGACCCTAGCCAAATGACCAAAATACCCTTAAATTTTGGTCATTTTTTACCATTTTTGGTCAAATGACAAAAAATAGCCGTTTTAGGCTATTTAGTCAGACCGAACCGGGAGGGCCCAGGTCCGGGTCATCCGGTCCAACAGGCATTTTTTTGCCCATTGGACCGGGTCCAACCCCCGGTCCAGGGCAGGCGTAGATGCCCGGCCGGTCCAAATCCTGCGGCAGCGTCCGGGTCCAGGTCCGGGCCAGACCCGGACCCGGATAGTTTGACCAGGCCAAAAATTTGGTAGGGCCGGGCCGAGCCTGATGGGGGTTTCACCGAACCCACCCGGACCTAGGCCCAAAGCAGCCGGGCAGGATTCGTGCTTTTCAGGTCTGCAGGACGGTCGAGGTTCTGGGCCGTTGGATAGCCCTAACTACTTTCTTGTGAAGAAAATTGCTGGGGAAATTTTAGACACTTTTCCTTCTTAGTTTCTTTCATTTATTTTTTCTTTTTTGAAATTCTTTCTAACCAAACGATAGAAATTAACTTTCTCACCCATTTTCTTTTCTTTTTTCTCATTTTCACTCAAACCAAACACACCCTTAGAAGCTAAGACTTCGTTTGGATACCATGGTGTTTTTCTTGTTGTGTTTTTATAAAAAAAAATACCATGGTGTTGTGTTTTCCCCTAAAGTATTTTCAAAACACCACGCTGAGTGCTTTTGGCCAACACCTGGTTTGATCCATTATAACATTAGTATTAAATATATTATTAATAGTAAATATAATACAATATAAAATATATTATAATATTATATTGTACTTTAATATATTATAATATATTATAATTATTACATATTATTTTAAAATAAAAATATATTAATTATTTTGGTATGTCAATTTGTTATTGCTATATATTATATAATATTTTAAAATAATATTATATTATCATTAATATAATATTATACTATTATTAATATAATATAATATTATTAATAATTTAAATATTATGTTATTACAAGTATATTATTAATAAATTAATATATTATAAATATTTTAACATTATATAATATATTATAGTTTCTAATATGTTAGAGTTTATTAATAATTACTTTAATAATATATTAATAATTTATGATATAAATAAATATTATTATATTGTACTTTAATATATTATAATATTATATTATCATTAATATAATATTATTAATAAATTATTTTAGTATTAATAAATTATTTTACATTATAATATGTTATATTATTTATTATATAATATATTAATATTTTATATGTTATAATACATTTACTATATAATATATGCTATATAATATATTATTATATTATTATTATTCTATTACTGTTTTATTATTAAATATGTTACTATTATATAACATTTTATACTTATTAATTTATTACATATTATTTATTAAAATTAATAATATTATAGTGATTACAATATTGTATAGTATATTATTATATCATTATTATATTATTATTTATTATCATTAACTTTTATTATTTTTATTAATTTATTTATATTTTATTATTATTTATTGTTATATTACTTTAACTATATTATTATATCATACATTATCAACATATTAAATACTAATATTTAATATGTTATTATATTATTATATAAGATATTTTAATTAGTAATATATTTTATATTATTTAATAAATATTACTAATATATTAGATTAACTATAATATAGTATAATATAATATAATAAATATATTATAATATAATAAGCATGTCGATAATAACTATATATTAATTATATTTAATATATTATGTTAGATATTATATTAACACCTCCTCAAACTCAAAACCAAAACACCTAACTTAAACACCTAAAAGGTGTTTTGAAATAAGTGTGTGTTTTAGGTTTGAGGATGATTTAGCTCCCAAAACACCATGATTTTCAAATGCATGGTGTTTTATTTTGGCAAAAACACCATGAAAACTAAGAAAACATCATGGTATCCAAACGAAGGCTTAACTTATTTACTTCTCATGCCATCAAGACGGTTTAGATCTTTCCAATGAAGTTGTTGGGATAAAAACATTCAACTTATTTACCATTTTGACAGTTTGAAACTCGATTAATTTGGGATTTATTGGAGCACTAAGCTGTTAGCTTATCTTATACCTAGTGAAATTAATTGGACATAACTGGAATATGATCTCATTCCTTCCTACTTTACTAAACATTGTTAGTTTTTATAAAGTAGTATAGATATCTTGAAATATGTTAGATTACATAATTTGTAAAGAGAGCATTATTGATATAGACGGCGTGTCTATAGCACAGAAGTGCTCTCCAATCTGATATATCAAATGTTGATTTCCAGAATTACCCTTAAGTTTTTATCTTATACCTAGTGAAATGAATGGGACATAATTGGAATATGCTCTCATTCCTTCGTATTTTACTAACCATTGTTAGTTTTTTTTTATAAAGTAGTATAGATGGATTCAAAATGAATGAGAGAGAGAGAGAGGTGCATTTAACGAGGGGCAAATAATGTTTTTCATAATAAAAAAAATAACTTTAGAATGAGGAAATTATCCCCCGTTCCTTCACATTTCACTACCCTCTCATTCCTTTCTTTATAGAGTAATATAGATATAGATACCTTAGTTAGCTTTTTATGGAAGGCACGTGAACTCTTAAGAGTAGCTTAGTTGCTAATCATTGCCATACGCCAGACGTAGCCATTGGATCTAAAAATAAACTGGGCTTCTACTTTGGGGTTCTGGGGTCATGCAGAAGCGCAGGGGCTTTAAAATGAATGGGTTTCAAGTTTTGGTAAAGGTAAAAGCATCCTTCTTTGATCAACCTGTGGAAGACGTCTCCACCTGAGGAGGTAAGCTCCGGTCCGCAACTATGAAAACAACCTAGATTAGTTTTGAACTAACTCCACTTGGCCTAAGTTAGGCTACACTAGACTATATTAACCTAGCTCAAGTTTAAACTCACTTTGGCTAATTTTTAGACTAGACGGGGGTACTTAGTTTGTTTCTAGCCTAGTAGGGAGCAAAAATGGGCCTCAAAAGAACTTTGTTACCTTTTTTTTTTTTTTTTGCGAAACCAGGGCCTAAACACATAGAACCATTAACTCTCCACTAAAACTAGTTTATTGAGTTTGACGATCAGGCCAGTAGTTTTGTTAAATAACAATAGAGAAATAAGAAAAGAAGCTACTATGACTTATAGCGATTGGACAAACTTTAAGAAAATGCAGTATAACTACAGTTGGGCATCCTGAATGCAGGACTATGACTACTGCAGTAGACATCAGGTAAAGACCATCAGTTAATTCCTAATGGTAACTTCAAAATGAATTATTGTCTCAACAGGCATGCAAAAATTTTTAAAAAATGAGTTTTGGTTTATGAACAAGATTATATATAGAAAGCAATCGCGACCAATCCCATTTCATTGGATGTAACATCTAGTGCTCGGTGCAGAAAAGTTACAATGCTTGGAGATTATCGTGCGACAAAACTATACAAAAATTCACCGGTATGCGCACTATGGATCTCGCAATTTAGCTCATGAGTAGATATATACATACTCCGCCCGGACATTTTGCTCGGAATGCTGCTCGGTTAACCGACTAGCAATTAGCCTGCAA
Source organism: Asparagus setaceus (assembly GCA_012295165.1). Taxonomy (NCBI): domain Eukaryota; kingdom Viridiplantae; phylum Streptophyta; class Magnoliopsida; order Asparagales; family Asparagaceae; genus Asparagus; species Asparagus setaceus. Next base: position 34,516,307 of record CM022702.1, read on the forward strand.
GAATCATATTTTCAATGATATTCCATAAGTACTAAATAGTTATCCTTGGTAAAGAAAAGGTGCAATAGAGGGAAAGCGACAATTTACATTTGTTAAAGTAAATAAACAGCAAAATTGATCTGCGCAATGTCACGGCTGTAGCGTGAAAAAAAAAACAAATAAAAAAATTTAGTTTAAACATTGGGGATACTAGTTATTAAGTTACTAATCCTTATAATACACCATATGGAATTCTGAGGACATGAATATGAACCCGGTATATCTCAGTTCACGCGTGAAAAAAAACCAAAAAAATAATAGTTTAAACATTGGGGCTATAAGTTATTAAGTTACTAATCCTTATAATACACCATATGGAATTCTGAGGACATGAATATGAACATGGGGGAGTTATATCTCAATTAGTTAAACCTACTGATGGTTGTGAATTTTGAATTAGTTACTTTTTTATTTTTCTAATTATGCCCCTTGCATTAACTTCTACAGCATAGTATTCTTGAGGACATTGCTCGAATTTTTTGATTTCATGACTCACATAGGATAGAACCAATAATATTCACCAAAAGCATGGCTTTTCTTAAATAATAGCAATAGATACAATATACCTAACTTAGAACAGTAACATAGCAAATTATAATAAGACATTACAACTTACATTGTTTGATAAACTGCTAAAATACAAAGTGATGTTAAAATTAATTTGGTGAAGTATTTTGGGTCTAAGAGTAATTTTTGAAGTGGGCTAGTTTAAAAGTAAATGGGGGTCAAACTTTGGATTTATAGGCAAAATCTTTTTAGAGATAGTAGATCTAAAACTAAGTGGGGGTAAAACTTTAAGTTTATAGCCAAAAATCTCATCTACAATTCGTGATGCCGTGACATTAGTGTGGAAAGCCAAAAAAGAACAACGGTTTAAACATTAAGTTACAATGTACAACGTCTACGAAATCCCTACAGAAATTGTAGCAAATTACAAAAGAATATAGCAACTTACACCATATACCAAGTTGACAAAATACAAAGTGTGCTTAATAATAATTCAGTGGAGTATTTTTGGTCTAAAAGTACTTTTGGAAGTGGGTAGGTGTAGGTCTTTATAAGCAAATCACTTTTTATATTTTACTTTATTTATTAATATATTATTTTAGGTATTTGGTGTATATAGCCTTAGTCATGCATATTTTAAAAATTGTCCTCCACATCTCGCTGTTTGCAAAACTACCCCCGAATCACCGCCTTTGGGGGGAAAAAACCCTAATCAACATTCCATCAATTTTCATAAGCTAATTTGTAAACGCAATGTGAAAATATCAACAAATAGTCACATATTTACTCACCATATCCAACAAAGTTGATGATTTGTTGATTTTAAGGATTTTTTTTAGAAAGTTGATGACTCAAGGGGTAGTTTTGTAAATATCAAAATTTTAAGGAGCCAATATTAAAAGCCCATAATTTTATTAAAGTTGATGGGGACATTTTGGCCTTGGAGTGACTTCAAAAGTGAGTGGATCTAAAATTAAATTGGGGTAAAACTTGGGTTTATAGCTAAAATCCTATATTTATATATACTTTTTCTACTACGTACTAAGCTATTAGAGTTACATTGCAGCTTCTAAACTGCCAAGCTACCGTGCAACTTCCACTAGTTTTAGTATATACAGAAACACATAAAACATACTTTGTTAAATTCATTTATCATGTACCATGTGTTGGGTGTGGATTCCCTTTGTAGAGAAAATCCATGGTTACACTGAAGGTTTGTTTGGGCGCATGTCAGTTTAGAATCAACATTGTTCAGGTGTCAAAATGGCTTGTGGAGGCATTTACGGAGAGTTTCGGATGCAAGAAATGATGTCAGGAGGCTTCGCAACAACGTGCAGTAGTCATGCACGGATCTGCCTCGTCTTTGCGACAGCACGCGGTAGGCGCACATGGTTCTTGTCTATTTTGCAGCAGTGTTGCGGAACTGCATGCTGTCGCGAGCGTTTTGGGTCATTTTTTTGGCCAAATCAAAATTGTATTCTAATTGAGTTAGGGTTTGTTTTTGGAGATACTATATACATGGGTACTCCACCAGATCAGAATTCTAAGATACAAGATTTACCATCAGAGAAAAGAGAGAAGGAAGAAGCTTATTGAACGTGGCTCCTCAAGGTGGTTTCGTCGATTTCGCCAGTAATTTGTTTAATCGCAAGTTGTTTCTTAGTTTCTTTCGAAGGGTTCGGGTTTTTATATGTCCAAGATTTTCAGGGGTAGAAAGAGCACTCGGGTTGTAAACGTTTTCGGCATAGTGGAGTTTCTTTTGGTGGTCACGATCACCTTGAGATTTTTGCCCTCAATGGTTTTTCCTCGTTAAAAAGTGCTAGTGTAGTTGTGATTTTTTTTCTTCCCGTTTTTCGTAGGTTTGACCTATCTATTTAATTCTGCGCATTCTCACAAACTGCGTAATTGAGGGGATCATATTCTGCATTATCTTCTGGATCCCTTGCCCAACACCAAGTAATAGCAAAATGAACTGATCTTCCGTAGCGTGACAAAAAATATGTTGATTATAGATCCAGTATTTTATGATGTAAAATATGATGAGTGGGGTAGAATATCAGTTTAGATATAAACACAGAATTACAACAACAACAAGAACAAAGCATGATAGTTCATCCCATTAAACAAGGTGTATCTATCAAAATGTATTTTGGTTACACAGATTTGAACAAGAAAAGGTAAAATGGTTATTAGAAAACTGAAATGGTTTAATCAGAAGTTTTTGTTTAAAATGGAATCCATATGTAAACAACCTAATCCAGACAAATATGCAAAATTTAAATTTCAGAAATGAAATACAAAAGGAAGGAACTAACCCACATTGAAAGAATACAAGTGATGGATGTCAATAAGCTCCTTCTCCACTTCCTATGTCAGCACTGACAACTCATGAGTGAGAGTGTAATGAGTTCAGGCTTAAATATTGATATCAGGAAGAGGTAATCTCCAGTAATTCCATGAATTGAAGTCCTCCTATACATATGTGTTCAGATGAACCAGACAAAATTATTTGACTAGAAAATTATATTTAATTAATAAAAGGCCACAAGAATGGTCATGTATTTTTAAACAAATGTGGCAATTAGCTTGTAAGTAATGATTTAACCTGCTCAGCTGTAGACATGGGCGGAAACATTCCATTCACTAATGCATGAAGTGAGGTATATGATTTTGTATCAACTCGGCGATGTACGGCAACTTCTCCCTAAACAATGTCACCAACAAAATTATGTTAGCTGTCGACATCTCTCCGTAAACAATGTCACCAACAAAATTATGTTAGCTTTCAACATCACTGATGTTTCCTTAATCCACAGGTCCCGGAAACTCACCTTTGGATTAACAATGAAGATCTTTCCTTTAGGAACACCGACCTTAACGTAGCTAATCTCATCAGTATCCCTATTGCCAAAACCAGCATAAAACGGATTGCATTCTGGAGGAAATAATGCTTTTATGTCCTGAATAATTACAAAATAAGAAATGAATCATGAAGATCGCAATCTTTAAAAAATAATATTCATCTCAGCTTATATTTAAAGAACATAAATATGTTTCCCTATGCCACAGGTAACCAAATCCCACAGTAAACACTACATGGACTACATAAATGAGACATGTGCAATGTTCCATAATCTGGAAGGTATTAGCTTGTGCCGTAGGTATCAATTACAGATGAAGATTAGACATGTATTTGTGTTTCCCACTGATAAACCAGTGGAAAAATTTCAGACCATAAAATTTGTAGATGGAGTTTCCATTTAAGAACCTTTACTGAAAAATTAAAGAGAATGCACACGCAATGAATAGAATGCACAGGTGGTGAAATTTAGAGATCGATATTGCATTTGGATTTGGACTTTTTAAGGATATAACTCCCAAAAAACAACAGAGATGCTTTTTCCATTAACTAGGTAGCATACCCTTCTATCATAAATTTATGCCCGCATTGCACAAGTATTTACTTCATTAATATTGTCAAAATCTATTTTGCACGCATTTTTAACACTTCTGAATCATATTTTGAGGTAATTTTAGTTTTAGGTATTTCTTATACACTACCAACTTTGAAATTTGGTCCGTAAAAAATTTATGTTAAAACAATAATCTATGAAAATATGTTAGCGAGCACATTTCAATACATGAGATTAAATTTATTTATGGAAAAATGAAGACCAAAATGTTAGAATTTAACATAAAGTATTTATTGTTAGCGAGTTTATAATCCTTGTATTGTATGTTGATGATATCCTCCTTGCTGCTAATGATCTTGGGTTATTACATGATGTTAAAGGGTTCCTTTCTAAGAACTTTGAAATGAAAGATATGGGAGAGGCTGCTATGTGATAGGAATAGAAATATTCCGTGATAGATCACAGGGAATTCTAGGCTTATCTTAGAAAAGTTATATTGAAAAGGATCTAGAAAGATTCAGAATGGAAAAGTGCTCCGTAGGAACTGTTCCAATTCAGAAAGGGACAAATTTAGTAAATTACAGTGTCCGGAAAATGATTTGGAACGCAAGGAAATGGAGAATATTCCTTATGCATCAGTGGTGGGGAGGTTGATGTATGCTCAAACCTGTACTCGGCCAGATATCAGTTTTGCTGTTGGTATGTTAGGCCGATATCAGAGTAACCCAGGAATGGACCACTGGAAGGCTGCAAAGAAAGTTCTGAGGTACTTACAAGGGACCAAGAATCACATGCTCACATATAGGAAATCAAGTAACCTAGAGGTGATAGGTTATTCAGATTCAGATTATGCTGGTTGTGAGGATACGAGAAAATCCACATTTGGCTACGTGTTCCTATTAGCTGGAGGAGCAGTATCATGGAAGAGTGGAAAGTAGTCTGTCATTGCTACTTCCACTATGGAGGCTGAATTTGTGGCGTGCTTTGAGACCATGGTTCAAGGATTGTGGTTGCGGAATTATATCTCAGGCCTAGGCATAGTCGAGAGTATTGCTAGACCGTTGAGAATTTACTGTGACAACACCGCAGCTGTTTTCTTCTCCAAGAATGACAAATATTCCAAAGGTGCAAAACATATGGATTTAAAATATCTGTCAGTTAAGGAGGTGCAAAAGCAAACAGTGTTGATTGAGCATATTGGAACCGATTTCATGATAGCGGATCCGTTAACCAAAGGTTTATCACTCAAGGCATTTTCTAGACATGTCGAAAGGATGGGTATAATGGAAAAATCCTTGTAGAAATGTTTTGGTTGTGTATATACACATTACAGTTATTTTGCTCATCATTAAGTTTTTGGCACTTTATACTATATGAATTCAATTAAAGTGATGTTTTTGCATATACTGTTATTCACATTGTTGTTGTATGTACATGTATGGTTGTGTTATGACGGGTTTTAAGTCTTGGAATAAGACATTAAAGTTAGGGATTAAAGTTTTCCTTAAATGAAAAGAATGATTGATTCAAGTTAGTTTGTGATACATGGAAGGAATCGATTGCCTTATTAGTCTCAGGCCCGCCATGATTCGACTAGCTTGTTTCATATAAAGATGATGACTTGTATATTTCAATGTTAAATGCGCGCTTAAGGTAAACATTGAATCTACAATTCGTCACATGAACCAAGTGGGAGAATGTTAGAATTATTAAATTCTAATTGTGGTTCATGTAACTTATGGTTATTGATTTTAACATAAAGTATTTATTGTGATGATGGATAATATATTAAAGTGTTAAAATCGGGTGAAAATCCCTTCCCTTTCTCCTATTAAATAAAATAAAAGTATAGGGGTGAATTGGCCATTATGGAAGAATTGGGGTGTTAAGTGGGTATTGTCCAAATGTCTTATAACTAAAAGAAAACCCACTTCCCCTATATAACCGCCCACTTCCTCTCCCCATTCTCCCTCTCCTTCTCATTCAAAACCTCCTCCCTCCTCTCTCTCTATCAAGATTTAAGAGGGATTTCTACAATCTAAAAGTTCTTAATCATCAAAGAACAAATTAAAGTCTAAGGGAGAAAGGCGAACAACATTATTTATTTTGGGATCTTATTTACATATCACTGCTGCAATGGACGCATGTAAGTTTTCTTCTCATTATTTATGAAATATATGATTATGGCATGATTTTGGTTGGATTAAACTTTTATAAGGAAAATATCCTGTATGTTTGTTCAATTGTTTGCTTCCGCTAAATGGTGTTAATTAATTACATGGCCTACACAAAAATCCAAGATCCGTATTTAGGGGATTATTTAGATATATATAACTTTGATGCATATCATATTAATGATACTTTGGTCATATTGTGACATATGCTCGAAAATCATGATGAACGATGCAGAATTATACTCAAGAATGGTGCACGATTGACATGCTATGTCCTACCTTTTAAAGGAATTTATTCCATGATCCTGCACATTTATTAAGGCAGAAATCCTTCTTTGTATATAAAAGTACATGTCTAGTCATACCCATTTTTATTATCCATCAGACCTCTCAGGAAATTGGATAAACAATTTTTGAGTGAAAATGTTTCTGTGGTTCGTTTTGCCTCTGTTCTATGAAATACTTTAGAGATAATTCAGTTCCAGAAGGAAATCTGTCACCTTTCACCATTTTCTAAACTTCTGTTTAAGCTAAACATTTAGCAGGTTAAACACTTCATTGGTTGCATTTATGACAGACAGTGCTGTAAACCGCAGATCATGCAGCTGCACGGTTGTACCATATTTAGTGAAGGCCTGCATTGTGACATATATCAGTGGTTTAGAAACCAGAAAATCAACCAATCAAACTTATTAGCTGGGATGTTTTTCATTTGTTTATTACTGCTTATTAAGATTCCGCCTGATCCGTGCTATACATAGTTAAATGATTTTGAGTACTGAGATTTGTTGGGGCTACCAAACATGACTTGAAGGCTGTAAAAGTGGTATTAAGGCTTAAAAGCACATATTGACATTTATTTCTGCTTAAACATGTTACTCATGTTCACAATTTATTTCTAAATAAAAGCAAGATTCTAAAACCTGTTAAGTACATAAGCAATTGTTCTTAAACCACCTTAGATTTTGTAAACCAGTTTGCTCGTATTGGAATAAAAAGAACTAATTAATATTATTGTAATTACTTCGTTTTAGTTGAAAAGGATGACATATATAAAACGATACAAGTTCAAAGCATGAGATAAGCTATTCTATAGAAAGTTTGGAATAGAAGCTGAAGAGCTAAGACTATCTTATGCGTGAGGTTATTAATATACAAGGTTATAGCCTGATAGAGGCATGAACCTACATCTAGTATAAATGCAAAGATCAAACACAACTATTTGGGTAAATTGTACCTAAGCCTTGTAAGGCCCCGACCCTGGATCGGCCTAATCTAGACCTTTGATAAAGCCCCGATCGTTTTGAACCGTTAGATTTTTCCGAACCATGAGATCGTAGCATGTGTCTTTTACATTTTTCATCACCATGAGAATTTTTGAATTTGGATTTTCTTGGTTTCATGAGCTTTTTCCAAATTTTGGGATTTTATGTTTACATTTTTAAAATGTTTTGGGCTTTAAGAATGAGTCTCCAACTCTTAATGGGCTTTGGATTCAATAAAACCTTAATGGGTTTATAACCATTGGATTAAGACCCATTAGGAGAACTCCATATAAAATCACTCTTTTCTCCTTCATTTGAGATTAGAGCTGAAAGTAGAAGAGAAAAGGGGTTATCCCCATTTTTGGTGAAAAGAGATCTTCGAGCTTCTCTAATGGTAGATTTTGATATAGTGAATGGTTTGCGATGAAGTTGTTCCAAAAATTTCTATTCACGGTTAGAAATCATGGGTAGAAAGCGGATTTTGATTTAGTTAACTTTGATCAAGTTATGGATCGAGAAAGTTCAAAAATTGTTATTTCCCAGGACGAGCGTCAACTCTCATCTAAGTAAGTGTCGTCGCTCAAAGAAAAATAGTTTCTGTGTTCAATTACAGTGATCGAGTGCCGAAGCACAGACGCTACCAGCACCAACGCTCGATCAGGCTTTTTGTGTTGATCAGCTTTGACCAAGATCCCACTTTAAGTAGAGGAGTCTAAGATGGCATGGGTAAGCATCGACTCTAGCCCACCCCAACGTCGACACTCAGTTCTATAAAAATAGATCCTTTGTGTTTTCATTTTTGGATCCATTCAAGGTGATTCATGAGTTCATATGTTCTTGTAGCTGTATCTTATGATATCTGAGGCATGTTTATGCTTGTTCGTGCTATCTTGAAGTAGAATCATGAATAGTATGTTGATTGTTATGCTTTCTGTTGTTATACAATGTAGTTTATCATGTTGTCATTTTGATCTAGTGCTCTTGTTTATATTCATGTTGTTTGGAACTATGCCATGTTGATGACCTAGAATTCTACAGACATTATGCATGTTGATGCTAGAAAACTACCCTGGACTTTTGATGTGTTGGTGCACTTATAATGAGAATTGAAAATTAGAGGCATGCATGATTAGGCACCATGATATGGAATTATACATGACGATGATGATTGCTATGTGTTTGAATATTAGGTGTCCCTCATGACACCAAATCAAGAACAAGTATGATAAAGCAAAAATAAGTTTTCAGTTGGGGATACATTGCATCTAGTGAGTGGGGCTCGTGATCCTCCATCACCTAAACTTAATCAAGTATAAAAGTATGATAGTTCAGAAACCAACATGAAGTATCCACGTGTATCAAGTCCCGATTGACTCATGTTTGATGTTTGACGAGCATGATTCGGAACTTTTAAAACTCAATTGGAGAGAGCACCCATGTGTGGATGTTCTCTATAGATTGAGTTGTTCGGGCCTAGTGCATAATAAATCACCATGTATAATCAAGTAAAAAAAGTTCATGTAGGTTAATTATCGGGGAGGGGGATGGGAGGGATTTGACATCTCTTAAATAATGTATGGCCTAGAGTTGTGTTTTGAGTGCTAGAGCATTGAAAGAATTTATTTGCGCAAAAACCAAGATTAAGTTCCCTGTGGGCATTCCAAAACACGTTATCCAATGAGAGCTTTCCTAAATAAGAGAGTTAAAAGTCATGTGATAGTTAACACATACTACCTGATGGATCAATGTAAGGATCCAGATGCACTCGCTTATGTTATATGTTGTTGTACATTGTTGTCATATCCTTTGTTCAGCTGTCAGCTATGGTTTTAGTTTTGCTTCTATCATGCATGTTTACTAGATCATGATATATTGCAAGCTATTACCATTATATTGTCTTTCTTGCGATTACATAAGTCATGCATTCATGATACCCATTATATTGCACATACCATCTCTTTATTTCGCACGCTTGCTAGATGGCTTTTTGATCGTCCTGATCTTACACACCAATTGCGGATCCGGATTCTACTTCATCATGTGCAGACACTCCTAGATCTAGCGAGTTCTAGTTTTAGGAGGTTCCATCAGAGTATCAGTTCTTCCCTCTACCAGTTCAGTTATCTTTTAGACCCTATAGGTTCCTTTCTGCTTTATGGTCTAGCTTTATATACATATTTCCTTTTCCGCTAATGTAGTGGATATTAAAGCCCAGTGGCTTCTGGACTTACGTATTTCAAGATGGACATCTTTGTATTAGACTCATGATATTTATCTTTTAGTATTATTCGTAGGACTTTTTTATCTTTGCAGTATTGTATATTTGCTTCCGTTGTATTTGTTGTGATCATATGATATTTTGTGATACTGTCTGGATGATGGACTTGGTGATATATGTACCGATCTTATATAGACTTCACTATATGCTTTCGGATGGAGTTTGGCTCAATTGCATATGTTGTCTAGCCTAGTCATGTGCTCGAGAGGTGGTACTTGGTCCCGGGGCATAACAATCCACTTCATCCATGCCTTCGGTAGCAGCTAACCCCCTTCAACTCATTTATTAGTGTTTGGCACCCGTGAATTTTATTTTTTAGATATGTAATTGCACATAACATCTTCCCCCCCCCCAAAAAAACTGAGTGGGCATAAGTGTTATTCAGGGGGGCTATTTGCAATTTATGCTAATTCTATTATAGAAATGTCAGTCTACTTAAATGCATGCATCATGCACTGCCTATCTATTGTCGAAACTTTAGATCCATGACGTACATCTCAGTGTTACATTGTGCCCATGCATTTTCGTACTTCTTAGTGCCAAGCAGTTAAATCATAGGGAACATATATGAGAAATGATGGACTTTGAATTGAAAAGCATTTGTAGATTGTTTATGAAGAATGACAAACAGATAAACATTGATAAAATTAACACAGAAAAATAATTAAAAGGTGAAAAATGTTCTATGACCTAGACAAAAGTATGTAATACAAAATATGAATTGTCTGTCGCAATTGGTAGCTAAAGGTCTCTACTGGTAGCTACGTTGGGATCATTTTCCTAATAATTTAAATAGATAACACATGGAACATATATTAGACAATAAAAATACATCATAGAGTTTCTTCTTTTTGCAAGTTGCAAAATTCATGATGATGGTTTTCAATATTTATTTGGAAATTGGAGTCATAAATTTCTACAAAATGAAATATAACCATTAATAGAAGTATCAAACTCACCTCCAAACATGAGATCTTGAATTCATGAGGAGCTCTTCTGATAACTACAACCAATGAAGTTAATAAAACATTTTAAGGAAGTGCTAATTCATAGTGACAGTAAGTAAAACAAAATGGACATTGTTCAAAGAGAGAAGGAATAGAGTTCGGAAAAAGCATCATGTTTAAGTTCAGATTTCTTTCTTCTTTTTTTTATTTTTTATTTTTTACTTTTGCTAGTTAATGTTTAAGTTCAGATACTAAATGAAAAGCAACTGACAATAAATTTTATTTCACCTGCAAGAACAATCTGCAGTTCAAATAGTTTAATAATATATATTCCTACACCTAATGAAATACAAATGATAACCTTAAAGAACAATCAACGAATCCGCTAGATGCAATGTATAGAACACATCTACTTGTTAACTCGATCAATAATTCCACCTATGAAAACACAAAAAAATTACAGGATACTAAGTTATGAACACTATCATTTTTCAAGCAGTAGATGTAGAACAGGTTTTTAACTTGTACAAATATCCCGCTTTACTAGCATATATAGGCTTGAATATAGAATGTGTGATGTGGCACGGAAAGATGGAAATTTGCTCAGGAAAGTTATTTGGATAAAATAAAATAAAATAACAAATATTGAAATTGCACACCTCACTCAAGAAAAACGATACAAATGTCGGACTTCACACCTAGACACTTCACATGCTAGGCAACTCATATGCCTAGTACCAGCTACAATTCACATGCAAAATTTATCACAAACATTCTTCTCTCCTCCTCATCTAAAATGATGAAGTACAATCTCTTTTATAGGAACAACAAAATACCAATTCTTACAAAAGATATCATCAAATGACAAACCTAACAAAGTAACAAATTCAACCTTAAATAAACAACAAATTTAATCCAAACTAAATATCTTAATTAAACGATAAATTAAATCCTTAAAAAATTCTACCTAAAATCTGATCTTCTAGTTCCATGAATCTTATATTCTCGTCTTGCATCAAAGCAATCTGCTTGAAAAAAAACTCGACCTCGATTTTGAAGATGGATGACAAATCCATTTGAAACTAAAGTCCAAAAGAAGTATTTACAACTCGAGGAGTGTAGATTCTTTATTGCAATTGGTAATTTGAAATCATGGATCAACTTGCTCTGCTACCAACTAATGCAGAACAAAAGGATAAAAATCTGTTGAGGATGATTTCTTGGATAAAATAAAATAACAAAATATTAAAATTACACTTCTCAATTAAAAAAAAAGATACAAACGTTAGGCTTCACAGTCTGGCACTTCACATGTCAGGCAACTCACATGCCTAATACTTTCACATGCAGAATTTCTCACAAAAATTCTTATCTCCTCTCTAAAATAAGAAGTACAACTCCTTTTACACGAATAAAACAAATCCTAATCCTAACAAATAGATAACATCAAATAACAAATAAAATGAAATAACAAATTCAATCCTAACTAAACAAACAATTCAATATTAACTAAATATCTCAAATAAAAGAAAAAACAAATACTTAAAAACAAAATTGTACCAAAAATCTAATCTTCTAGTTGCTTGAATCTAATCTTTTCATCCTGCATCAATGTGTTCTACATCAATGAAGATAATATTGAAGGTTTAGACAAATGTTTAGAACAAAAAACCTTATTTATTGCACCAATTAGCATCAAACATTTAAAATAAACCTCTTAAGTCCATTCAGTGATATTACTAGAAGGGAGTCAATAAAGTAATTCTTCCACATTTCCATGAATCAAATTTGTGCCTTATCAAACATGAAAGCAATTCGATTTATCCAATATATTATGTTGATTCTAGAAATAATGTCTTAGGTTTGGGTTATGAAAGAAACTATGACATAGATTAAATTAAGTAAATTAACCACTGCTTAACTCAAGGTTGTAAAAGATGCTCGGTGAATCAAGACAACAGACATAGTTCCTAAAGGTTGTTGTTGAAGAGCCGCTTAAATGGAGCTTAACTATTTTCTATCTTTTTATTTGGTTAAATAGCACTTATATATCTTACAGTTACACTACTATAGCATTTATATGCCCTAAGTTACAAAATGTGGCAATTATATACCCTAACTTGGTAAACTTTTGAACGTTGCTACCCTCTGTTACCCAGCTGTGAGAATATTCTCCTTTGATAGTCACATGTCGAATTTAAATGACTTTTACCCTCAATGATTGAAGTATTTACATATTTATCTACCCTTTTCTCATTATTAAATTGTACTCATTCTCTTCTTTAATTCACAATAACCCATCTTCTTCCCCAATTTTTTAAAGGGGTTTTTGTCTTTTAACCCAAAGTTCTACCACCACTTATTTAAAAACCCACCCACTTCCATAAATACCCATACACCCAAAATACCCCTTATGACTTATTTATAAACCCAATTGGTAATATACTCTCAAACTCTATGTTGTATTCTCCAAAAATTCTAAAATCAAAAATTGCCTTTCTTCACCAAATAAACCATCGATTCTCTTTTTCTCTCTTCCTTGGTTTCACAAAACACTAAACTCAAAGAGTTCATCCCCAAATTCTAGGTGAACTTAATCACTAAAATCCACCAAAACTGACCAAACTATAGCACTTTATCACGAAAACATAGCTTTTAGGAGCAAAGTATAACACCTTATAGAGAAGTATAGCTCTTTATGACTAGAGTGTATCTCTTTATTGTTATAATATAGCTCTTATTGATTCTAGGACTATAGGAAAGAAATTAATAGTGTGTAGTATGTCGTCAAGAAATTGTTGGAAAAAACAGAGTAAGATTTAATATCCATTGGCCTACTTAACATAAAAATATGAAAGCTTAATAGTTATTAAGATTCAATATCCATTGGACTAATTAACATAAAAATATGAAAGCTTACTAGTTATTAATTTTTCACTAAGCAAAGTATAACACTTTATTCCAAAGCATAGCTTCTTGTGAGAAAAGTATAGCACTATATACGTAAGTATAGCTCTCTATGACTAAAGTGTATCTCTTTATTAGTATAATATAGCTTTTTAGTAGTTCTGGGGCTATATAAAAGAAATATTTAATGATTGCAAATAGAAATCACATTAAAACCAAATTAATGTCTTTTATGAAAAGAAATATTAATGGAGGAAAGAGATCTTTAAGGAAGAGATGAGATATTAATGAGGGCAAGAGAGATTTTGAAGAAGATAAGTATGCTAAATTGGGGTTTGGGTAGTAAAGGAAGAAGTGCGCAAAAATAAACTTCTCCCGCTGTCACCATTCATGCGACGGAGAGCATGATCGTTGTTTAGAAGAAGAGAGAAAAGGACTATTTTGGAATTTTTTTTTTTTGGGATATACAATACAAAGTTTGAGAGTATACTATAAATTGGGTTTAAAAATAAGTCATATGAGATACTTTGGGTGTATGTGTGTTTATGAAAGTGAGTGGGTTTTTAAATAAGTGAGGGTAAAACTTTGGGTTAAAAGACAAAAACCCTTTTTTTTAATAGAGGGATAAATCCTTCCCTCCTCAAGCTCAAGCTGTGATTAAGAAGCTGTTTTGTGAGAAACATGTTCTTAAAGAAAGAAGAGTGAAGTTGTGAATAATTTAAGAAATATGGAGGAGAACTTAAGAGAAAAGAAGTTGAATTTGAAGACTAGAGAGAAGTTAGTTGAGAATGAAGATATTCTAAGAGATAGAGAAAGGAATTTGAGGAAACAAGATGCTTATTTGAGAGAGAAAGAGGAAATATGAGGTTTCAATGGAGGGGCAATCTCGTCCATTGGGGTAATTTTTAACACCGTTAATCAAATTCAAAAGGCTACCAAGTTAGGGTATATAATTGCTATGCTTTGTAACTTAGGGTATATAAGTGCTAAAGTAGTGTAACTATAGGCTATATAAGTGCAATTTAGCCTTTTTATTTTGAAAATCATAATGAATAGATCGAAGAGGACTAGAAACGAAGGTAGTAGAGAGAAGTAGGAACAATAGCCATAGGGAACAATGGATATAGAAAGATGAGAATAGGAAGAACAGAGTAGGAGGCATAAAAAAGGACAAATTAAATAATGGCTAAGCTTTTGGATCAATAGTATGTTCGTCGATTATGTGTCTAGATCCTCTCTATTTAAGATTCATGTAAAAACATCTTGGAGAGGAGCATGAGCAACCAAGTTCAGTCCTGAAAGTCCAACATAAGCGTTTAGAAGTCCAAGTTACAAACCCTGTTTCCTTATACCTCTTGTCCTAGTATAAATGATTTTCACTTCATTTGTTCTTGTTTTCATGTAGAAAATGATATCATTACTTGTTAACGGATAGGACTAAAATGTTAAGGTTGTAAATTTTAAGAAATTTGCTACCAAAGTACATGATTGGTTATGTCGAGTCATTAGGTTATCTCATTCTGTTTCACTTCATTTGTTCTTGTTTTCATGTAGAAAATGATATCGTACTTGTTAACGGATAGGACTAAAATGTTAAGGTTGTAAATTTTAAGAAATTTGCTACCAAAGTACATGATTGGTTATGTCGAGTCATTAGGTTATCTCATTCTGTTTTGACTTCCAAGGCAAACAGTTTTCTTCACTAATTTATCCATGTGTTATCTCAACTTCCTTATTTTGCAGGTAATTCACTAGTAAATGAAAAATGCCACCGTGTAGGCATTACCATTATCTGAAACTGAATGCCACACATAGTTCTTGACTTTGCTCTTAATAAAGAATTATTGCTCAAACACTATCCAACTTTAGTAATAGAAAATTATTCTTTTCAGATTGTACACCCTGAAGCTCATATACTTGTTGAGTACAGGTAAGGTATACGACAATATAGGGATAGTCAAGTACACTTATTGATTTGCTTATTTTGTTCATTTGTTTTGAGAGATTTAATTACAAAGGATTTAGGCATACAAAAATCAGGTTAGGATTCTACTACTGATTAAGAAGGCAGCAAAATTTGATTGCAACATAATTGGGATGAGAGAGGTTATTGAGTAGCGAAAACAGAAAAGGAGTTGACAATTTAGCATGGAACTAACCAGGTCCCCCTTAAAAAGGGGCCTGATAAGGTGTTCCATAGTTATTTCATTATGTTTGACACTTGCTAAGACTCTGAGGACCTTTCCCATTAGAATTCATAAGCTCCCCCTTGATGAGTTTGGGGTCTGAGTTTAAAATCCCGCAAGAAGATCATGCTAGATTGAGACCTACCAATATCTTCTTTAGGTGGACATGCTGGATTTTAAACTCCGACCCCAATTGAATATGCTATCCCAAATGTACACACTGGATTTAGAAACAAGTGGTCGAATCCTTAAAAGATTTCAATTGTATGCATCAATTGGCATGTATCAATTTGTACATATAAATTTGTAAATGGGCATGCCAATTTACCTGCTGGATTGACACATGCCATTGAAATCTAACTCAGACCTCAAATGAACATGCTAGCCCCCTAGACTGATACATATCAAATATCTTCTTCTCACTGGAACTTTCATCCTTTTTTCTCCTTTTGGCAGAAATCCAGCACGTCCTTTTTGAGATTCAAAACTTACAAAGTATGTTCATCAATCTTAATTTGGAATCCAGCATTGTTCTATTTCCAGGTTCTTTTACTGTGGCCTTTCTGCAATCTATTTAAAGAATTTTTACATGAAAGCTCTTTACATGCTCTAATTGTTTATCGAGCTTGCTTAAGTTTCCAATTTCTCCTAAGGGCGTGTTTGGCAACTCTAAAGAACTAGATTTAGTGGATATAAGTATGGTCCCAAAACTAGTTTTTAATTTGGCTAAACTTGACTCAAATTTGAATTGGTTTTTTAAGTTCAAATTCTTGCCTTTAAACTTGTTATAGTTCTCTTTTGGACCAACCCCTACATGGACCAACTCTAGCATTGTTAAGCAAAATTTAGTTCAAACCCAATCCTATTTTGGAATTGCCAAACTCAGCCCAATATGTTGTCCTCTCAAATTTCCATCACTTAAACTGTATAATAGGTGACGGATAGATTTTGCAGTAATAAGAGCACTAGTGATTTTTCTTAGAATAACAAGTGTTAGTTGTTGGCCACAATGTCTTTATGAACACCCAAAGTTGACGTATGTTGGACCAGTCAAGCCCGCTCATCCACATGCGGGGTCCAATCAAGCCCATCTGTCGTTCAATGTACATAGGCCTGCTCGAGACCCCCCAAGCCCCTGTTCCCCATCAATGTCAGTGAAGATAGAAAACGCATCATTGAGGTCTGCGCAGGTGGAGCTGGTTGGCGTACGTCGGTTAGGTTGATCAGTGACTTACGTCAGACCGGTCGAGCGCGATCTCTTGTGGGTAAAACCCATCGTTTGACATAAGTCGACCTGGTTGAGCCCCATTACATGTTGATGCGGCCCATCAGTCGACGTACATCGGTCTAGTCGTGCTCGTTGGTCGATGTATGTAGGTCCTGTCCAGCCTGTCCCTCAACATGAGTGAAGATGTGTCGACTCATCATCGCCGTTTGCATCACTACAATTGGTCGATGTCGTCGGTCGAGTCTAGCCCATGCATCAACATAATTTGGGGAGGTTGAGCTAATTTGTCAACGAACGACTATCCGATTGAGCCCGTCCACTGGTCGATGTAAGTCCATCCATGCGTTACTTGGCCGTCCGATAGGCGGCGTTTGACATAAGTCAATCCAATGAAGCCCATACCATAGCTTATTGGCACAGCCTGTCTGTCAACGTACATTAGTCTAGTCAAACCCCATAACTCGTTGTCATGGCCCGTCAGACGGTGTACGACGATCCGATCGAGACTTGTCGATCGACGTACGCCAGTCGTTTGATCCCTATTGCCCGTTGTTGAGCTACATTGGTCAATGTACATTGGTCCATTCGAACCTCGTGGCCCGTGGTCGAGACTCTAGTCGACCCCTATGGCCAATAGTCGAGTCCCCCGCATGCAGTGTAATGGCCCCCTCTCATGCAGTGTAAGAGGATGTGTAGAGTTTAAAAAGTTTTGTATGCATCCACAAATAGTTTAGACTTTAGGGGTTCATCTTGGGCCTATACTTACTAATCCATATTAGGGAGCAGCATGCGTTTAGTTCATTTAATGTTATGGTGCGTGCGTGAAGAATGTGCTTACCGGGTGGCTAGAGCTTGGGAATTGTGTCACCCGCCCACAGTAATTTGTTGGACTATGGGCCCGACCACATTGGCTCGGTGAGTGGAACTATCATCGATTGCCTAGCGACAGTCCGACAAGCATTGCCTCCTATTTCTCAGGGAGTGTGCTTCCCTCAGTGATAGGCAAGAGGGGAACTTGTTCCATGTCAATAGTTGACGGTGGCTCATTTGCCCGCCGAGCAACCACTAGCACGCGACACAAACCAGTAGGCGACCATGGTCAAGCGGCATAGTTCTCAAGCCTCAACCACCCCACCCCGCAAGCACATTCCTCAAGCACACACCTCAACATCAAATGGACCAAACACATGCTACCCCATATGTATACTTAGCATATGTAAACTGAGTTGAGCCCTTGAAGTCCAGACTATTCGTGGATGCACATAAAATTTTTAAGGGCCGCACGATCTCTTATAGATTCTAGGCGGGTATGCCACCGAGCCTCTTGACCACGTACAGCTTGCAAAACACGTGTAAGGGGGTTCACAAAATGCATGCAAAGGGGCTTGCACAAGGGCTCAAACATCGTGAGCAATGCCTCACACACTACGTGCGAGGGGGCTTGACCACCGCAGAAACTGCGTGCGAAGGGGCTCAACCACAGGCAATAGGACAAACGAGAGGATCAACCACGGGTGACAAGGGTTTGATCGCAAACCACGAGGCTTGAACAGACTGGAGGTATGTTGACCAACAAGAATCGGCAGCCGGCGAAGAGCTTGAACGGACCAATATACATCAACCAATGGGGCTGGACCATTAGTGACAGGACTCGACCTGACCAATGTACATCAACCGACAAGGCTTAACTAGACTGATGGGCTGAGGTGACGAGCGAGAGGGCTCGACCAAACCGACGTATGTCGATCGGACGACCGGGCTCAACTGGACCGTCGTACGTCAATAGACAAACTTGACATGATCGACGTACATCAATCCGCGACTCAACCCAACTGACATATATCGACCAGCTGAAGCGAAATAGACCACGATGATAGATCGACCCCTTAACTCATGTCGATAGACGGACTCGACTGAACTGACATATTTCGACTGATGGCTTCAACTTGACCGACATACATCGATTGAAGGGCCAAACCAACAAGCGATGAGGCTCGATCAAGGCGGCATACATCAGCTGATGGACCTCGCCAATGAGTGACTAGGCTCAACCGACCGGCGTACATCCACTGACAAGCAAACTCGACCATACCACTATATGTCGATGGGCAGGCTCCCCAACCTACGTACACTGACCGGCTACACCAATGCCAATCAAGACAAAGGGTCGACTCATGTTCACTCACATCTACGGGCGGACTTGACTAGACCGACGTACATCCGATGTGTGTATGCATATTGGCCTGAAAAGACCTATCTGAAAACCTAACAATACAGTCACAAATGAATGTCAAGTAGTGTTTTCTTCCAGCTATTGAGTATGAGCTATGAATATATAAGGATATAAGGGTATACCTTAACTGCAAGAAGCTATACTCAAAAAAGCTTTTGAAAGATTTATGACAACTCTTCATCATTTCCCTTCCACTGAAGCCCCTTTCATATAAGCAGGTGGAT
Source organism: Asparagus setaceus (assembly GCA_012295165.1). Lineage (NCBI taxonomy): Eukaryota > Viridiplantae > Streptophyta > Magnoliopsida > Asparagales > Asparagaceae > Asparagus > Asparagus setaceus. Next base: position 34,535,708 of record CM022702.1, read on the forward strand.
GACATGAAGACAAGAGCGCTAGACACAGTCACAGAGATAAGATAGAAATCCCACACTCAACATGAAAGAGAAGACAATGACAGCCTCAGGTATCACACCTTCAATAGCTTCCCTCCTCTAGTTAAACCAAATTCAAAAGAGATTCAGATCTCAACACACTACAAGATAGTGTTTTTTAGTAACTTAAAATCTCAACTAAGCAATAACAAAAACCAAATCATGTTCTCATCTCACCTAAAAGAGAAGAATAAATCTAAAAGATAAAAACACAACCAATAAAACAAATCCAATAACCAAATGTAAGTCCAATAACTGTTTAAAATGGTGGCAGTCTGCTAATGGATAATGCTTCAGGCCATATTCTATCTCCAAGCTCACCTTAAACAGAAATGATGTTACTCAAAGTTGGAGAAAACGTGACCTCAAGTTTTGAATGGAACCAAATGAAAATCCATGAGTATCGATCAGGTCTTAAAAGCCCATCATCAAGCTTCATTGAATCATTGAAGGTCTCCATGAAAGGACTTTCGCTCCAAACTAGATGTTCTCATGGGCGAGGAAGAAACTTACATTAGGAAAAATTTTGAACGATAACATGATCACTTTCTTTGCCTGCTGTTGCATGTGTGACATTGACTCCAAAATTGATGATAAAAGAGATGTTTAGTGGATAATGGAGAGATGTAGAAGATTGAAGCATCAAGCAGTTTTGCATCTTTGAATAGCACTGGCGATATGTTTCGAGAATGGAAAGAAACTGGTTGGAGGCTTAGGCAGTAAATGACAAAGCTGCATTAGACTCCTATAAAGAAAGTGATACTTCAATTGTCTTCTCTTAGACTAATCCAAGTTTTGCCTCTATCGCAACAAGTCTAGCTTCAAGCTAACTAACTTCCGGAACATCCACTTCAGATCTTAATGTTCATGCATGAAGTGAAGATTGCTTTGGTACCAATTAATGGCGAATTAATCTGGAGAGTAGTGAAATTGGGAAATTAAAGATAAATGTAGGAAAATAGGGAATGGCACCTTCAAAGAACTAATCACACCATCAAGAATAAACAGAGGAATCGCACCCTCAAAAAAATAGAAGAAATCACACCCTCAAGGCCTCCTCAACACATAATTCATTACTTTTCAATCAACAAAACATAGCTTCACCATTATAATAACACCAAATTCTTTTATAGGAGATTCAAATCTCAATCAGTTAACTAAAAGATAAAGTCTTTAAGACCTCAAATCTCAACGAACTAGTAAAAGCTAGCTTATAGAAGATTAAACGAATCAAAACCTAATATCCATTTAAAATAATGAAACTCAACTGCTAAATAATAAGAGTTTAGGTTGTATTCTCTATCTCCAAACTCATCCACTTCAGAACTAAATTGATGTTGTTCCGCGTCATCACACGGGTAGTTTCTATATTATATTATCCAGATTGCTTATTCATCTACATGTCTCAACTTATTATGACAGGATAACCCCTGAGAAATTATAACAATCAGGCTCAGATGATTTGACTAATTGTTCCTTCCACCAGGACCACCACTGAGCCTTGAAGTGGAATCAAACTTTTACTTATTGAAAGATAAAAATTTAAGAAAAGAAAACAAGTAATGCTAGTTTGATTCTACAATTCTCATAATTTTTGCTTGATATATCTGACAGGTCCTATCATTTCCTAATTTATACTTAATAACACCATCTTGATTAAACTATTGCTGGGAAAACCATGGAAATATATGGTCATGTAAATCATGATACAAACTGAAAACCAAAGCACACTGGAAAACCATCGCGATGTAAAAGTGAAAAGCTTAAATATGATCACCTTCTCTATAAAGTGAAGGAAAGAGTCCATCAGGAGATATGACAACTGGACCATCAGGGAGTGCTTTTCCATCCTAAAATACAAAATGCAAAATACAAAAATGTCCAGTAAGAAAAAATAAACTTTATATAATAAACAAAGCGAAATTAAGTGCAAAATGTAAAAAAGAATAAACCACGAAATCTACTTGAAAATCACCTGTTTAAGGTTGAAAAGAAACTGCCTTGTTATATAAGCCTGAGAAATTGCACGTGCACTCAGGAAAAGCAATTGATATCCATTTTCCTAAAAACAAATAAATTCAATTAAATATGTAGCTTGCAACCATAAGTATGAATGCCTCAATGCAAATATAAAGACGCTAATTTGGGAAGACTTTCACGAGATTCAGTGATTTCAAATGCCTTTTAGAGTTAGCTGTGACATAAAAATGCTTCAAGGAAATCATCACCAAATTAAATGTAAATCTTAACCCATACTACACCATGTATGTAATCAACATTAGGTAGCACCCAACAATTTATATTTGACCCTGAGTGCAACAGTAAGTTCCTGATATGAAATTGTAAATGACCGAACTTCACCTAGCATATTCTTGTGTAACCAACCATTAATAGTTACATACTCCATGGTGTTCGAAAATGTATTAATCTCCAGTACTACCAAACCATTACAAACTGATGGAAGAAGTATCTATTTAGATCTCCTATAAATAGTAAGTCTAACCAGTAAAAAAATAAACAAAATTGAATATGACATTTAAATATCGAAAGCAGTCTTTTGAAGCTTACACTCCTTCAGTATTTAAATAAGATTTAAACTTGTTGTTTAGAATGCTTGATAGCATAGAAGACATACTTGGATATGATTAATGTTACATTTAATACTGTGTATTGCACAATAAGAAAAAAAGCATCCTAAATATCACAAATACACATATATAGTCTCAGGATGCTCAAATTTTAGTTAATTATGGTGAATTCTTATATTCTTGTGTCTTTTAATGGGATCACTAGGTTCATATATTTCTTGAAACCAAGTATAATAAGGATAAGAAAAATGTTCCATAAAAGAAGGATTAAAAAGGGTTCAAGATCTTGCTTACTTTCGAAGAAAGATTTGAGGAATAGGAGTATATGGAAAAAACGATCATCTCACTTGCACCAAGTGTTCTCATTCCAATATCCAACTAGAGATAGAAATTTTTTCTTTCAAGATAACTAGTGGATATTAACAGTGGATGTGTTGCATAGTTCTCATAAAAGGCTTCCTTGCAGGTTCGTAACTAGTCATTCCAGCAATGTAACATATAGCCACAACTTTATTTAGTCATAGTTTTAAAAAGCAGTCTAGGCTCCCGCCTAGGCCTATGCAATACTTATGCTATCCACCTAGGTCTTAGGAGCGCCTAGGGAAGCATGAGCCCTTATGCAGACAGTAAAGCTTACGTTACCGTCTTAGGTCATGGTCTGATTTCCTTCATTGTTCCTTCATTGCCGCCTTCACGTCCTCCTACCTCCTTGGCCTCCTCCACCGACTCCAAACATCTCCTCCACCTCCTCCAAACCTTCAACAAAATCTCCTCCACCTTCAGTTAAACTAAAAAACATAAATCCGCCTTGGCCCTGCCTAGGCGCTAGGCGTCAGGTCGGCACCTAGCGCTTAGTGTAACATTGTATTTAGTTAGTTACATATCTAACAAATATAAAAGCCCTCTTTCAATCCTAGAAAGTATCATATGTACATTTATCCATCTAAGTTAAAGAAAATTTTAACTCTTAATATCCCTATTTATGTAGAAAACAAAACAAACATTTAGTTTTTTCCCCATCGAAACAAAAATAACATCAATTTATGTCCTTTCATAGTGCAGAAAGTTCTCTGTATGAAAGAAGATTACATTAAAATGCTTTTAAGGTCTCTAAGAACTTGCAAGGATATATATATATATATATATATATATATATATATATATATATATATATATATATATATATATATATAGAGAGAGAGAGAGAGAGTAAAGCTCCTATAAACTTAAGTGGATAGGAGCACTTGTCCTCTAAACTTTTATCCCTTCATTATGTTTTGAGATTTGTGCTACACATCAATGCTATCTTTGAGATTTGTGCCTTTATTTGTATCACATGCTAGCACAAATCTCAATGCAAAATCAATGGATAAAAAAGTTGGTGGACAAAGAGCTTCTATCCACTTAAGTTTATAGGAGCTTTACTCTCTCTCTATATATATATATATATATATATATATAGAGCAAGGCTCCTATGAACTTAAGTTCATAATGAATAGTGGTGCACCAATTTTTCTAACCATTCATCTTGCTTTGGGATCCGTGAAAGATATAAAGCCCACTTTGAGATTTGTGCATCACAAATCTCAAGACAAGATGAGTGGATAAAAAGTTGGTGCACCACTATTCATTATGAACTTAAGTTCATAGGAGCTATATATATATATATATATATATATATATATATATATATATATATATATATATATATATATATATATATATATATATATATATATATATATATATATTCAACAGTTATCCCTGATTATGATTCATAAATAAAGTTCGAACCATGAATATCAAATGAGAAAACTATCATGAAATGCTCATGCTAAATTGTTCAAACCTTAATTGCTGAGAACAAATGTGCAACACCAGTCTGGGACCAGTCTTTACCAACCAGAGGCATGAACTGACCAAGAACGTCTGATCTGTACATAAATGCAAAATAAAAGATTACATTTCATACAGAAGACAATGACAAAACAATAATAATTTAATATGATAGTTGCCAAGAAAGGAATATGATGAATAGTGCTCATAAAATTCAATGTGACAAAGCACCAACTGTTATCCAGGACTGTTTCATGCCCAACTCGCATGGTTAATTGATTATGTGGGCCAGCTCAGTGTTTGATACTACATGGATGCTGGGTTCAGAACCTACCTGATCTGTTTATTCATAACTGGGTCCGATCAAATTTAACCTGAGACAATAACCTGAACTAACCTCATTGCCACCCTATTGAAAATCTCCTATTAGAGAGTTAAAGAGTCCCACCCACACAGCATCACTTTCAGACAAAGGACCTTGGCCTTTCAAGTTATTTCCAAGGTATTGAAGTTGTTCAATCCAAGAAAGGTATAATCCTATCTATGCAGAAGTATGTTGGATATGCGATGCAGAGGACAAACGTATGTTGGATATGCCATGCAGAGCAAACATGTCAGGATGCATAGGACTAGATGCTCCATTAGATCCACATTTTAAGTTGTTACAGGCCAGGAGGAGTCATTGGGAGACCCAAGAATTACTAGACAATAGCCCAACCAGAAATCCCATACCCAGTGGGTGTTGTCAGTTCATTCATATCAACCCCGCGAGAACGAGCTACTGGAATGTTGTACTATATATAGTTTGTTATTTGAAGGGTACCACGGGCAAAGGACTCATATATTCAGAATGACAACAACTGAGTGACAGGTTGAGGCAGGACGATCGTGGACTCTCGATTAAAAGGCAATAGGATTGATTGGGATCTTTCTTTTTAAGGAATTGTTTGATGTAATCTTTTTAGGTAGGACTTACTTAGGATTTGATTTTTATTTGGTTTGGTAGTTCTTTCTGATTTAGTTAGAATTTGCTTAGATTGCATTCTTTTTTTCTTTTTCTTTTTTTTTTTTGGGGTGGTGGGGATTACATTACCCTAAACACTCTTTTATCCTATGGCTAGCTATTCAATCAAAGCTGCTAACGCAGGACAGGAAGTGACATTGCAGTTTGCTCTCTAGAAATCAATGTGTTTTATGTAATTCCGGGCATGAAGAAAGTCGCTTATCATTTGTTTTCCAATTGCTAACACTCTATGGGTGTATGGAATAGTGATATGGATTGGACTCATTTCACTTGGAAAGCTTGCAATTGGAGAATGCTGACTGTGCCTGGTATACTTCCACTTTGCAAGCCAATGGTTTTATGCAAAAATTCAAGAGATTAGCTCTCTCTTTGCTTCAGTTGACATGCTATAGCAAGAGAGAAACCTTTGAGCACAAAGCTCGAGAGATGGATGTGCTGATCAGAGTTATTAAAACTTCAATCTTGGTTGATGTCTTTAATGGTGATATACCTGATGATTGTAGGAGAAGAATATAGAATCCGTAGCTCTTTTCTTTGTTGTCCTTTCTTAGCTACTATTGTAATTGATTGTAAACTCAGGTGTCTTTACCCCTGAGTAACTTGATGCACTTCAGCTCTCCATTTGGTGAATGAATAAAGCTCATTTTCATTGACCAAATAAAATAGAATATGGTTTGGTTAGGGTTTTGATTTGTTACCTTTCGTGACTGTGTGCTTTTCTCTTCTATAGAAAAATGAGTAATATTCCATGAGGAATAGACCATGATGAATGAAGATAGAAATCTGAAAATTTTCAAGCATGTCAATTGCTTCTTGCCTTGACCATGTGGAGTGCTTTGGCATGCGAATTGTCTCCTTGGGTGTGAAGCCCATAGGTGTGAAGCATATCTTGTAGGCGGCTGTCAAGCCCTTGGTTACAAAGCCTATTTAACAAACTCTTCTCATTTTAGTTCTGCGTTTAGAATGAAGTTCTCGCCCCGTTCTCCCATCACTTGATATTAGAGCCAAAAAGACCCATCATTTTAGCACCGACATCAACAATACAACAATTCAAAAGTCCATAAATGATATCCAACTTTAAAATTCGAGGTCGAGTTTTCTCCAAGAAGGCGAGATTTGATGCAGGATGCTAGTGGACCGTCGACTAAAAGCTAATAGGATTATTAGGATCTTTGTTTTTAAGGAACTAGTTGATGTATTCTTTTAATGTGAGGTAGGATTTATTTAGGATATGATTTTTATTTGATTTGGTATTTATTTCTGGTTTAGTTAGATTTGATAAGATTGCAATTTTATTATGTTACAAATGATTCGGTTAAGGTTTTTAAGGAACAAGTTGAAGAGCAAGAAGCAGAGTGTGATTTCCAGGTCGAGTGAATCGGAATATCCAGTCACGACAAACTTTATCTGTAAGTTGATTTGGATGAAGGATATTCTCGATGAGCTTGAATTTACTCTAGCTTCTCTAATTCATCCACTCATCAGCTTGCTAACTTACTCACTAAGCCTCTTAGTGTATATCAAGTCAAGCTCATCTGTGACAAGCTAGGCAAATATGAGATATATATTCCAACATGAGGAGTGAAGATAAATGTGTAGAAACACTGTATCACATGGTGTTAGACATGGGGTCATGTCATTTGTCTAGAAACACTGTATCAACCACAGGGTCCTAAATATCACGTGTAGATGTGATATATCACATTGTACTAAATGTGTAGTCTATTTATTATGAATAGGACTCAAAGGGAATTGTGTAATCAAGCTTTCTCATCCTCTCCCTCTTCCTCACATTCTCTCCCTCTATTTCGCAGGAGTTGTCTACAATCACAACTTAGTCAACGGATATATTAGCATAAATGAAATCAACCAATTTTAAACACAAAAAAGCCAGAGTTTACTTTGTAATTGTTCCATCAACATCTGAGATAACTATTCGTGTATTCCATTTCCATAAATATATCCTAGCATCCACCTGTAACGGATATTAATGTCAGCATGCGGAACAGAAAGGTATGGCATAGAGTCAAACGTAAACCATGAAAAGAGAAAAATTAAAAATGAACCTGTTGCTGCCCAAGCATTGCAGTTGAAAAGCTAAAGGTTATCACGTTTCGACCTTCTCTTAGATTCAATGAAGCAAGGTCCTCAGAACTTGGAGTAAGTGACCGCACCTTCTTCTTTGTACGTTTGTCTCTTTCTGTATCGTCATTGCCAGTTGAGCTTCGACTTCTCAAAGGAGTAACATTCACATTTTCCTGGATTTTACTTTCTGGAGTAGACCGCACGGTACTTATGGTTTTCGACTTCTTTAAACTGAATGGCCATAGTCTCCAGCTTCCTCCAGATGGAACTATAGCTCCTGAAGAATCATGACTGCTCTTCCTCTCATCTTTGTCCACAGCTATCATACCTTGAGGTTCAAATATCTGTTCCTGACCAAAACAAATTATTCCCAAAATAATAGGTGCAGCCGCATCCCATGGAAAATAATGACCTCCAATTCTGACAATTAGCTTATCATTCTTCACAAGGGACGGACCCAAAGTAGAAAACTTTTCAAGGTTCACCTTATTAGCTTCAAATATTCTTGAAGCAGCATCAGCTCCCATACCAAAAATAACAAGTCTTTGCAGAGGGAAAGCTCTGTGTGAAGTGTAGATACAGGACAGCAACAAACAAGAAAATGTCAAGTAAATAGTCAAAAAATCCAACACCTGAACTATCTTGACCTCTTTTGAAAGATGATACCTTTGTTAAGTTCTCACTACAGAGATTCAGAAAAAGAAGACTTTTGATGCATTTTTCAAACCCAGAAAGTATATGTGAAAGAAAAAATTGAAGTGCATTCATTGCTATCAATTACGAGAAAATATAATCCACTTACCAACAGTAGGATTGATTGGACTGGCATTTCGGTCTTGCTTGTTCTCAGAGTCAACATCTGCAACAGCAGCTTGAAATTCATGGCTGTCTTGTTTCACGTCCCTCCCAGAATCTGACAACTTTGCAAAGCTAGACATTTCATTCTTCCGCAAATCTTGCTCATAACTTCGCGGACTAGAATCTAATGAACAGCTTAGCGTACGAAGAACATTGGAAGTGTCAAGATCATGGATTTTAGAGCGGATGATGGGTAAAGAATTTGTTAACAGTTCGGTTTCTCCGGACTGCAGTGTGCTTCTGGGAATAGCCATCAGACTACTCTGACTTCCGGACATGCTATCAAAGCAATCTTCTAGATTCGTATCGTTCAGCTCATGTTCATCTCTGTCACCTTGAGACTTCAGCAATGCACTTTCATCGGTTTCTGATGATGAATTGCTGACTTGTACCTCAGGATTGACCTGTTGAATAGAAAAACTGTCGATATCACTGAACTGGAATTGCTCGTCATTCAAACTCTGTGATCGTAAGAATCTGGATTCTTCTTGGGAAATATTGAGCCTGTTCTGATAGCATGATTCTTGATGTTCATCTGAGCTAAAGGAAAGTTCAATAGCTTCTCTCTCTTCATAGTTGACTCTGGGCTCAGAAGAACAAGACTTTCGGGGAAACTCAACATTAGAACCATTTCTTTCTGTATCCTGAGAGTCCTGACAGACAGACGAATCCTCCACGTTAGATAACTCCGAGTCTTGATTAGGGCTTCCACCATTACTTTCTCTGTCTGTGGCTTTATCTGATTTTGGCTTTGAAGGTGCTTCACATATATGCTCAGTTGTATTAGAGGTAATTTCAGGATATTTTTGCACTGGTTCACCCCCTCCAGAGGAAAGATCCAAAGTATTGTTAGTTTGCGTGGAAAAATCAAAGCTAGCAGTCGAGCTTTCTAATGCCTCCATATAACTAAACGATCTAACTTCATTTTGTTTATTACATATTTTTTCTGGTGCTGACACTGTCTGTTCATCTGCTATTGAATGAGGACTTAGTGCCTCATTCGTGAAGTTATCATGAACAGATGTGTTTGATGATATATTGTATTCATCAGATTCCACCATTACCAATTCAGAAACCAATTTACTGCTATCACCCAAATCACCAGGTTCCATGGTGTAAATCTCTAGGACTTCCTCATGGGCTCTCGAAGTTGAAGTTTGGGTTATCGTCTCTTCAAAATGCACTTCTCTTACCATATTAGGCCGATGATTATCGCTCAAGTTTTCATTAATGGAACCAACTGATCCTTTAGAAGAATCCTCAATAGTTGAGGGAGGATTTGGATCATCAACAAGGTTGTTAGAAGCTAGCATTGGGGAGTTAGAAATTACTACTTCTTCAAAATGCTCTCTGCTTAGAGTAGTTGTAGGCGAACTATCATCCGTGTGCCCCTTATGAGAACTAACCATTTCATTTTCGACAATGCTCGCATCCAAATCCCTTCTATCATCGGTTCTAAAGTCATTTGATCGAAGATTAGTTGACCACTTAGTATCTAAGAGATTAGCTGCTATTTCTGCGCTCTCCAATGAACTAACTCTATCAACATTTGCTCCCAAATCATTGCCCTTCATTGACTTATTCCCAAACATTAGCCCAAATAACCGAGCCCTCCGTGAGTTCGTCCTCGACACGATCTTCCCATTCCCATTCTCCAGAGTCACAGTTGGCTCCCTCACACTTCTCATCTTTTCATCAACTTCATCTCCTGACGTAGGTGGAGATATTTCAAAATCCTCCCCTTCTCCCGTAGAGTCAGAATCCTTAAGAAAGTAAGCCTCTCCTCTGGGATCTAAGTACATATGAAACCCAGCCTCAACTCCATTGACACAGATGCTGACAGCCCTCTCTCTTGTCTTTAAGACTCCTTGAAATTTACCGAACCGAACATACCATGGCGAGGATTTGAAGCTCCCATCTTGCTGCTGGACCACGATAATATCTACAGCTCCTCCAAAAGGGTGGAAGGGGCCGGAAACAGTGTAAACCCCTCTGGTGATGTAGCTGCTGAGTTTCTCTACTGCATACATCTTCCCAAGTTGCAGTTTTTACAACAACCCAGATCATAAAACTTCGGGTATAAAAAGAAATACTCTCAAATACATCAACTGTCGCCAAAAGCCCAGATCAGAAACAAACCAAGTTCTAACTAAAGATTAGATTTTGGCCACTACCCAGGATCAGAAAAAGAGTCCAAACTCCCAAATCTAATCTCCAATTCAAGAAAATTCTACGAACGAAATGAACCAGGACTGAAATTCATCAAAATCTCGCCCCAAAATAAAATTTCGGGAACTACCCAGATCAGAAAACAATCCCAAATTCCTAAATTCGGAAGAAAAATTCACGCAGAGATAAATCTTCAGGATTACCGATTGAAAGCCTTGCTCTTTTTGAAGATGAGATGAGAAGCCCGAAGCGCGAAGCGAAGATGTGAGAGAGATGAGAATGGACTAGAGATGAGAAGGAGAGCTACGGAATCGAAGAATATTCGAATAAAATTTCGGAGAATTTAGAGAATATCTGCTCTAATCTAGTAATTGCGGCGAAAAGCCATCGACAAATTGAAGAAAAAATAATTTTGCTTTTGTCCTCGTTTATTTCCTCATCGAAAAGGAAGGAGGCTGGAGTGCGCCAAACAGACAAGATGCGGGAGACAGGCGGCTAATAAAATAGCGTGCACATTATTTTCTCTCTACTCTATTTAGATATTAGCTATTACTCCCTCAAATCTCAAAAATTACATATTAGTCTCTCAATCTTTGAAATTGCTTGGTTAAGTTTTCAGTGAGATCTTGAAATTATGATTAGATTAACTCTTAATCCAACATCCTCAATTATCAAACATTATGGAAACTTTAGAAATAGCCTTTGAAGAAGTTTCAAAATAGTTTTGGGGAATTTTTGGTTGTCGAAGAAGATGATACTTTTAGATTTGTAGTTAGCCGGTTTTGAGTAGGAAACGGGTTTGTTAAACTGGAAGTCCCTCCAAAATGTTAGATAAGGAAATATTTTTCTTAGATCTAATGGCAATTAACTTGATGGACCGATTTGAAAGAACCCTTAGGATTTTGTATAATAAGGCTAAATTACCAGATTGACCTATAAAATGACTCATCTTTACCACTTTGACCTTTAAAATGAAGTTGGAGACACTTTAACACAAAAGTGACAAAGTTGTGACAATTAGACTTTTTCAACTTCTCCCTCTTCTTTTCCCTCCCTCTCCACCTCCACTCCCCCCTCCCCCCACCCCTCCTTTCACTCCCTCCTCCGCTTCAAGTAGAATATTTGATGTTAGGTCTGAAAGAGGAGGAGGAGCAAGAGGGCAAGAGGGGGAAGGGAGAGGGAAAGAGTTGTTTTTTTTTTTTTTTGCCTACTTGTGGAAATTTAGGGAAAATCTATAAATATGAGAGATTTGAAGGATATATATGCAAAAAAAATTCCTTAATTTTTGAGGTCAAACTTGCCGTGATGAACATGCATAATTGTCACAACTGTATCACTTTTTATGTCAAAGTCTTGCTAACGTCAATTTATAGACCAAAGTGGTAAATGTGCACTTTATAAACAAGTCTGATAATTTAGCCTTAAAAATAGTTTAAAATTAATATTTGAAAACTTTTGGGAATATACAGAGATGAAGCAATCAGCACAAAGAGCATACACGAGATATATAAGGTGGTTCACCCCGCAACTACGCTATATCCACCTACCTTGCACCTCAACTAGAAATTTTCCAAATTCACTATACTTGAACTTCTGCCTGAAGTTCCTAGATTACAATACACCCTCTACCTTGTTTGACACCCTCAAACTAGCAGCACTTCACCACTCTTCACACCCTGAAGAGTTCACTCCTTTTACTAAGGGAATTTTTGGGGTTCTGTCAATACAAGATATAAGAACAAATATTCACTCAATAGCAAGCTCACTCCAATTACAATTGAGGCTCTAATAGCTTGCTAAGCTTAAAGTAAGATGTGATTTAGTGGCACTTAAGATTTTGGCTCAAGAAAAGATTGCTTTGGAGGATAGGATAAAATGGGCTTAGGCAATGACTCTTCTACTTGATAGTAGTGGGAATGCCTTGAACAATTAAAAGTCATGACTATAAATAGCTAATTGCAACAGTTCAAGAGACAAACCTAAACGGGCGTTTTGACAAACTTGGAGATAAAATGGCAAGTTTGGATACAATAAATGGTAAAATGGTTAAAGCAAGATAAGGAATGGGTTGTTTAATTTGTATTGAAAGGATTTATTCAAGTTGTTATGGTTTGACAAAAGAATATAGCCCAAGCAGTTGGAGACATGTTATTAGTAAAAAGGCAAGGTTATGATCATTCTTCCAATCTCAAGCTTAAAGCCAAGAGATAATGAACACAAGTGGGATTATAAAAAGGTTTCAAAAGAGGTTCTTGCGGTCACATGGCTGAGGAGTTCTCTCATATGAATAAATAAATCCCATAGATAAAAATAATCTAAGGGTGAAAGAATTAAATGGATGAGAGATAGCAAAAGTCTAAGATTCCCTTGAATATAATATCATGTATGAATAAACAATAGATACAAGAAGGAATATTATATTGAGAACATTGTGGCTGATGAAAAGGGATAGAATAAATAAATCAAAAGGATAAGAAATGTTTTTTTATCTTAGTAAAGTTTTGATATAGATAGGCCTATTTGAAGCTTATAAAATAAGCTCCATGTGATAAAGTTAGTTACGGGTAATAAAGAAACTATCAAATATCAGTTATTTTAATAAAAGACTGCAAAGAACATGTGGGTTTGCACTTCTTTGATTAAAATAACTTTTGCCACTTGTTGCATGTGACCAAGCTGATTTTGTCAACAATGTGGCTGTCCAAATTGTCAATGGAAAGATCCATGAAAAGAACACGGGAAGATCTATGAGGAACCTATGGGAAGATCTATGTGAAGTTCAAAGGGAAGGTCCAACCAATGGAATAAAGAATCAGTGCCATTTACTCTTATCTTACTTTACTATTAGCAACCTTTAAAAATTTTACCTACGACCCAACACACAGAGACTTCATTAGCTTCTACTCCTCCAAAGATTCCAAAGCTCTCTGCAAGTTCTTTTGGTCTTGAACTTAGATATCACTTTGCTTCTTTACTCGCTTGCTTGATATGCTAGCTTTACTTGCATTGTTTCCTTGTTGATTTGCTTAATTGTTGATTTTGTATGGTATGGCTCATGAGCATCATTTGTCGTCCATGTACTATCTAAAATATACAACTCTTAAATAAATTATTAGTGCATATTAATTTATTTTCATTACTCAAAATACAGGATTCACAAACAACATCAACATCACAAAAATAATTAGCGAGAAATAAAATAAAGTTATAACAATTGTTTAAGTATCATGGCCACTAGATAGATAACTCCAATATTTGAAAAAAAAATACAAAGTCTTAGCTGAAACACAACCATCAAATCTAGATAATATATATATATTAAGAACAATCTAAAAATATCTATCATATCAAAATAAACAATTAACTTCTATTGTTTATTAAAAGCTATTGCATTGTCGCTGGCTATTTCTTCATAACCTGCTTATTCAAGTAGGTTCGGTCCACTACTGTTGAACTCACTTCATTACCTGAAGAAGGGGTCCACAAACGGGGTTAGACGTACGGTATAAGGAAGGAAATATGGAAAATACAAGAATCAATGTTTAGCTGATCAAATATAATCAAAAACTTATCCGCTAGTTGATAAAGAGTAAACGAAACAAAGAATACTGATCATAAGCTCAACAGGATATCTCAAGTTGTGTTGTGCATACAACATATATATAAACAACATTAACAACTTTATAATTATACTAATTATGTTCTTTTTTGGATATGAAATGATTAATCTGTTCGCTTAACGTGGTTACTCATAACTAATAGAAAATCATAAAATCGGTACTCATGTAGGAGTCCTCTGTCTAACCAACCAACCTTACGACCCAATTAATAACATAAATTATCGCTTATCCCACTGTTATTTAATTTGCATATGTAATCTTATGCACTAAAATCCTCATCCTATGGTAACCTCACACAACCTAGTTAGTACTAACCAGAGCAGTGCAAATCATGGATCAGCTGTCTAGTCGACTCATATATTAGGACTAACTACATCAGAGTACACTCTATCATCTAGGATACATGTCTCTAAACCTGTCTACATGTAAAAAGATTTGGTGTAACATCCTATTATATCATCTCTAGCACAAACTACTCATAAAAGACTCAGTGTAACACCCTATTGTATCATCTCTAGCACAAACTACTCATAATGATTTCATTAAACCTTTCAATTAGCCTTATAGTGAGTTATATAATAGGTTTTTTCTAGAAACCACCTTAATAATAGGGTAATTATCTGAAATCACCTTTCATTTTAATTTATACATAAACCACCTTTAAAGTTGGTTTTGTTGCAATCAACCATCTCCTAGTTAAATTTTCACTAAAAACCAAAATAAGCTTAAAAATCAAGTTCAATGTACATGAGTTGTATCCTAATAAGACCCAAATACTAAAAAATGAGTCATGTACATTGAATGTGAGTTTTAAAGAGTAATTTTAGTTTTTAAGTGAAGAATTTGACTGGAGGTGGTTGATTGCAACAAAACCGACTTTAAAGGTGGTTTATGTATAAATTAAAAATGAAAGGTATTTTCATATAATTACCCTATTATTAAGGTGGTTTCTAGGAAAAAACCCTATATAATATATTTATCATGTCTTTGAGTAAAATGAGTGATCAAAACACTCCTTATATATATGCATTATCTCATGGGACTACTCCTACATCATCAAAATAATCATAAGCTCTCATTAAATAAGCTAAAATAGCTAATTAGTCCTTTTAAATTACTAATTACATCATTAGAGAGTTAATTATGAAACTAGAAAAAAAATCAGACATCTGAAAACTCAGACCAGATGTTTGAAACTAGAACCAGACATTTGAGGAACTAAAACAGACGTAATGTACAAAAAATTGAAAAACACTATTCTATCATTTGAAATCTAGCATCTCCCACTCCTAACCAGACATATGAAACTACATTCAGATCTCTGGTGTCGGAGCATCAGACGTCTGATCTGAAATCAGACATCTAATGTCACCACCAGACAACTCTAATCGTTGATTTTGCTGCTGTTCTGGATCCAATTCACCTTGTTCTTTGTCGTTTACCTTGAATCTTCTCGTAACTCTCACAAACAAAGTTGCAAAACATATATGCATATTTGGGACACATTTCTACCATGTTTCTAAGAAACATCTAGAAAACCATGAGAACTGGGATTTTTATTCAAAACCTATAACTTTTCTTCATATCAACGTTTGTGTTGGGGTAATCCCTATTGAATATCATCAAAACTACTCCAAATTAACATGAATTTAGCATGAATTTCTTGGGTTTAATCAAATCCAAAGTTATGCAGAACAGGGAGATACAAAGATAATTTTTCTCAAATAGGAGAACAAGTTGAGAGAACCCTCGCATACGATGAAGATCGAGTTCTCCTGCTGTGAATCTCCCCTCTCTGGCCTTTCTCTCCTGCAGAATTCCTGCTCCCACAAAGAATACATTCTGAGAAAAGAACATGAACCCTAATCCGGGGTTTATATAGGCTATGGGTCTATTTGCAACATAACCCAATAACTTATTTTCTTTACTCTTATAACCCTAAGGTTACATATGCAAATTCCTTTTACAATTAATCCAATTCGGGATTAATTCATGATTAATTCATGAAGATGATTCTAATAAAGTTATACTTTAGGGATTTTCATCATTTTGAGTAGAAATAAATATTTATTTTGTAAAAAAAACCCTTAGTTAAATATATTATTTGATCAAAAAATTTGAGGCCTTACAAAGGGCCTATTTGGTTGGACAAAAAAAATCAAGAAACCACATTATAGGGAATATATTTCCTATTAAATTTTCATTTATTTTGTTTGATTTCCACTTTGAAATCAAGAGGGAAGGTGAGGTAGCACCCTCTTATTGATTGATTTGACTCCTTTCAAGAGATCCATTTCTATCACGCATTGTGTCCCAGAAGCATTTGATGGGCACATGACTAGGCTAGGCAGCATATACAATTGGGCCAAACATTACCCAAAAGTATAAATTTAAGACCTATATCAACGATCGGTATGTACATCTTTTACACTATACACAGAACAAAATTACAGAATCATACATAAAAGCAAATATGAGGGACTGAAATACGACATAAGCAAGTATTCAATACAAATACACAATGAAAGCAAGATACTCAAAAAATATCAACAAGTTCCACAGATAACTAGTAACATAAAAGATATCATAAGTCTGATATCGATGTCAACAACTCAGATACAGAAAAGCCAGGCTACATGGCTTCATTAGTCTAAAATAACTACTATAACTATGTACAAACATCAGAGTTAATGCATAGCAGTAGAAAGATAAACATAAATATCAAAGTCTAGTAAAAAGGATGAAACATAACTAAGCGAACAGATAGATAAGATGGTCATCAAGAACACCATTTATGATAGATCGCAGGACCCTAGTGTGCCTGAAAGCAAGGGCGAGAGATCCGGATTTGCCACTGGTGTGAAAACCAGGATAATCAGAAAGCCGTCTAGCAAGTGGTAAAATGAAGGAGTGATTTGTGCACTTGTAACGTGTATCATGAATGCATGACTAGTTTAAACAAAAGAAAATCTATATAACGGTATCACTTTACTTTCTTTCATGAAAAAAACATGTATCTTAAAATTCTAGAGCATAGAATAGATAGAAGCAGATAACTAGAACAACATTAATACAGAGATAACAACAAGAGTGCACCTAACTCCTGAAGTGTGATGCAAAGGTAGTGTGTGTATCTAACTAACATTAGCTTTTACTTAATCTTGTTTAGGGAAAGCTCTCACGGGACAATGTATGTTTGGTGTACCCACTGGGAATATTTCTTAGATTCTTACTTTACTTAGTATTCTGTGCACAGAGTCATCTGCCACTAGCACTCAAATAACAACCCCGGATTACACATTATTTATGAGATGTCCAAATCCCTCCCCTTAATTAGCCCACATGAATATTTTTATTACTTAGTTATACATGATATATTATGCACAAGGCCCGAATAACTTAATCCATAGAGAACATCCATCTCATGGATGCCTCTTCGACTAGGTGTCCAAAGCAAACGAAACATGCACATCAACTACTAAAGCAAGTCATCATGTCTTAATACATGAGGATACTTGATCTCTTTCTTGGTTTATCATGTTTTATACTTGATTAAGTTTTTAGTGGAGGAGAATCAAGAGCCTCCACTCATAGTCATAATATATCCCACACCAAGAACTTTCTTGATTTCAAAATAGGGAATGCTCTTTATTTAGTGTCATGAGGGACACGCTTAATATCCAAACATAGGCAACCATCATCATCATGTATATACCACATCATGGTGCCTAATCATGCATACCCCTAGGGCCAAGTCTCATGATAACATACTAAGCAAATAGAGGTCCAAGGTATAACCTAGGCCAACATGCATAATGTCTGTGAATTCTAGGTCAAAGCATAGCATAGCATAGAATAAAATGGTAAAACATTGTTTCGGGTTCTTTTGGAATTGCAATTAACTCAGATTACAATAAAAGAATAATAATGAATGTTTGGGTCGAAAGTTGTTTCCATTGTAAAACTTGAGAAAATTACACTTTTGGTTCTCAGTTACAAAGAAATTAGATAACTCTCTTACAAACTCGAACAAAAGACGCTACAAGTGTAGATCTCCTGTTTTCGTGGGACTTTGCCTGTGCCGGGGACGCGTAATCCGTGGACCACCGAGCAGCGATCGTCGAATCGACGGGGTTTAGTTGATGCTTCGCAAAGAAAACAAGAACTTAAGCAAATATCTTAGCAAAGTAAGACATCTACTCTTCTCAAGAATAAGTCAAAGCTTAAACTCGAGGAATCTCCACGTGGATCGTGTTCTTGAACTTTGAAAGCTTGGATTCTCTCTCTCCTTGCAAAAGCTCTGCTTATCTGATCTCTGATTGCCCCCCTCCTGCCCAAGTGGACGTATGGGGTATTTATAGCCTTTTGGAGACGTGCCCTCTGAAGAAACATAAGTGCTCAACACTTGCGAAGAAGCGCCGTACCGAAATGCCGCGGCTAAGCCGCTTCGCTCATCAAGCCGGCCGCTGGCGCCGACGGCGAGGCAAGATGGCTGCCTCGCTAACCGGCGAGGCGTGTCGTCTCTCCAAATATGTAACGGTTTCACGCTTTTTGGCACGGTTAAATGCCCTCAAATCACGCCTAGTGGTATTTTTAGCGTGTAACCGCCCATTAGAGTATCGAGCGTCTCTGCATTGATAAAGTCAAGTGGGCCCGATCGGCATTGATTTAGACCCTTCAAGAGCTCGTTCCAGTATTACGGGTGTCTCGCCTTTGGCGAGACACAAACAAGTGTCTCGCTTCGTGGCGAGACACATCAAGGTGTCTCGCTAGTGGCGAGGCACACACAAGTGTCTCGCTTCGTGGCGAGACACATCAAATGTCTCGCTAGTGGCGAGGCACACACAAGTGTCTCGCTTGTAGCGAGGCACAAACAAGTGTCTCGCTCGTGGCGAGACACAAACAAGTGTCTCGCACTGTAGCGAGACACAATCTCCCCATGTGTTGACTTCTTGAGATTTCGACGACGTTGTCCTTCGATCTTCTCATGATTTAGTCATATTTGAGGTTCTCTGACAATTTTGATGCCTACAGATACCCCTCCAAAGTTTTGGACTCCTCGTATTTTATCGAGTGCGGAATACTTTGGATAAGATGCTTGCTTACGTTCAACGTTGAACTTTGTAGAAGAGGCCCGTGTTTTGCTTGGTTTCTCAAACCACGGCTCTGGCGTGGTCGTACGACCATATTTTGGGATCAATAAGTGTTGCATTTGTATTTGAATGGATTGAAATGTCGAAGTCGATTTTGGACTAATCATCTTCATCTTGAAAGTCACCACTTGGGTTGCGATTGAATGCCTTGAGAATCATTCAGAGAAAAAGCGTCGTCGGTTTTCGAATATCGATTTCGAGAAAGCTTAGAATACATTACGTGCGGAGTAATCATCAAATTCGGATTTACAGAGCGGTTTGTGATCTCCCTTTGTATGATAGATATAGGATTTTTATCAAACCCTCGACCATCAGCAGATTTGATGAGCCTTTACCAACTACCGTTTGAGTTGGGCTAGCATGTAGATTATCTGAGTCCGTTCTACATATAACGTTGTGCTAAAAGAGTGAATTCTCTTAGACTTTATGCTACGATATTGAATACGTAGACTCGGTCAATTATTACGAGAATTGACTACTCGGCAGCATGTATTAGATGCAGACTTATCTCTGGTAAGGGACAGAGATAACATCCCTATGCATGAATGCATAGTTTAGGTGTCATTAGGTAATGACATCTATGCTACGATATTGAATACGTAGGCTTGATCTGTTATTATTTTTTTGTGTCTTCTCTTGGGGCAAAGACGAACCCGTTGTGTCTTCTCTTAGGGCAAAGACGAACCCTTTTGTGTCTTCTCTTGGGGCAAAGACGAACCCATCCACTGGAGTAAACCTCTCATTCATAAAAGGAATCAAGAGGGGATTTTGACCATGATCCTAACTGTAGGAAGGTTTGATCACTCAATCCTGAAAGTGGACCTCTCGTTCATGGAAGGAATCGAGAGGGGATTTTGGCCGTGGTCCTAACTGTAGGAAGGTTTGACCAGAATAGAAATTTTGAAACAATCCTAACTGTAGGAAGGTTTGATCGCTCAACCTGAAAGTGGATCTCTCGTTCATGGATTATCCACCCCCAGCTTTCTTTGCAAAACTGAGCTGTCGGAGTGTAAAGGAGGAGCAGTTTAACCTCTTGTACTCATTGGAGGAAGGGGAGCAGTTTATACTCGTATACCTGTCGGAGTGAAATCTCATTCGGCTTATTTCGGCGTTAAGACGCCGGCTTCAACCAAGGCTTGGATGATGGCCTTGAGAGCTAAGCAATCCTTAGTAGGATGGAGGATCCTCCTGTGATACGCACAATATTTAGGGTCCGAAGTTTTGTCAGCCTCCTCCTGATTTATAATCGGAGGCAACTTGATTTTGTTGTTATCAAGGAGGTGTTTGAAGATGATGAACTTCTTCGTCTCACGAAGAGTATGTCTCATGGAATTTAGAAGCTTTTGGCTGATGCGTTGTTGCGACGTTTGACTAACAGCGATCCGCAGATGCCTTTCCTCTATTACGAGAGGAAAAATTTACTTCGAGGGTCGGTAGTCATTTAGCCTCTTCGGCTTTCTTCCTTTTGAGGAAGCGTTAGGCTTGTTCTCATCGTATTTTCAGATCTTGCCATGTAGTTGGTGGGGCGACCCCATGACTTCCAACAATTCTATAGAAAGATTGTTGTGGCAAGTCTTCAATATAAACTTTTGGTGATTGGATCTTTGCGGTTTATGGCCTTAATGCGGGCGCTTAACGAAACAATCAATCGTCTCTCCACTCTTACGCTTTTCATCGGAAGAGTTCCAATCGAACCGGTGTCGTCATCGAAGAAGTTGCTGAGGAACAAGCTTTCCATATCATTCCAACAGTTGATGCTACCGGCCTTGAGTCTTCGATACCAATCGAAGGCAGCCCAGCGAAGGGTACCGACGAATGACCGAACCATCAAGGGCTCATTTCCCGAGATCACCCCCAAATGTGATTTGAAGTAAATCAGGTGTTGTGTAGGTGAACCTCTCCCGTCAAATGGTGTGAAGTTGATCAAATTGAATTTTGGCGGGTAAGGGATTGAATCCCACTCTCTCGGATATGGACACGGGATGCCAGTCTTCCTGACTTCCTGTGCGGACATCAAAGCATTGATTTTATCTTCAAGCTCTTTCATCTTTTCGCCGTCATCCTCCCCTTGTTTTGGATTACTTCCAATAGGAGGAATTGGAACATTTCCACCTTGAGCACTAGATGCAGCTTTCTTCGGAGGTTGATCAGCGTAAATGTGCTCATCTACCTCCGAATCACTGTCTTCGACATTATGGTGGGTAACTCCACCTTGTTGACTGGATTCAGGTTGTAGATGAGGCGTTTGATTTTGCAATTCCC
This sequence comes from Asparagus setaceus, assembly GCA_012295165.1. Classification (NCBI taxonomy): domain Eukaryota; kingdom Viridiplantae; phylum Streptophyta; class Magnoliopsida; order Asparagales; family Asparagaceae; genus Asparagus; species Asparagus setaceus. Next base: position 34,557,360 of record CM022702.1, read on the forward strand.
TCATCTGCTGCATGGCTAACTCCATCTCCATTTTCATCTCAGCCTTAAGCTCTTCTCTCTGCTTAGCTAAGGCTTCTTGTAGCATTTGGGCCAAAGTCTCAGGAGTAATGGTATAAGCCTCTCTGGGATGGCGACCAACACTTGACATTGTGTCATCGGGCTTCTCGCCAAATTGATGTCGAAGCTTAGTCATCGGATGACTCTCCTTATGCATCCTTCTATAGTCGATCGTTGGGTAGCTCGCAATTACAGCGAGACATTCTCGAGAAATCGAGACCCGACCTTTCCTCGAGTGAAATCGGGATCTTCATCCGTCGCCGATCCTTTCCTTTGTTCACCATGTTGATAGTCGCCGGAAACTCATCAAATTGGATGGATGATCTCTTTCTTCTTCGATGTCGTCTTGTTGTAGCTTGAGATCTTCGATTCTTGGCGGGAAAGCCGTTCGAATCTTGAAGCTCTTTGTGGATGGCGTTCGACTCGAAACAGGCACATCGATAATAATGTCTTAATCATTGCGCTACGAGCAAGAACAACCCATTTCGTCGATTGCTCTTTTTCGTGTGTTGCCACCCCCAGCCCGATGGTGTGGTTTCCTACAACTCACATTTCCACCCCAAGTGTAGCGTTATCCTTAGCGGAGGACCGCGTCTTCTTTTGGGGCGTCGAACAAGGTAATCCAAGCGAGACGCGGTATCTCGGTTTGCAAAGGCATGGAAGCGCCTGTTGGCGGCAGGTCGGCTTTCTCGTGGCGAGCGGTTTACCTACCTTGTTGGCGAGGCAGCTTAAGCTGTCTCTGGCGGGAGCGGTTTACTACCTGTTGGCGGCGGCTTAAGCTGTCGCTAACGCGGCGGCTCGGTATCCGGCTGCGAGGAAGATATCTGGGCGATTTTGATGTCGACTTGGGACCCAAACTTTGTGATTTTGAGTCGATTCCACGATTGATTTCGACTCCTGCGCCTTCGAACAATGGCGTATCACGAACAGCGTGCCACGGCGCTTTGGTAGCTCCTTCCTTGTCAATCGGGTCCTTTTGGCGAGAACCCATTCTTCCTTAGGAGAAGTGTTGGCGGATTGCAGCTGGCGCTAAAGTTTGTTGGCGCCTCGATCACATGAATTAGTGTGATAATGAATTCCGTCCGTTGACTCCATGGCCTTGCAGCCAGCGGGCCAACCGTATTTGTCTCGGCGAGCCCTCTTCGTCGAGGCGGTTGAGATCTGTTGTGTGACTCCTTCTTACGAAAGGAGTTGACTTAGCGAGCTCCGGCTTTGAGATCCAGAGTCTTTGTTGAGAGGAAATCGCCTCCGTCATAGCGAGCGAGAATCGTTGCGCATCACAAACGAACCTCCCTCTTAAGAGATGAGATCCTCCGTGCTTGGGGCGAGGGGACTTCGGCGAAGAGGAGAGATATTCTTCGAACTTGGCTTGATCGAAGAAATAATCCGATCCATCGACCATGAGGTCGGCGATGCGGCAAAGAACAACCCATTTCGTCGATTGCTCTTTTTCGTGTGTTGCCACCCCGACGATGGTGTGGTTTCCTACAACTCACATTTCCACCCCAAGTGTAGCGTTATCCTTAGCGGAGGACCGCGTCTTCTTTTGGGGCGTCGAACAAGGTAATCCAAGCGAGACGCGGTATCTCGGTTTGCAAAGGCATGGAAGGCGCCTGTTGTTGGCTGGCGAGGTCGGCTGTATCTCATTGGCGAGCGGTTTACTACTACCTTTGTTGGCGGCAAAACTGTCTCGGAGCGAGGCGGTTTACTTGCCTGTTGTTGGCGGCGGCTTAAGCTGTCTCGCTAACGGCGGCTTCGACTGTCTTTCTGAGGAAGATATCACGGGCGATTTTGATGTCGACCGGGACCCAAACTTTGTGATTTTGAGTCGATTCCACGATTGATTTCGACTCTGCGCCTTACGAACAATGCGCGTATCGACAGCAGCGTGCCACGGCGCTTTGGTAGCTCCTTCCTTGTCAATCGGGTCCTTTTGACGAGAACCCATTCTTCCTTAGGAGAAGTGTTGGCGGATTGCAGCTGAGGCGCTAAAGTTTGTTGACGCCTCTGATCACATGAATTCGTGTGATAATGAATTCCGTCCGTTGACTCCATGGCCTTGGCAAACTGACGGGCCAACTTCTGACGCTGTCTCTGACGAGCCCTCTTCGTCAGAGCGGTTGAGATCTTGTTGTGTGACTCCTTCTTCTGAAAGGAGTTGACTTGAGCAGAGCTCCCGGCTTTGAGATCCACCGGGGTGCTGTTGAGAGGGGAAATCGCCTCCGTCGCAAGCGAACGAGAATCGTTGCGCATCACAACAGAACGAACCTCCCTCTTAAGAGATGAGATCCTCCGATGCTTGGGGGGCGAGGGGGACTTCGACGAAGAAGAGGAGAGATATTCTTCGAACTTGGCTTGATCGAAGAAATAATCCAGTCCATCGACCATGAGGTCGGCTTGATCGCTGCAAGGCTGCGACACAACGATCTCGGGCTCGAGACCGTTAGCTCAACGTGGTCGCCATCGTGTTTGGGTCGAAAGTTGTTTCCATTGTAAAACTTGAGAAAATTACACTTTTGGTTCTCAGTTACAAAGAAATTAGATAACTCTCTTACAAACTCGAACAAAAGGCGCTACAAGTGTAGATCTCTGTTTTCGTGGGACTTTGCACTGCTTGGGGGCCAGCGTAATCCGTGGACCACCGGCGGCGATCGTCGAATCGGCGGGGTTTAGTTGATGCTTGCAAAGGAAACAAGAACTTAAGCAAATATCTTAGCAAAGTAAGATATCTACTCTTCTCAAGAATAAGTCAAAGCTTAAACTTCGAGGAATCTCCGTGGATCGTGTTCTTGAACTTTGAAAGCTTGGATTCTCTCTCTCCTTGCAAAAGCTCGCTTATCGATCTCGATTGCCCCCTCACGCCCAAGTGGGCGTATGGGGTATTTATAGCCTTTGGGCGTGCCCTCTGAAGAAACATAAGTGCTCAACACTTGCGGTTAGCGGCGGCTTCGAAACGCCTCAGCTAAACACCGCTCAGCGGCGGCGATGTAAGCTACCTCGGCCCGGCCGGCGGCGGTATGGTTTACCTAAGCTAGCGGCGGCGGTGTCGTCTCCGGTATTGTAACGGTTTTGTTGCTTTTAGGCGCGGTTAAATGCCCTCAAATCACGCCTAGTGGGCGTATTTTCAGCGTGTAACCGCCCATTAGAGTATCTGAACGTCTCTCTGCATTGATAAAGTCAAGTGGGCCCGATCAGCATTGATTTAGACCCTTCAAGAGCTCGTTCCAAGTATTACGGGTGTCGCCTTTGGCGAGAACACAAATGAATGCCTCGCCTATAGCGAGACACATCAAGGTGTCTGCTTCGTGGCGAGACACATCAAATGTCGCTAGTGGCGAGACACATCAAATGTCGCTAGTGGCGAGGCACACACAAATGTCTGCGCTTGTAGCGAGGCACAAACAAGTGTCTGCTTCGTGGCGAGACACAAACAAGTGTCTGCTTCGTGGCGAGACACAATCTCCCATGTGTTGACTTCTTGAGATTTCGGCGGCGTTGTCCTTCGATCTTCTCATGATTTAGTCATATTTGAGGTTCTCTGACAATTTTGATGCCTACAATGAAATGAAGGAAAATTTATATTTCCTGGGGGTTCTTGTCTACGTGCCGGCGGAGCGTGAATCTTGTACTCCGTTGACGAGCCGACTAAGACGATGGGTCTTTTGCTGATCGATGAGGGTTGAATTGTTGAGAAGATAACTCAGTCTTCTCTTAACAATATTCCTCGATGAACTCGCAAGCGCGATGCGTGTGGGTTGATCTCTTGATATTTTTAGAAGATGACACAGTCTTCTTATCTGCTTATCATAGATGTCCCAAAATGAGTGATTGATGGGAAATAAATGATTACCTCTAAAGTTGCAAGTATACAACTTATCAAGTTATAGTATATAAGATTATCGATCCCACGAGGAACGGGAAGTAGGAAGAGTTTTGTTCAAGTTTTGGTTCTCAAATTATGCGCAAGACAATTAGGAGTTTATGTACATGGTGAAAGTGGTCATGATGAGATTAGAGAGTGGATTGTGAATTATGTGCAAAATAAATGAAACAAGGAAGAAAATGTGTTGTGGAGAGATTGAGATTGTGAAGGTGAATAAGTGAAAATAAAAGCAAAATGAAAGTGAGAAAGTGGGGAGATTAGAGAATGAAAGCGGATGTATCTGAATAAACCAAAATGAGGATGAGAGAATGTGAGAAGTAAAAAGGAAATGAAATCAAGAATCAAGAAAAATCAAGAAAGAGGAAAAATAATAAAGGAAAATAAAGAAAGAGGAAATTAAGGAACCAAAAGATGGAGGATTCAATTAAAGATATGAGGAATCTAGAATTGAATCCACTACCTAATTTCAATTATAAAATGTAGACCATTCTCTTTTGATCACATTCTATATTAGATTTATTAAGTATAGACTATCAAACCATTCAAGGAAAGCATAACCTATCAAATTATCATCTAAATAGAATTAATACTCATGAAAAGAACAACAACTAGATAGTAATCCTAGAATTCATAAGCATAGACTATCAACTATCAAACCACTTAAGGAAAGCATAACCTATCAAATTCTTCTTCTATCAATTAGTTCTCTAGTTGATTATCCTAAACATGATCATTTTAAGTGCAAGAGAATAAGCTACAAAAGTATAAAAGATATTAGATTAGTTTCATACAATCCTAAAATTCCTACAATTATTAGTTCCACATAATTCCCTAGAGGGTCTTACGTCTCAAGGTGAATTAATGGAGAAAAGAAAATAAAATAAAGAATTCCCTAGAGGGTCTTACGTCTCAAGGTGAATTATGAAAAGGAAATAAGAGCAAAGAAATAAAAGAAAAAGAAAAAGAAAAGGAAAAGAATACAAATAAAGAAATGAAAGTATGTAAATCTACTCTACAAAGCATGTAAATAAAGCATATAAATCTACTCTACAAAGCATGTAAATAAGGCATGTAAATCTAATCTACAAAGCATGTAAATAAACAAGAAAGAAAATAAGAAAAGAAATGCAAAAGAAATAAAAGATAAACCAACAACTCCTGATCTTCATCTCATCCTCCTTTTGGTCCTTGGACAAGAAGAAGAGAAAGGAAATTGAAGGGGTGAAAATTTTCATTTATTGTGTAACAAAAGTTATAATTTTTGGAAGGTCTTCTCAATTAAGAGTAACCCTCCTCTCCAAATGGAGTTTTTACAAAATATTTCACACTCAAACCTCTCCCCCTCAACCCCTATTTATAGCCTACAGCAATGCACATGAACCATTGGATGAAACTTGGGCTCCAAGGATCAAATCTTAGCCACAAATCGAGTTAGTTACGAACCAATCGATTGGCCAATCGGTTGGCCAACCGATTGGAATTTGAAAAACTAAAAATACAATTAGCTCCGTCTGCGTCGAGATAGGCGATTTTCATATATTATATGTTAAATTTAGCCTTAGGATTGAGAGATATCGCCATTTCTTTGTGGCTAACATCTTGAACATTATTTTTATTTGATTTCTTTTATATTTGATCCTTGCATCTTATTACGTAGATTGCTCCGCTTGATCTCCGACTTCAGTAAAAGGTTAAAAATAAGGAAATTTGAGTTTTCTTTTTAGCCTTTATTCATTAATTCTTCATTAACACGCAAATTAAGATAAAATAGTTATTAGTAGGATATTTATTCATATAAAATAGGTAATGAGGGTATAAATTTGTAATTAAAATGTGATAATCAGTTATCTCCCCTCCTTTTATAGACTAAAAGAGAGAGTTAATGGCCCCTTAATTGTGGGTTAAGTGGCCATTAAAGTAGGAGATAATGGGGGAGCGGTTACCCCTGAAAATAGCTCTGAAATGGCTACTAGGCGGACTTTGTGGTCTTGGCGAAGTTCGCTGAAGATGTGGGCGAAGGTCGTCTGGTCGCGGCGGCGTCGATCTTTGAGTAGGCGAATTATTTGTGAGCGTGGAGTCGCCTTCTTGAGGTGGATGACCGGTCCACTTGGCGGCGTGGGCAAAGTTCGTTAGTTGGCGAGCTTCGCCTATGAGTTCGAATTTGACACAGAATTTGACTCTAGGCTTGGCCAATTAATGACGCATTTCAAGTCGGTTTGAGGCGTGTTGCGGGGGTCGACTCGTGCCTGACTTGGTCGAGTTGAGTCGTCATGAGTGGCTTGGCAAGGTTCGCTTTAGTTGTCGGGCGACTTTCACTGCGGTTTGTTGTGGTCTTGACTCTGGGCTCACTCGAAGTGTTTAGCCCATGGGCGATCACTTCCTGGATCCAAGTTGATCATCGGCCTGAATGAAAATATATTTTGACCGTCTACAAGACCCCTCCCCCCTAAAGTTTTCAAGACCCTACATTCAGACTTGTAACAGGGATTGAAAATACTTGGGGTAATAGCCAGAGGTGTTCTGTTGAACGTAGCTTGAGTCGTCTTGATTGGGTAAAAATTTGTCTTCATTAGTAGTCTTGGTTGCGGTGTCTTGTTGAGCGTAGCTTCTTTAGTTGTAGACTTGTATCGAAGGTTTGATGATGCTTGCGTTCATCCAAATCCATGTTTGGAACGAAATTCACCCTCTTCGCTGTTGAGGCGAAGTTGGGAAATCGGCAAAGTTTGGTTGCTCTTGAGTTTGAGTGAAAGTTGCTCAACTTTGTCTTTGCTGGCGAAGGTCATTGATTGACGACATTATTGGTGGCGAAACTTCGATTCGTTTATTTGTGTTGGCGAGTTAGATCATCTGGCGGCCTTCGTTGGTGGCGAGTTGTTAGGATTAGCCTATGGATTTGTGCCATGATTTATGGCTAGGATCTCTTGATTGAAGATCTCATGAGACCAGCTATGGATTTGACCGAGTTTTAGGCTAAGTCTTAGTCTCTTTGTCGGTCAATCAAATCTCGAAGATCGATTTTCTTGGGAGTTAGGATTTGAAATACTAAAAATACAATTAGCTCCGTCTCGTCGAGATGGCGATTTTCATATATTATATGTTAAATTTAGCCTTCAGTTGAGAGATATCGCCATTTCTTTGTGGCTAACATCTTGAACATTATTTTTATTTGATTTCTTTTTATATTTGATCCTTGCATCTTAAAACGTAGATTGCTCCGCTGATCTCAGACTTGAGTAAAAGGTTAAAAATAAGGAAATTTGAGTTTTCTTTTTAGCCTTTATTCATTAATTCTTCATTAACACGCAAATTAAGATAAAATAGTTATTAGTAGGATATTTATTCATATAAAATAGGTAATGAGGGTATAAATTTGTAATTAAAATGTGATAATCAGTTATCTCCCTCCTTTATAGACTAAAGAGAGAGTTAATGGCCCCTTAATTGTGGGTTAAGTGGCCATTAAAGTAGGAGATAATGGGGAGCGGTTACCCCTGAAAATAGCTCTGAAATGGCTACTAGGCGGACTTTGTGGTCTTGGCGAAGTTATTTGAAGATGTGGCGAAGGTCGTCTGGTCGCGGCGGCGTCGATCTTGGTGTGGCGAATTGGCGTGGAGTCGCGCCTTCTTGAGGTGGATGACCGGTCCACTTGGCGGCGTGGGCAAAGTTCGTTAGTTGGCGAAGCCACTATGAGTTCAATTTGACACGTAATTTGACTCTAGGCTTGGCCAATTAATGACGATTTCAAGTCGGTTTGGCGTGTTGCTTGGGGTCGACTTCGTGCGACTTGGTCGAGTTGAGTCGTCATGAGTGGCTTGGCAAGGTTCGCTTTAGTTGTCGGGCGACTTTCACTGCGGTTTGTTGTGGTCTTGACTCTGGGCTCACTCGAAGTGTTTAGCCCATGGGCGTTCACTTCCTGGATCCAAGTTGATCATCAGGCTGAATGAAAATATATTTTGACCGTCTACAAGACCCCTCCCCCCCAAAGTTTTCAAGACCCTACATTCAGACTTGTAACAGGGATTGAAAATACTTGGGGTAATAGCCAGAGGTGTTCTGTTGAACGTAGCTTGAGTCGTCTTGATTGGGTAAAAATTTGTCTTCATTCGTAGTCTTGGTTGCCAGAGGTGTACTGTTGAACGTAGCTTCTTTAGTTGTAGACTTGTATCGAAGGTTTGATGATGCTTGCGTTCATCCAAATCCATGTTTGGAACGAAATTCACCCTCTTCGCTGTTGAGGCGAAGTTGGGAAGTCAGCAAAGTTTGGTTGCTCTTGAGTTTGAGTGAAAGTTGCTCAACTTTGTGCTGCTGAGCGAAGGTCATTGATTGACGACATTATTTGTTGTGGCTTCGATTCGTTTTATTGTTGGCGAGTTAGATCATCTGGCGGCCTTCGTTGGTGGCGAAGTTTGTTAGGATTCGCCTATGGATTTGTGCCATGATTTATGGCTAGGATCTCTTGATTGAAGATCTCATGAGACCAGCTATGGATTTGACCGAGTTTTAGGCTAAGTCTTAGTCTCTTTGTCCGGTCCAATCAAATCTCAGAAGATGCGATTTTCTTGGGAGTTAGGATTTGAAATAGGCTAGAAAAAATAGCCAACCGCATCCATTCTCACCGCCTCCATCTTCTTCTTCTTCTCCATGTCTGCGCCAACTTCGCATAGACCGGAGATGCTCCTCGACAGAGGAGCTGAAATCAAAGGACTCTAACAGGAGTTAGCCCAAGTTCAGGGCAATCAAGCGGATGAACTCCACATACTCCGTGGTTTGCGGAGTTGCTGTCGACTGAGAAGGAGATGCTTGAGGGGATCATCCAAAATCAGTCAATAGCTTGGCACGAACTTGATCGTCAAAGAGATGCGTGGAGCCTTGAATGCCGTGCTCTTCGTAAGGTCGTTCGGCGACTGAAATGGCGCTTGAAGAAAGACCCTTGGGTCTCCACAAGCAAAGACTCCGATAGTAACTAGGTGTCACAAAAGTGAACCTAGATGCGTGTGGCGTGGTGACTCGGGCGGCGTCGAATTTTGTTGTAGGAAGTGCTTCTTCCTCTTGACATGGTTCAGCCCTGTGCAAGAGGGGTTCTTCCTACTTAACAGTTCCTTCTCCTCCTCTGGCATAGAGTCCAGGGAGGGGTTAGTGGAAGTTGTTTTTTTGTCGTGGGAAATACTTGATTTCCCAGTCCTGTGAGGCCAAGGGTGCACGAGTTATAGCTTGGTGCAGCTCGTGTATGCTCCTCCGCCGTCACACTACCCATATCTTAGAAATATAGGGTAGTAGCAAATAGCAACAACGTCCATCATCCTTGTAATTGGATAGTTTGAGTGTCACCTTGTAATAGAGTCTTCGATCAATAAAATGAACTTTTCTTCACGCTGAAATTGTCCATCTTCTGTTGTGATTGATCTGCACGTACTTTGTTTGTGTAGCGAACTTGAACTCTGCATGGAGTCATTGCTTTTGGGAGCGAAGCTCAGGCTTCCTTGTATTGGCAAGAGTCAATTTTGAGGTCCGCCAGATGAAGTCTCAAATAAATTGAGTTGTAATTTTCTCAATCTGGGGACTTAGTGGATTTTTGCCAAGTCATTTTGGCGATGCTCCCTTTGTAGGGTCTCAAACAAATTGAGTTGTGATTTTCTCAATTTGAAGACTTAGTGAAATTCACTATGATGCTTTTGGAGGGGTTCACCTAAATGCTCTGTTGAGTTGGGCGAAGTTCGCTTTACTTGAAGAACAGTCATCTTGGGCGAAGTTCAATAAGTCGGCTTAGGCGAGGTTCAGCCTAAAGATAAGACTCGAAGTTCGCATTGCTTGGCTCATTAAAAGCGGATTTCCGCAAAGTTCGAGGCTAAAATCTCTAGCAAAGTTTGAGGTGAAATCTTTGATGAACCTGGTAGTGAGATCTTAGGCAAGCTTCACTTGGCGAGATCTTAGGTGGATCTTGGCTTGGCGAAATACTCGGCGAAGTTCGGGGGGAGAAATCTTTGGCGGAGTTCGGGGTTTTAGCCTATAAATAGGCTGTTTTGTCTCCTTCTTCTCCACTTTGATTTTCAAAAGCTCTTCACTTTCTTCAAGCCTTAATCTTCCTCAAAAATCCTGAAAGCTTTCCTCAATGGCTCCTCGTCGCGCTATTTCCAGGGGGAGAGGCTCCGCACGAGGAGTTCGACGGCCAAAGGCTGATGAAACGCCGGCGCAGTTGGAGCTGGCTATGGGTAAGTGTCAAAACCCATTGAATGGCGATCTTTGGATCAGCCTTAATCACAGCCCATTAGGCTTTGATGATGCCTTACGGTGTCTAAAGACTCGATCTTCCATTAAAGGTGAGATCTTTACGGCCACTTGTGGTCTTCTCCGGTGAGCTTTCGTCGTTCACGGCGGAGTTCTATCAGCAGCCATTAATGGCGCTTGTTGTGGCGAGCTTCGTTCTTCGGGCGGAGCTCGTTAGCCCTTTGGGCTTCTGCAGCGGACTTCATTTAGGCAGGAGTTCGTTGCTTTGTTTTGGGTAATCTTCGCTGGAGTGAGGTCCGCTGATTTGAGTGACCTTCGCTTGAGCGAGATTCGCCTGACTTAGTTGGGTGAATTTCGCCAACTTAAGTACATAGGTGAAGTTCGCAATTTTTGTTAAACTTCGCTTCATCTTATCAGCGCTTAGTTGATAAAGATGGTCTTGGCTTGTAAGTGAAGCTCGCCTCTGCTTTTGAGTGAGATGGCTGAACTCGGTCTTCATTTGCTAACTCATTTGTTGTCTTTGTGCAGTTGCCTATTCCAGGGACCCTGTGGACCGTCACAATCACTTTGGCCATGATGGGACTCATGACCCTAAAGTGGTGCATGTCTTCGATGGGAACGTTCCTTTGTTCCTGGAGGGTAGTAGCCAGGAAAGGATGGAAACCATACGCACGGGTAGTACTAGAGCTCTGCGCGAGATAATCACCGATGCCAAGTTCTCAGTTCCCAATGAGGATGCGTCAGTGAAGCCACAATTTTTAGAGTAGCTGCCCTGCGGAAACTTCCTCGCTCAACCGAGGGAGTATCGATACTATGCTCAGGGAGATTGTCGATTCGCTTTACCGGCGATAGAGCGTCAGGTCTCCTTCATGTATCTGCAAAGTCTCACCATGCCTCGTTTCATGCCTATAATCTCACGAACAGGGAGGATAGCATTAAGATAGGTTCTCTGAAGCATGGGGGTTGCTTTCATCATGAGGGACTTTATGGAATCAACATCATCGGGTTACGTCCAGGCTTCATAAGTGAAGACGCACCGGTTAATGAAGTCTCTGTCATTCCGAACACTTTCGGGAACGAGCTCGCCAAGAATGACGCTCAGTATCCCGAGGCAGACGCCAGATTTCCCGGTTGGATAAAGTCGACGGATACTCAATGGTGGACTCGTCTGGTTGACTTCGCTCTTGTAACCTTTGCAGATAGGTTGCATGAGTTGGGGCTTTATGCTGTAGTAAGAGCTTCCAAGTATGGCGCTGAGATTTGCACGCCTATCATATATAGCATCCTGGAGCTATATAACTGTGATAGTAACACCTTCTTCACTCCGGCAGAAGAAATTGGGATTGCTCTCCATGAGATGTTCGAGGTGTCTCGTTTGCCAATGTGAAATTGCCCATACGAGGAAATTTTCCCCACTAATGAGGAATTGAGTCCTCCAAACCATGTTCCCCAGGTGACGGAGGTATTCCGAGAGTTGGCGTGCCATTTCCTCATTTGCCAAAGGGTTACTAGGAATGCCGGACACGATTTCACTATGCCTCGTGTTCCTTGGGCAGACTATTTGTTTCCCCAAGTCAGCAAGAAGGATAGGGATGTAGGTTCAATTCCTCCGGTTGCGACCAAGGATGTCGAGACCCGTATCTTCAATGACGGCTCTGTACTACATACTGCTAATTCGGATGTGTGTGAGTTCCATGCTGGTGACAAGTTTGAAAGCTTCCATCATCAGGCGAAGGAACCGATATCTGAGTTGGCGTTGCTCGCGGGCTTCTTTTCCATTTGGTTAAAGGGAAGTGTTGTACCTTCTCGGCCAAAGGATCGCATCTCGATCAAGGTGTTGCATCCTACCGTGTTGTTAGCTTCTGGGTATAGCTTGGCCCTTTTGCCCGCGATGGTGAGCTGCATCCATCATAGCCTGAAGAAGTTGGCCACTGAGTATCTGAAGCAAGAGGAACATTGTCTGAGGAATCAAGTGCCCAATCCTCGGGTGGAGCTGCCATATATGTATTTGGTGATATGGTTCACCCAAAGATTGCCCTCGCTGATGTCGCCGCTATACCCGGTGGAGTAAACATTGCTTTGCTCTAAAGGTTTGAACGCTCCAAGTGGTTGGTTAAGTATCTTGCCAGGATTCGTAGAGTTCTCCAGCACAAGGACAATTATCGTCTTTATTGCTGCTTTCCTTTGATTGACAGAGTTAACCCCGGGGATGCATTTGAAGACGGTATGAGCAGTGAATGTTTCACTTGTTTGCCTAGCGGGTGTTTCAACTGGTTGGTAAACATTCGCCGTGTCACCTTGTCGCAAAGTTGAACGTAACGGAGTACTACATCGAACCGCATTTGCCGTGGTCGCTGTTTCGCGAATTTGGCTACGCACTGGCCAGACATCAAGAACTGAATCCTAATTGGTACGCCAGGAGGTGGACGGGCCCGCTTGGTATCACTTTGTCACCGGGCCACCGAGCTAAGTTTTCGCTTCCTCAAAGATACACCTAACTGCTATATGATGTTAGCTTTTGCAAGTGGTACAACAAGGTTATTATACCCCACCCCGCATTTCATATCAACAAATCTAGCCTCGCTTTGGATCTCTCGACGATACGTGGAGTTTTTCCAGAGGGGTAAGAATTCTAGGTTCCCAACCCTGACTTCTTAGCAAAAGGTATGCCGGAGGAAGACTTGGAAGAACTCGCTAAACAAGTTGCTCTACAAGTATAGGATAATGAGCCACCAAAGACTCTAAAGGTGTTGGGATCAACATCCAGAACCTGATTGAGTGTGTGGTTTGTCAAGAAGTGTCTAATTGAGGACGAGGAAAAGGGAAGAGGCCATTGCATGCTCCTCCTTCTCCATCACCATCGAAAAGCAGCCTTGGTAACTCTCGAAGCTGTTACTAGGTTGAGAGTCTCTTTCGCAATTAGGGAAGAGCCTCCGAGGTCCCCGCTCAAGAGCCTAGAGTTGGCTCCTCGTAATTCTTTGTATGTCGGTTCGCTTTGAAGTTTCTTTAGTCGACGGTTCCCTATGCGCGAGAAAGAACCTATTCCTCTAAATGATGATGAGGAACTGATGGGCTCGGGCATGATGATACCGATGCCTATTTGACCGAGCCCGATGACAAGTTTGAAAGCTTCCATCATCAGGCGAAGGAACCGATATCTGAGTTGGCGTTGCTCGTGAGCTTCTTTTCCATTTGGTTAAAGGGAAGTGTTGTACCTTCTTGGCCAAAGGATCGCATCTCAATCAAGGTGTTGCATCCTGCCGTGTTGTTAGCTTCTGGGAATAGCTTGGCTCTTTTGCCCGCGATGGTGAGCTGCATCCATCATAGCCTGAGGGAGTTGGCCAATGAGTATCTGAAGCAGGAGGAACATTGTCTGAGGAATCAAGTGCCCAATCCTCAGGTGGAGCTGCCATATATGTATTTGGTGATATGGTTCACCCAGCATTGCCCTCAGTTGATATCACCTGCTATGGCTGGTGGAGTAAACGTTGCTTGCTCCAAAGGTTTGAACGCTCCAAGTGGTTGGTTAAGTATCTTGCCAGGATTCGTAGAGTTCTCCAGCACAAGGACAATTATCGTCTTTATTGCTGCTTTCCTTTGATTGATGGAGTTAACCCCGAGGATGCATTTGAAGACGGTATGAGCAGTGAATGTTTCACTTGTTTGCCTAGCGGGTGTTTCAACTGGTTGGTAAATATTTGGCCAGGTCACCTTGTTGCTAGGTTGAACAGAACGGAGTACTACATCAAGCCGTACTTGCCGTGCCGGTTTGCTCGCCAATTAGGCTACGACCAGCTGTACATCGGGAATTCGAATCCCAAATTGGTACGCTTAGGGAGTGTGGTGGACGGGGCCCGTGCTTGGTATCACTTTGTCACCGGGCCACTTTTTTGCTCAAAGATACACCTAACTGTTATATGACGTTAGGGTTTTGCAAGTGGTACAACAAGGTTATTATACCCCACCCTAGATTTTATATCAACAAATCTGGCCTGTTTTGGATCTCTCGGTGATACAAGGAGTTTTTCCAGAGGGGTAAGAAGACTAGGGTTCCCGGAATCCGTGACTTCTTAGCAGAAGGTATGCCGAAGGAAGACTTGAAAGTACCTGCTGAACAAGTTGCTCCACAAGTACAGGCTAACGAACCACCAGCGCCTCTAAGGCAGGTTGGGATCAATATCTGAGAACCGATTGAGCCTGTGGTTCGTCAAGAAGTGTCCAATAGAGGACGAGGAAAAGGAAGAGGCCATTGCATGCTCCTCCTTCTCCACCACCGTAGAACAAGCAGCGCTTGGTAACTTCTGAGCTTGCCACTGGGTCGAGAGTCTCTTCTGCAATTAGGGAAGAGCCTCCGGCGGTCCCTGTTCAAGAGCCTAGAGTTGGCTCCTTAGGTAATTCCTTTCTTTGTATGCCCGTTTTGAAGTTTCTTTAGTTGACGTGTTCCCTGTGCGCAGAGAAAGAACCTATTCCTCTAGATGATGATGAGGAACGGATGGGCTCTGGGCATGATGATACTGATGCCTATTTTACCGAGCCTGATGATGGAGTTGATGTCGGCGACGTTGGTGGTTACACACCAGGTAATCCCCTACAATCTCGCATGATTGTTTTATCATGACAGCTGACGTTCTTTTTTATGACAGATGATGAGTTTGACTTCGAGGCCATGGTCAGAGCGACGTCCATTTCCTCCCCTATGGGCGGCCACTCTGAGCTCACGACTAACTTCAAGGGAGCTTCTGGTGCTTTGCAACCTATGCCTATTGTTGAGACAACCGTGGTTCCCAGTTTGGCGCCAGTTTCATCAGCGCGGCGAAAGCTGATCGTTCATGGGTCCTCTGAGGACGATGATGATTCTTCAGTTTCTCCCACGCCTATAGAGGTTTAAAGAGCTACGCCACCAAGTTCTGAACCTCATCGCGATGAAGGTCCGAATGTGGCTACAAACATATCGGGTGAACCAGAAGCTTTGTCAACAGGTGTAGAGACTACACCTATCGATGTGTCGACAACCACGGCTATGGTTGGAAAACTGTCGTCTCATCCACCGTAATGATGTCTACCGTATCGTCGGCCGTGTCGGATCTCTTGGTCACACTTGCGCCATTCTTGATGTCGGGCAATGAACGGGTGCAAGCTTTACCATTTATCTCTCCTTCCACTACAGATGCTATAGTGGTCTCTACTTGGACAGGTCCTTCCAGTCACGTAGAGATTCCTTGATCTCCTGACCTTGAAGACTTGGTCGAGACAGAGATAAAGATCTTGACGGAGAGTCTAATGAGCTTGTTTAATCAGAATGTTGCACTCGCCTTGAAGTTTTAGAGAGCTATCGACCTGTACTCTCAAGTTGCTAAGGGATCAGTTGGATGTCTTGGCGTCGATTCTTTGGTCCTACTAAATCTGGAGCCCTTCAAGACGGCGATCGACAAAGCTGAGTTATGTTGTCGAGAGTTACAAACTCTTCGTGTGGCTAACCTCAATGGTATTGTCGAGCTTGAATTCCGTCGCTTGTTAGAAATTCATCGTAAGGCCAGTGAATCTGCTTGGCGAGAGATGGAAGCGGTCGGTGTGAAAGTCTGATCGAATAGCTGATGTGCGCTTAGAAGGCTATCAGATAGAGCTCCATAATGCTATCCAAGAGAAGGATGTGATAATCGATGAAGCTAAGGTGACCTTTGCTGCGGCTCAGGCGCGTTTGGAGGCAGCTCAACTTCAGAAGGAGGAGCTTGTGTCGACCGGTGATTTCAACAAAATTTGGATTCTCATATTGCGAGCTTGGTGAGGCGAAGAAGCTTTACGTAATCAGGTCCGCTATCTATTGACCCCGAATTATGAAAGAGAGGGCTCAAAAGGGTGCTCGTGATATCCGGGACTCCAAAATGGCTGAGTGTGTTGCACGGATTCACACTTTTTATCCACTTTCTATGTAGGAGCCTTTTGTAACCATTTTAGTCGTTTTAATGAATAAAAGAACTTTTTATCTCCTTGAAGATGAATGTACGATAGAGGTGTAGTGTTAACGTATCGTAGTGACATCTTTGCTGGGGAGAAAAAATGTTGGGATCAAACTGATAGAGGTGTGGTGTTAACATAACGGTTTGATCAAACTGACACTGTTCAGAGGTGTAATGTTAACATGACAGTGTAGGGATATTTGACAGAGGTGTAATGTTAACGTGCCAAATAGAGTAACCGACAGAGGTGTAATGTTAACCGGTCGGTTTAAAAGAGTCCAAAGGATGACTACCGTTTGGAAGTGTAATGTTAACTTAACGGTAGGAAATCGATGGAAGTGTAATGTTAACTAATCGATTTTTGGTATAAGCGAATTGACAGAGGTGTAATGTTAACCGGTCAACTTTGCTAAGATAGGTTGACAGAGGTGTAATGTTAACTGATCGACAAAATTATCTGACAGAGGTGTAATGTTAACTAATCGATTTTTGGTATAAGCGAATTGTGAGAGGTGTAATGTTAACATGATGATTTGGTCAGATTGGTACTATTTAGAGGTGTAATGTTAACATGACAGTGATGATGTATTTGGAGGTGACACTGTTTAGAGGTGTATTGTTAACATAACAGTGATGATATTCGGAGTCAAGCAGAGGTGTGGTGTTAACTTGATGACTCTCTGAGGATTGGATTTTGGATCAGGAAGATCAATATTTTTTGTTCAGAGGTGAAAACTTAAACATGACTAGGATTTCTGTGGGGAGATGAAATTGGCTAGGATCAAGGATAATATTTCTTGAGAAATTTCCCATTGATCGGTGCCATAAGCCTATTGCCATTTTGGTCAATCAGGCGATATGCTCCATTTGAGTAGACTGTCTCTACTACAAATGGACCTTTCCATTTGGGTTGGAATTTACCTTTAGTCTTATGTGTCATAACCATGGGTCGACGAGCGGCTAAGACCAGGTCGCCTTCTTTGAAGGATCGTTCTTTGACTCTACTGTTGAAGGCTCTCGAAATCCGTGACTGGTAGATCTCGATTCTCTGCTGAGCTTGCAGTCTCAGCTCATCCAGCGCTTCTAGTCCTTGGAGGTGCTTTGGATGATGTTATTCGGTTGTCATCTTCTCGGCAATAGCGATCCTTAATGATGGCACCTGAATTTCCAGAGGGATCACGGCTTCGCATCCGTAGACCAAGGAAAATGACGTTGAGCCGATGGGAGTGCGGACTGTTGTTCGATAAGCCTATAAACACTCTCCAAGTTTCTCATCCCAATCTTGTTTGTTGGAGGCGACGAACTTCTTCAGAAGTTTGATGATGGTTTTGTTGAAAGCTTCAGCTAGACCATTAGCAGCTGGGTTGTATGGCGTAGAAGCCACATCTTGAATTCTAAATTTGTTGTAGAATTTGAAGAATGGTCGACTGATGAATTGTGGACCATTGTCGTGAATAATTCATCTAGGAATGCCGAATCGGTATATCACATGATGTCTCAAGAATTTGATCACTTGAGATATCTTGACTTTTCTGAGGGGAACAGCTTCGGCCCATTTGGAGAAGTAATCTGTAATGGCCAGGATGAATCGATGGCCTTTAGCAGATGGCGGGCTGATCGGCCCAATGATGTCCATACCCCAAGCTTTAAATGGCCATGAGGCGGCTGTCGGATGCAATTCTTCCGGAGGTTGATGTAGGAAGTCGGCGTGGATTTGACACGCATGACATCGTTTAGCATATGCTACCACATCTGCTATCATTGTTGGCTAATAGTAGCCTAGACGACGAAGTCGGTCCTGAAGTTTGGGACCTAGTTGATGAGCTCCACATATACCATCGTGGGCTTCTTTTAATGCTTCTCAAGCTTCACTTGGTGATAAGCATCGGAGAAAAATACCGTCGAAAGATCATCGGTACAAAGTCTGCGTGACAGAATCATAGAAGAAGCGTGGAGCTCTTCTTTGAATAGAGACTGCCTGCTTCGAACTATCTAGTAGAATCCCGTGTAGGACGTAGTCGATGATTAGGAACCGCCAATCATTACCTTCGAAGTGAGTTGGCATGACATGTACTTCGTTGGCTTCAAGAATATGCTCCGGGGAGCATAATTGATGGCTAACCACCATGATGCGCCTAGTAGATTTGGGCGCCAAGGCAAGTGTGGCCGTAAGGGATGCCAAAGCATCTGCATGAGTGTTCTTGAGGTGAGCCACATAGCTGATGTAGAAGCCTTCGAATGATTGAGCGAGCTTTATTGCCGCTTTGTGGTAGGGTATGAGGTCGGTGTGACGAACCTCATATTCTCCTTTGATCTGATTCACGATCAGCTTGGAGTCACCATGAGCTTCAAGATATTTGACGCCCATGTCTTGAGCGAGTTGTAGGCCAATTACAAGGGCATTATACTCGGCTACATTGTTGGAACATGGCTCAGTCAATGAATAGGCCCGAGGAAGAATGTGTCCATGGGGGTCGATTAGCACTACCCCCATTCCTGCGATGATTGCTCCTTTGTGGTTGCGTCATGATGCTCCATCAAAGTCCAGCTACCATATCTAGTTGTCTAAAATAGCATTTGACTCAAAGACCTCATCTGGGATGTCTTCATAAAGTTTGGAAGATTTTGGAATGGGGTGCTCTGCTAGAAAGTCCGCTATTGCTTGACCTTTGACAGCTTTCTGGGGCACGAAAGTCATGTCGTACTGTGAAAGCAGTATCACCCATTTGGCTAACCTAGAGTTCAATGATCTGGGTTTCATCATGAGTATCCATAAAGGATTAACTCTTGAAATGACGTGGATAGATTGGCCGGTGAGGTAGTGCCGCATCTTCTGAATTGCGAAGACCAATGCTAAACATTCCTTCTCGACTAGATTATACCGATGCTCGGGGCCAATCATATTCCAACTAAGGTAGTAAATGGCTTTTTCATGGCCATTGTCATCCTTCTGAGCAAGGAGTGCTCCAAGGGAGTGGTCCATTGCCCTGACATAGATCATGAATGCTTTACCTGATACTGGCGAAGCTAGGACCGGCGGCTTCGTGATATAATCTTTGATCTCTTTGAAAGTTTCTTGGCAGGCGTCATCCCAAATGAATGAAACACCTTTCTTTATGAGTTTCTGAAATGGTTGACATTTCCTAGACAAATTGGCGAAAACCTTCTGATATCGCTAATCGTCCTTGCAGGCCTCTGAGTTCTTTAAGATTCCTCGGAGGTGGCATCTCTTAAATAGCTTTCACTTTCTCGGGGTCAACGTGTATTTCCTTGGATGTTACAATAAATCCTAGGAACTTGCCTGATGATACCCCCAGGAAGGATTTTATAGGATTCATCTTGAGTTGGTGCTTTCGCATAATTTCGAATACCGTTCTCAAGTCATTGACATGATCTTATTTGTGACAACTTTTGATCGTGAGGTCATCAACGTAGCATTCAACCATCTTGCGGATGTTCACAGAAGATCGTGTTCATTGCGCGCTAATAAGTAGCTCCGGCATTCTTCAGACCGAAGGGCATTACTGTGTAACAGAATACTCCTAAAGGTGTCCTGAAGGCCATGTGTTTTGATCATCTGGATGCATTTTGATTTGACTGTATCCAGAGAATCCGTCCATGAAGGACATCCTCTCAAACCCCCACGTGTTGTCGACCATAACATCCGTGATAGGGAGAGGAAATTCATCCTTTGGACAAGCGAGGTTGAGGTCCTGAAAATCAATGCAGATTCGGATCTTTTCACTCTTTTCATCACCACCACAATGTTGGCTAACCAATCAGGGTGTTGTTCTTCACGGATGAATCCACATTCAATGAGTTTGCGGATTTCTTTTTCGATTTGCTCCATCAACTCGGGACGGAAGCGTCGTTGCTGCTACTTGACCCGCTTAACGCTAGGGTTGATGTCAAGGTGATGTACAGCTATGTCGGGGTCTAAACCCGCCATGTCTTCATAACTCCATGCGAAGACATCGATGTATTCTCAGAGGAGAACTGTGAGTTCTTCCTTCTCAGTGGGTGAAAGACTTTCGCTGATGAAGATGGGCTTGGGGTTAGTTTTGTCGCCTATGTTGATTTGGATCACTTTGTCTTCGGTGGGTGGCTCCCTAGCTTCAAAACGTGATTCCCATTGCTTTTCAAGCTGTTGTGCCCATGCATCGTCTTTAGGATCTTCGAACACTTCGGATTCATCAAGATCCATGGTTAGATTGTATGAGACCATATTGGCTGTGAATAAGGCTCCAAGGTTGATGTCGGAATCCCAATTGGGCGTGTCTGAAGAGCTGCTTAGAAAGTCATCAGATGCTGGTCCAATTTGTGAGGCTTCGGGAGAGATGTAGCCGAGTCCATGTTTGGTTCGATTATAATAATCAAAAACCTCGTCTTCTAGCATAAAGGGGATCAAAGGGACTCGTAGTCCTCTATTGAAGTTCAACCCTTGTTTCGCAGTGAGCCTGTATCCCATCTTTGCCATGATCTGTTGAGACTGCTGGCTGTACCGAGAGAATTCGGTGTTGCCTTAGCTTCTTCATCAGAGTTCAACAAGTGAGGTTATGTCTCGACTTTCCCGAAAATGATTGGATTCAGGGTATTCCCTCAGGGTAGAACCATGAAGGTGGTGTCTTCTGAGTTGTCTAGCCGCTTGAGAGCGGAGTACAACTCGTTTATCGGCATATGCAATGCTTGTTCAAAGGCTAGTTTGGCCATCAGAATTTCGACTCTTGCGTTTTCAGACTCAGAGTCCACAGAGTAGTCGTAAGCAAACTCTTCTTCATTAAAGATCCAATCACCCTAATTTTTAGCAGATTGGTCGATACAGATCCTCTAAGGTAATTACAAGTGGATCTATCTCTCAGATTGAATCATTGATGGGATCTAGCTCAACATCTGCTTCATTACCGCTCAATCTCGATTGTGTGATTTTCATCATACAAGAGAGAGTCGGTGAAGTAATTTTCCACCCCCTTGAAAGGATGCTTTTTAGCTTCGACTCTCTGCTAAACCCCCTGTTCATCAATGTATTTGAAACACTGATGAAGTGTTGAAGGAACGAGTTTGTTGGAGTGAATCCACGGTTGTCCGAGCATAAGGTTATAAGGTGTTTCGACGTCGATGACATAACAAGTCACTTTCATCTTCAGGTTTCTGATCTAACATTTAAGTCGGATCTTTCCAAGAGATCGGCTACTGCTGGAGTTAAAGCCGAGTATGGTTGCTGAAGTTTTTGAGAGCTTATGAAGGGGAATTTCCAGAAAGCTCAAGAGTCTTCGTGAATTATGCTCAAGGCGGAGCCAGGATCGATATGGATTCGTTCGACCCTTGACGACCCTATATACCCGGTATAGTAGAGGGTCGATTGTGATGATGATCTTTAACAAGCATGTCCTCTGGAGTGAAGGTAATGTAAGGCGTCTGCTGTCGACATTGATAGCATTGCTCGAGTCCTTCGTCTTGAGGAGGTTCGGTCAAGTGGGCGAGAAACGCCTCACTATCATTCAGGGCTTCTTTCAAAGCCTTCCTCGTATCCTTAAACAAATGTAAGAGTTCATATAAGGTAATACGAGCTGGAATGTTGGCAAGTTGAGCCATGATGTCATATTTGAACGGGGCCTTAGGGTCTCTTGGAGGATGTTGTAAGGCTTTATTGAACCGAGTTTCCTTTTGCTTGGCCGGTTCGGGTTATTTGGATGTACTTGGCTGGTTGTAATCCCTTAGGTAATCTTTACCAGATCTTGTCCCTGTTAGGTCCGCTTTCTCTCCCTCTGAGTCAGTGAGTGAAGCGACATGCATAGATTCCTCTTCAATAATTGTGGAGATGGCATTGCAAATTTTCATCTTTCGCTCGGATTTAGACTTCTGAAGAGTCCAGTCTTCATCTTGAAGAAGGTCGGGATGTACCCACATCATTTCGTCACGATGTAGTGAGAGGAACCAAGCCTTAGCTTTGTTGATTTTGGCGGTCATAGTTTACCACCTCCATCCTTGCAGTGGGAATGGGAACAACACCATTTTGGGCTTGAATTTTCGGCATGGAGCCGAACTAAAGTGTCACCATGTTGGCAGTGACCTTCTGCTCAGGTTTGAGCTTGAGAACTCGATTCGACGAATGTCTAGATCTTATCTTTGAGGATGTAGCAGTTCTTTGTCGCATGCCCTAACATCCTATGATAGAGATAATAATTAGGGTCGTTGGTCTTTCCAATTTCTTCGGGTCGTCGAGCTTCTGGGAGTTTAGACGATTCCCTTTGTCGAGGACATGGAAGATGGCAACTGTATGTTCATCTTTGAACGAGTAGTTATCGCTGGAAATTCTTTCTTGGTTCTCTTTGCTGGTTGTTGTTGGAACTTTGGACTCCAACTGCGAAAGTCTCTTTAGCTTTCGGTTGTGACATCTGCCCTTGCTTGCCCTTGTTGCCTTTAAAGTTAGTGTGGGGCTCAAACTTTTTGAAACATTCTGATGACTTTTCAGCTATCTCAGCTTGTTTCATCAAATCCTTCCAAGTGTGGGCAGTGACGGCACCCATGTGAGCTTCGATTCTCACCAGAAAGTTATGCCGGCAAGTTTGAAGCAGCATTGGTAGTGGCATATCTCGACATCGCAATATCAAGTTGCGGTACCTTTCGATGTATTCCCTGACCGTTTCACTCCCGCTTTGTTTCTCGAATAGGAGTTTGGCCATAGTCACATCAGATTGTTCCTCGTGGAATTGCGAGAGGAACTTCGATTCTAAATCCGTCCAAGATCTGATTGAACCTTCGGGCAAGTTCTGAAACCACTCAAAGGTTACCCCCTGAAGGGTGCCAATAAAGAGACGTGCCTTAATGGTATCGTTACCCACTATATTTTCAGTCTGTTGATGGAAGTAGTAAATATGCTGGTTCGGAGATTCTTTGCCATCAAATGCATGCAACATAGGCGGCTTGAACTTCATAGGGTAGGGAACCATATCCCACTCGACGGGATAAGGTTAGATGATTCTGACCTTCTTGAGCTCTGTTCGCTGAGAAAGAACGTTGAGCTATTTCTGGATGTCTTCAAGGCTTTCGCTTCCTTGCTTCGCTTCGCGAGTATCATCGCTTCTAACCTTGTGTGTTCAGAATCTGCGTCGTCTTAGTGTTCTTGATCTTCTTCTGGAGGTTCTTCATCAATTGGCTTTTTCCCTTTTGAAGAGCTTGCTTGGGGATGAGGATTCAACAAGAGTTGCTCAATTATCCTTTCTAGACGTTCAATTCGATCATCAGCCTCTTTCTTCTGGATTGCCATTTGAGTCAAAAGATCTTCTTGGTCTGTTGCATTTACTTCCCACCATCGTCCTCAACTTGAACTAGGGGTTGGATTCGATGCTATGGTCGAGTTGGCATCACTAGAAGTTGGTTGATTCGCTTGGGACAAAGATCGCGGTGTTTGCATGGGAGAGTAGTCGAAAGGAATTGTCGTTCTCCTCCTTAGCCTGGTGTTGCGATACACACCCTCAGCTTCTAGAAGTATGGACATGATGCCAGGGGAATATATTGGATCAGGAGAACTGTCCGTGTCTTCCTCATCGTCTTTGGAGGTTACACTTGTCATGTTGATAGGGAAGACTTGTATTTTGCTTCTTCGGGCACGTCGTCGTCGTTTAGTTCGAACCTCTAAAGGCTCAAGAACATGGCCGAGACGGTTGAAGACTGATTCTTTACATTGGCAACCTTCTTGGACTATCAAGATCACTTCTTTGAGGGTCGCAATGCTGACATTGGTGAGCTCTCTTTAGAGTTATGAATTTTCGCAAATCAACATTGGTGCCAAGTTTGCTAGATTTGGCTTTAGAATGCGAACGTCGCTGGCCAGATGTTTGTCCAACGGGATCATCAATGATGATTTTATTCCTCTGAGGGAATTTTAATGAGGAATTACCCCCATTCTTAGCTTCTAATGAGGAAGCATAGCGAGCATCACGAGATGCTTTAAATCAAACTCCTAAATGAGTTGATGATTGAAGCCTGAGATTAGATGTGTTAACATCTTGATCTTTATTCAAGGCGAGAGTCGAATTCCCTTCGCTCTTGGCGAGGTTCATTTGGCTTCCAGCTAAGCTCAAACTCCCTTCAGCGAAGGTGGCCTTTCGACACGTGGGGGTCACTTTGGACCCGAGATTCGCACTGTGGTGAATTCTACGACAACTGCTGCAGAGACCTGCCGTCGAAGAGCTCATGGAGATAGACTCCTCGAACTTCGCTTGGTCAAATTTAATGACCAGCGTTTCAGCAAAAGACCCGAGGGTCTTAGTGTCGGTTTGCAACACAATCTTCTCATCAGTTGAGAAGGAAGTCCCCAGCAGAGTCGCCATCCTATTTCGGGTTCTTTTGGAATTACAATTGACTCAGATTATAATAAAATAATAATAATAAAACGAAGGAAAATCTATATTTCCTGGGGGTTCTTGTCTACGTACCGGTGGAGTGTGAATCTTGTACTCCGTTGACGAGCTGACTAAGACGATGGGTTTTTGCTGATCGATGAGGGTTGAATTGCTGAGAAGATAACTCAGTCTTCTCTTAATAATATTCCTCGATGAACTCGCAAGCACGATCCGTGTGGGTTGATCTCTTGATATTTTTAGAAGGTGACACAGTCTTCTTATCTGCTTATCGTATATGTCCCAAAATGAGTGATCTCCCTCCTTTTATAGACTAAAAGAGAGAGTTAATGGCCCCTTAATTGTGGGTTAAGTGGCCATTACAGTAGGAGATAATGGGGGAGCGGTTACCCCTGAAAATAGCTCTGAAACGGCTACTAGGCGGACTTTGTGATCTTGGCGAAGTTCACTGAAGACGTGGGCGAAGGTCGATATGGGTGCGGGCGAGGGTCGCTGTGAACGTGGGTGCACCTTCTTCGGAGGTGGATAACCCGGTCCACTTGAACTGTCGTGGGCAAAGTTCGTTAGTTGGCGAGCTTCGCCTATGAGTTTGAATTTGACACAGAATTCGACTCTAGGCTTGGCCAATTAATGATGCATTTCAAGTCGGTTTGAGGCGTGTTGCGGGGATGACTCATGCCTGACTTGGTCGAGATGAGTCGTCATGAGTGGCTTGGGGAGGTTCGCTTTAGTTGTCGGGCGATCTTCGCTGCGGTTTATTGTGGGCTTGACTCTGGGCTCACTCGAAGTGTTTAGCCCATGGGCATTCACTTCCTTGATCCAAGTTGATCATCGGCTGAATGAAAATACATTTTGACCGTCTACAAACATATGATAACACTATGCGATAATATAGCACAACATGCCTTGCTTGCATACTTAAGCATGGATATATTATAAATTCAACAAAGCGACATAAACACAAAATTATAGCCAAGCAACTAAAATAATTTTGACTTTTTCTCAAGATGGTAAAAATGTATAATTGGTATTATAATCTAGGCAAGAAAATAAAGAAACACGAAATACATGCTTAAACAGATCAAAATTCAAAATCAAAAAAATTAATTTTTTTGTAATGAGCGTGTGCACACGGGGTGCATGCACTCACCTCAATACCACATTAGTCAAGTTCTAATAGCAGACTAAGAAAAAATCAAAAACTAAAATCATCTTTGAAAAACCAGCTTGAGCGCGTGCGCTCATTGTTTGGGCGCGTGCGCTCATTATTTGGTCGCGTGCGCTCAAACCTTGCAGAACATTCTGCTCTCTGGATTTCACTGAGCGTGTGCACTCGTCAGGTTGAGTGTGTACACTCATGCTAGAAACTACAACTCCCAAAATATTTTCAATCAAATACTCACTTGATTCAAAACTAAATTAAAAACCAACTTCCACCCAAGTTTTGCACTGCCAAAAGAAAACTATTCCACCAATTTTCACTTTAAAACATCAAGTGTTCATCAATCCGCCATTAGAGCTAGAGGGCTCGCAATCCAAACCCAAAAATGGGGACAACCCCTTATCCAAACAGCTCATCTCAATCCAAAAACATCATGGAATGAAGAGATCTCAAAATACACAAAACCCTTGAATTTAAACCTCAAATCATGAAATAAAGACTCAACCTTGCAAATATATCATTTATCTGTAATATTAAACCCTTCTCATTGAAAGAGATTGTGGATTGAGATATACCTCTTAGAGAAATCCTCTCCATGATCCAAATCCATGAATTTGGAAACAAATCAAAATCAAACTTTTCTTGGTTAAAAAGATAGAGGGAATCAAGACCTAAAAGACTCCTAAACTAGAATTTTAAAATAATCAACTTAGTAGCAAGCCACTTGCCTTGGAGTGTAGAGTAGAGTTCTCTTCTCTTAGCCCTCAAGCTCTCCAAACCTCAGCCCTAATTTTTGAGGGATAGAAAATTGTGCTTTTTATATGAGGTTTCATGAATTAGGTCATGGGTAAATGGATGCCCTCCTAGTGGATCCAACCCAATAAGATAATATGCCTTAAAAGCCCATTATCTCTCTTAAACCCAAGTCACTATGACAATGTAAAATAAAATAACTTGATAAATCCAAAACTTAATTTTTAAAGAAAGATAAAAATAGTAATTGTGACCTTCCATTTGCATAAAGAATATGACACGTATCAAAAATTTAGAATTCAACAAAGTTGGACGGTTCACAATTATCTGATCAAGATCTAAGGTTATAAAAGATTCAAGGCGAGTTAGGGTCCTTACATCATATACCCCTAAAAAGAAAATTCTATCCTTGAAATTCAAAGAACAATGTGTGGAACAAGAACAAAAAAGAAAAGACACGTCCTAATCGAAAAGATGTGGATATCAGACACCAATCTCGTCCTCTCTCGCAAGTGGCTTCGCCGTGACTGATCAGATTCCAAGAGACTAAGATGAGCGAAATGCTATAATTCTTAACGATCTTCTTACTTTGATGTATGATAGCAACCTGTTCTTGCCAGAATGAGATACTATCTCTGACTTCAAGCTCAGAGATGTCTATGACATAGCCATCCCCTGGAATGTATCGTCAAAGTTGAGAGACATGGAAAATATCATGCACTTCGAACAAAGATTGTGGCAACGCCAAACGATAAGCTACTTTTCTGGTGAAATACTTAAGAATACATGATCACCGGGTTGGTAAAAATCCTTAAGAATACATGATCATCCTCCTATTCCAAAGGTCTTCAGCATGTGCCTGCCCAACTTTTCTGGCAATCTTGAGCTCTCTTCAAATGATCCCTTATTACTTCAATCTTATCCACAATCCTAATCACCATTTTAGGACCTAGCATCTCCCTTTCTCTGACTTCATTCCAGCAAACTAACGATGTGCATCTTCTGCCATACAACGCTTTGCACAGTGCCATTTGAATATTGGCCTAGTAACTATTATTGTAGGAAAACTCTGCAAGATGTATATAGGACTCCCACATCCCTCTAAAGTCAATCATACATGCCCTCAGCAGTCCTCCAAAATATGAATGGTATGCTCAAACTGGCCATCAGTCTACAAGTGATAAGCCATACTAAAATGAAGACGAGTGCATAGCTTAGCGTGAAGCTCTTGCCAGAAGTGTGATAGAAAATAGGGATCTTTGTCAGGCACGATACTAAGAGGTACTTCGTGAAGATGTACAATCTCCTACATGTATCTCTCGGTGAGCTGAATGGTAGGCTACCGACTCTGAATGGTATAAAGTGCACTAACTTGGTTAATTGATCCACGATGACCCATATTGTGTTGTTACCTTTTGGACTCCTAGGTAATGCCTTCACAAAATCCATGGTAATATGCTCCCACTTTCATGTGGAATAGATAATTGCTGTAGTAGACTCCCTGATCTCTGATGCTTGGCTTTGACTTGCTGACAAGTCATGCACTGGGATATGAACTTGGCAATTTTCTTCACTATACATATTGGTACCACCTGGATGCATGGTATACCGAGATATGAGCTTCTGCTAATGGCTCTCTCCGAACATCCCCTCTTAGCACACAAATGTTCCCCACACATCAGGGTCCCATCTTTCCTTATGCGTAAAGTTGTCCTTTTCCCATCCCATTAGCTTCTTCAACTCTTGGATCCTTTCATCACTGGTTTCTCTGTTCGAATCCTTTCCACTAGTCTGGAATCTATCTGAAGCATCATCAGTTATCATTTGACATTTAGAGGCAACACTCTACTCTACAACCTAGAGAACTCCTCAGTTAAATCTTTCTAAGATGTTAATATCCTCAACTCCAGGTGTCTACTCATGGCATCATGTACTACATTGACCTTTCTCGGATGATACTGTAGAACTACATCATAGTCCGCCAAGAACTCTAACTATCTTCTCTGCCTCATGGTGAGCTCCTTCTGGGTAAATATGTACTTCAAGATTTTATGGTTAGTGAAGACCTCAAGTTGTTCGCCCAACAGGTAATGTCTCCATATCTTCAAGGCGAAGATGACTACAGCCAGCTACAAATCATGGGTGGCATAACTCTTCTTGTGAGGCTTCAACTATCGCGAGGCGTAAGCGATCACCTTGCTATTTTGCATCAACATGCACCCAAGTTCTTCGTTGGATGCAGCACTAAGAATGGCTTAACCTCCTAATCCATCTGGTACTGCTAAGATTGAATGATTTCTGACTCTCCTTGGTCCACTTGAACTTTTCTTCCTTCTGGGTTAACTTAGTCATTGGACTAGCAATCCTTGAAAAATCCTTAGCAAATCTCTAATAATATCTTGCCAATCCCAAGGATCTGCAAACTTTAATGACATCCTTCGATGTTGGCCACTTGACTATATCCTTAATTTTCTTACTGTCAATAACTATTCCTGCGACTGATACTATATGTCCCAAAAAGACAACTTCACTCAGCCAGAACTCGCACTTCCTGAGTTTCCCATAAATCTGCTCCTTCCTCATCACTTCCAGCACTACTGTCAGATGCTCCTCATGCTCCTCTCGACTCTTCGAGTACACCAAGATATCGTCAATGAAAACTATGATAACCTAGTCTAAGTATGGAGCAAAAACCTGGTTCATCAGGGTTGTAAACACATATTGGGTGTTAGTTACACTGAAAGGCATAACTAATAAATCAAAATAATCATATCTAGTCCTGAAAGCAGTCTTGGGTGTGTACTCCTTCTTCACTCAAAGCTGATGATACCGGACCTCAGATCTAACTTGAAATACGCCATCGCTCCTCCTAACTAATCAAATAGATAATCAATCCATAGAATCGAGCACTTGTTCTTGATGGTCACCGATTCAACTCCCTATAATCTACACACATACATCCGCTTCCATCCTTCTTCCTTAGTAAAACTTGTGCTCCCCATGGTGAATAGCTAGGACGTATAAATCCCTTCCTCCGTCAGTCCTCTAATTGTTCCTTGAGCTCCTTCAACTCCTTCGGGGCTATTCGTATGCTGGTTTGGATATCGATGTTGTGCTCGGTGCTACATTGATGGTAAACTCTATGCTATGAGGTGGTGGTAGTCCCAACAACTCCTCAGGAAAGACATTCATAAATTCCCTTACTACGGGTGGAATAGGTCTCTCCTCCACCGACTTTTCTACCTCCATTGTAACCAGAATCCCTGAGCTACGGCTCGATACTCTAGTGGATCTAAACTCTTACTACCTCCCTCGAACTCAAAAGGTGTATGCTTAGGTAGACAAAAGCTAACGACTAGCCGACAATAATCTATGGTCGCATGGAAGGTGCTGAGCCAATCCATTCCTAAGATGGCGTGATACCCAGGGTAGTCTAGCACTAACAAGTTCGTGTAAAGCTCTTGACCACAGATGACTATAGTACATAGATTACACTCTTGATCTTCTGCTACTACTACCCTACTACCGGTTCTAACATGCTAGGCCTCATCTAAAAGAATGCATGGAATGCGGTAAACATGGATGAATGTAGATGATACAAAACTATGTGAAGCTTCAGAATCAAAGAGAGTGTGAGCAGGTACTAAGTAGGCTAGAGTGTACTCATAACACACTCTCCGACATGCTCTCCTTCTCCCATATCCATCATCATGGCCTGACCTCTTTCTCCCAGCTGTGGTATGCGCCTCTGATACTGCTATCCAAAGCCCATAGGCACTTTTATCCGCCCATCCCATAAGACTCCTCAAAACATCGTGTTGTGGCTAAGGCACCATCACAAGTAGGAATCTCTATCATCAATACGATGTGTCAAACCTCATTCCTCAATCCGTCAATGAAGGCTCTGGCCTTGTCGACCTCCCTAGCCACTAAGGTTGGTGCATACCGACTCAACCTGGTGAACTAGGAAGCATACTCCTCAATGCTCCTGCCGCCCTGCCTCAGATTCATAAACTAGCGGCACATCATAGACTGGATGATCTCTAGGAGGAATTGCTCGGTGAATATCTGAGCAAACTCAGTCTCCATAAAAGTAGCGGCCTTGCTGCCCTCCTTGGTCTTCCACCACTCCCGAGAGGTGTGGGTCAGCTGAAGCTTAACGATCTTAACCTGGTCATCCTCATGTTTAAAGGTTGTCTGAATCAATCCTTCCATGGTCTTGAGCCATTGGACAGCCATTGGTCTTGTCTCGATACCCAAATACTTTGTTGGGTGTAGCTTATGAAAATCAACTACTGATCCCTATGTGGAACCTACTGGATAGCATCAGCTCCTCATGTCAGTTGGGTTTCTGCCACTCCTATCACAGGTAATGAGCTGCTCCTACGATAGCTGCCTCCTATCGGGCTAACTTGATCTCCTCTCGAGTCGTCTCCTTACGACATTCGGTTGCTCTCATCAGAATCTCAAACTCCTGTTGGTGCTCCTCATTACGTCTAGTTGCTCCTTCTCGCAAAGGCAATCCTGTTCTAACAAAGCCTGAAGGATGGATGCAAGACTTGGTTAAGAAGGAGAGGAAGCAAAGGCGGTGATATGACGAGACATATAGAGTTAAACAAAAGGAAATATGTAAATTCTATGAAATATTCTTATGGTCATGGAATGTATGTACCGATAACCTTAGGATCTGATACCAAACAAAACCTTGTTGTACCCCATATGTCCTAGAGACACCCGACGGGCACGTGATTAGGCTAGATAATATATACAATCAGGCCAAACACCACCCAAAAGTATATACCTAAGCCTAGATCAATGATCAGTACATACACCTCTTTCACCATACATAGAACACCTCTTTCACCATACATAGAACAGAATCACAAAATCATACATAAAAGCAAATACAAGGAACTAAAATACGACATAAGTAACTATTCAATACAAATACATAGCAGAAGCAAGATACTCAACAAATATCAATAAGTCCCACAGATTACGAGAAACATAAAAGATTCCACAAGTATGATATCAATATCAACAACTCAGATACATAAAAGCCAAGATGCATAAAAGCCAGGCCACATGGCCTCATAAGTCTAAAACAACTACTATAACTGTATACAAACATCAGAGTTATTACATAGTAGCAGAAAAATAAGCATAAACATCAAAGTCTAATAAAAAAGATGAAACAAAACTAAGCGAACAGATAGGCAAGCTGGTCATTAGGAACTCCATTTATGACAGATCACTGGACCCTAGTGTGCCTGAAAGCAAGGGTGAGAGATCCGGATTTGCCATTGGTGTGCAAACCAGGATGATCAAAAAGCCGTCTAGCAAGTGGTAAAATGAAGGAATGGTTTGCACACACGTAACATGTATCATGAATGCATGACTAGTTTAAACAAAAGAAAGGCTATATAACTGTATCACTTTACTTGCTTTCATGAAAAGAACACGCATCTCAAAAATCTAGAACATAGAACACATAGAAGCAGATAACCAGAACAATATCAACACAGAGATAACAATGAGAGTGCTCCTAGCTCCTAAGTGTGATGCAAATGTAGTGTGTGCATCTAACTAACATAAGCTTTTACTTAATCTTGTTTAGGGAAAGCTCTCAGGAGAGAATGTGTGTCTGGTGTACCCGCTGGGAATGTTACTTAGATTCTTACTTTACTTGATTTGTACGCGCAGACTCATCTGGCACTAGCGCTTAAACATAACCCCAAGCCACACATTATCTATGAGATATCCAAATCCCTGTTAATAAGCCCACATGAACATTTTCATTACTTGATTATACATGATATGCTAGGCCCAAATAACTTAATCCATAGAGAATATCCATTTCGTGGTGACCTCTCTGACTAGGTTTCCAAAGTAAACAAAGCATGCTCGTCAAATACCAAAGCAAGTCATCATGATTTGATACACACAGATACTTGATCTCTTTCTTGGTTTATCGTGTCTTATATTTAATCAAATTTTTAGTGGTGGAGAATTATGAGTGTCC